>OZ001642.1:32173742-32671773 GCA_963924145.1 Pyrausta purpuralis
TTTCTTCTCATAACTAATTGTGTTTTTGCTGTTTCTTATATTAAAATACGCGACTAAGGCTTGATTGTTCCAAAGTTTGATAAGGAATATTCGTGAAATAAAATACAATACGCCTAATTTGAAAACGTCACTTATTTTTCAGCAATCATTTATGTATAGGTACTCTGATTTTTAATTAGATAGACCAAAATGACAGCTCCAATCTCACTTTTTATTTTTTAATGTTGCAAGCGTAGTGCAATAGTGTTGTACCAATTGAATCGTGTGCGATTAATTGAACTTGTGATCCGAGTCCTCAATAATGTGATTTTACTAATTTGGAGAAATAATGCATGTAAAACGTTGCTACGAGTATATATGGCTGTAAATAGTCGTAATAAATATATTTGCTTCTAATGAGTAAACTATTTAACCCTGTTTACTTGCAATGGCAATATTTTTCTATGATTTGTACGTATTTTGTTTTTTTTTTATACTTTCATTCAATGATTTAGAAATAATGATGATAATTGTAGGAAACATAACTTTAAACAGGTTTTATTTATAGCTAATATAGTCAACATAAATTTAAGCTACTACTATTTAATAATAGTAGACTATTGAATACAATTGAATTTTTCGATTATTTAGGAACAACACTGTTTTTAAATTACGGAAAAGTGGTCACCCACCAAATGTCATTTTGGTCTATTAAATTAAAAATCAGAGTCTAAATGCCATTTTTAAATCGCTCTTTTGATACTAATTCAGTCAAGTAAGACGTATCTGACGTCGGTGAACTTATTCCAATAAGAGCCAATTTTACAAACGTCAGATAAGACTTATCCCACTGAATAAGTAGTAAACATTGACATAAATGATTGCTAATATACAGGTGACGTTTTCAAATAAGGCATATTGTTTTATATTCGACGCATATTCATTATCAGACCTTAAGCCCGATTTTACCAACGTCAGATAAGACTTATCAGACTGAATACGTATAGAACGACCGATTTTAAAATTATATTTACGTAAATGGTTGCTGATAAATAGGTGACGTTTTCAAATTAGGCATTTTGATGAGGGACTATATTCAACAAATATTTGACAACACCACATACATTGCTCCGATCCCAAGCTAAGTAGCTAAAGCACTTGCGTTATGGAAATCGAAAACAACGGTGGGACCATAACACCCAGACCCGAGACAATATAGAAAATATCGTTTTCTCATTGCCCCGACCGGAAATCGAACCCGGAAACTCACGAGATGGTTGGGTCTAATAATGTTAAGGCAAGGACAAGTCTAAAAACACCGCTTAGGAGACCTGGATAGATTAGGGAACATCTCACTCGAAAATAGGCTCGAGTAATCTATCATTACACTTCTTAGATCAAACCGCACCTATCGTCATCTCATTTGCAATTTATCACAAAACTACCGTCCAATTTGTCTCAATCCCCATGCACTCAATATGGACCTCCCGCAAAATGGCCGCTCTAATTTAACCTGTGACGGGCAATCTGAAGGAAACCTGCCGTTTCTTACTAACGTCCAATTCTGGATTAATCTGTCCCTTGCCGGGTCAGAACATAAAATATTCCTGAAAGAGCCCGATATAGGTGGATATTAAATATTGATCCTTTAAGGTCTGCGAGGTGGATTAGGTGAGGTGATTTATTATAGGCGGTACTTAAATAATACGTGTACTTACTGCCGAGATTGAAAAACCGGAAATTTTAATCAAGGTAATGTGCCAAAAGTTCTGAATGTGAGTATAGTTCTGAAAAAAACAAGCATGTCTTGGCGGTTTGCAAAGATATCAATGGAAATATGAAAATACATTATGAGAACTTGTAAGACTATGAAATATGAAACCTTAAATAAAGAATCAAACTCCATTCCTTTTTTTATAGTTTCAAACGTACAAAAAGTTTCAGCTTTAAACTAAAAATCGCCATGTTTGATTTTAGTTTTGTGACAAGACAAATTGTGGTACTGACTTGAAAAAAAGGAGGTAATCAATTTAACTAGTTAGAATTAAATAAAATTTGGGAATATTGATCTATGAAGGCTTGCAAACACGTGTTCTAAATTTAGTAAGTGTATGTATGTCTGTTTATTTGTTTTAGGATTTCCCAGAAACGAGAAGGTATAACGAGATGATTCTTTTTTAGTTCAATCAGGTATAGTTGAACTTAGGGTAAGGTGTAAATTTCAATAAAATCGATCCAGTTGTTTTTAAAATATGGGTAATAACTAAAATTGTGAAATATTTTATTCAGTCTTTCATCACCAACTTGAAGTATTTTTACCTTATGTTTTCAAAGGTTCAATTCAAGCAATTGTTACAGTGGTAGTTCTCCTTTCGCACTCAATTCGTATCCAATCAGAGGAGCACTTTTCTAACACTGAGTTCCATCCAGAACAAAATTACCCTCACAAGATTGAGCGGAGCTTTGAACTCCAATGAGCAAACCGACCGTTCGGCAGCGGCTATTTTTTACACCCCGCCTCGATCACGATTTTGGGAACGATTATTCGAGTGCACAGACCAAAGATAACAGCTGGGCTAAAACTAAAATAATTCATTAAGTTTTTAAATCTCAACTCCTTTTTACACTAGACGAAACAAAAATAGTGTAAAGACATAACGTGATCGCGCAAGAAAGGTTATGTTCAGATAAGAAAAAAACATTTTTTTGCATATTTAATAAAAACTGATGCTCTCTGAGTTTTATACAATTAGTTAACAAGCCTGCAAATGGCTACATAATATTACATTTGCTTTTTCAGATATCTGGTTATTGAAAAAGATGTGTATTAACTATAAAAGTTTTTACTTACTTCGATCGTATTGCAATCGTTAGCTACGTAGTTACGGTATCTTGATATTAAAAGTTTAAAGGTAAACGGAAAGTTCCTCTTTATGATTAGCCATGCAATTTCTCACACACAGCTTACTGAATTGTTATAAAAATCTTTTTGACCTACGAAATAAGAGGTATATTATAAGATAAAATCGATCCTATGCGTAGTCAGTCATTGCACAGACTTCCAAAAATAATAAGCGCCTCGATCAACTCAAAATATAAATACTTCAAACTACATACAAAGCGCGCTCGAGCTACAGAAGCACACATAGTCACTGGTCACGGACAAGAGATCTCGGAGTGCTGCCGCTTGAGACACGCGTCTCAGAAGTGTTATTTAAGGTAAAAATATGTTGTTATACTTTTTTATCTTTTCAAGACCTTTTCCAAAACTGCCAGCAAATGAGCTGGCTTGATTCTCCCGGCTGTAAAAGCACCCTGCCCTAGCCATTAAGGCAGATTCGAGTCAGCCCGTTGGTTCCGGAGTTATTTCGGAAATTATCGTCTACTTTATAAGTATTGCTCTATTACTGTTCTAGCTGAAATAATTTTAATGAAAGTTGCGGCCTTTCAACCCATTATGAATAATCGCTCGCTGCTCAAAAGGTTGATGAACATTGCGTAAACTATTGTTGGGTGAAAGTGTAATCAAACTTTGTAATCTTTAAGGGTTGTTGCTGCGAACCTTACATTAGTTATGGTCGATGTTATCATGAATCAAAACAAGATTTCTTTTTCTTGAACGAGTAGTTGTATCGAAGTGTTTTAAAAATGTAGCTATCATGAAGTAACTTACTTAAATGCCGTTATTTGGACTTACTTCTTACAAACTGTATTTTGTGTGTTTGCATACGAATAATACCTAGACTAGTAAAATTTCATTTTTTTTGGTTTTTGAAAAGGTCTTTGACTTTTTGCGGCAACGCAAACACGCCTTGACCTGGGACTTATCTTAAAGTAGCGGTCTCCCACGACTTTGCCGTCGAATTTTTAATTTTCTGCCTCCCCTTTCGTCGCAGCGTGATATACTTTAGCCAAAAGTCTACCACGATAAATAATCTATCCAACACAAAAATATGTTTTCAAATCGGTACAGCAGTTCCTGAGATTAGCGCGTTCAAACAAAGGAACAAATTCTTCAGCTTTAGAATATTAGTAAAGATCAATGCTGTAATACTTTTAGCAAGTAGAGAATCGAGAAGCATGGATCGGCACTAGCAATTGAGAGGTGGTGTCCTGCTTTAGACAAGCAGTCATCTGTCACCAACGATCGTGACAATGCGCCCAAACAGTTGTGTTGCTCTGTTTTTAGTACTAAATAAATATATTCATTGTAATGTGTGATTTAGTGTTAGTAATACAGATAATATTTCTACGAAAAGTGGCACTGTTTCTAAATCCGGGGTAGACGTCAGACTATCTTAGTTGATTTTATTCGTAGTTTTAAACCAAGCAAGTTATTTAACTAGCTTTCACAGTTGGAGCAGGTGTCAATATAGTATTTCAAGTATGAAGAAACCTACTTAACTTGAAAATAGCGCCCGTCACCAATGACCCAGTTTCTCAACGCTCTCTCCACTAATTTATTAACGCTAACTTAACTCGGCTAATCATAAACTGCGACTTCCACACGATTAAACTGCTGCCCCCAGATTTTGCTAAGCCTGTGAGCCTACTAACAGAGCTGAAATTGACTGAGAAGGCCTAAATATACCTAGTTTTGCCATAAATATTGTCACAAAGATTTTTTTTTAATACACACACCAACAGAGGAGGTACCTATTGTAACCCGGCACACAAACATTTGAGTAATATCAACTGTATGGAGAGTTTTAAAAATTGCATTTGGCGCCATACCAACTTTGTGTAATGCAATCACAGCGATTCTGTTCTCTTTATCACCCCACTCCATTTTAATATCGCAAAATATTATAAAATGTATTGGCGCCAAAATTAGAAAACACAATGAGCAAGCGGATTAAAATGACAGGTTCCAAATTCAAATGTAGTATCTATCTTATTTTTAATTGTTACAGTATTTATATATAACGGATATAATACTTAAATACTTTTTTGTTTGTAAATACATACATGATATACATAGAAAACACCCAGACCTATACAAACGGACATGTTCATGCATACAAATGTTTGTATTGTGCGGGGATCGAACCCGCAACCCGCTGCGTAGTAGGCGATTTCTCGACCACTACACCAGACGGGTCGTCTCATACATATAAGATTAACAGTTTCTTATTGCAATATAATATTTTTAAGATCTGCTATTTCATCTAAACTAAAGATGTACTCGTATAAGGGCTATCAAAGAAAGAAAGAGCATGAACCTTGCTGATAAGATCCTATTTTGGAAAAAAAAATATTTAGTTATTCTTAAACATACACTTGGTGGACCTACTATGTTCTTTTGTATGGCTTCACTTGCGCTCCGTTTGACTTACAAACTTACGCAATTCACCGTGTAAAGGCTGTCACTATGCAAATTGTAATGACGAGGCCAGATGGGTATTGGCCCCGGGAGAGCCGGTTTTGAAGCCTCCATTCGGTGTGGAGAAAACTTTGTTGAATTTATTAATGTAGTTTTGATAATGGAATATTTTGGCGCTAAACTAAGGTTACAATTTTCATTCAGATGATTACAGTCATAAAAATCACCATAAATATGAAATAAGAAACTAAAAATTGTGCAAGGGTGGAACATGAAGCCGCAACTTTCTGGCTAACCGTGCCAAACGCTCTTCCAACTTAGCTACTGTGCTGTCGGTCGGACTGTGTAAAATTTCTGGTCTCTTATGGTCTCTTACGTGTGCCAGTTTGGCCCGGTTAGCCAGAAAGTTGCAGGTTCGAGTCCCGTCCGTGCGCAATTATTGGTTTATTATTTCATCTTTATGAATATCAAACATTTTAACACTTAGTGTGTGTCTACACTATAAGAATCACCATTTACCAGCATGTGCGCAGAAACTTACAAACTTATAGTATAGTATATATAGTACCTAGACTATGTGCGTCAGTTATACATTTTTGCTGAAAGCACACCCTTATCACAACTGCATAAGATACCGCTGTGGTGTGAAATGTTGTTGTTCATATTTTACATTAAGTCTTGTATATCACAATGGACCAACACAATCGCATTTTCTTTCGAAATTCACTGTGCGTCATCTCACAAAACGATACAGATAGCTTATCCCTGTTTACCATGTATAATGTGGAATTTACATACCATTACCATCGAATTGCCATTACATTAAATCTTAGCATTAGCTATAACGGGCAGTTGGTATTCAATAAAGGAGATACTGATCTACATGATTGATTCATATTCCGCCTATTTCTTGCCATTTGATTATTTCTATTATTCCTGCGTTATGACTCATACTGGGAAATGTTTTATTAGTATTTCAGAATAGAATAGGATAGAATAATCGTTTATTTGTCACACAGTAAAAGTAAAATCATGAAAAAAATATCTAATTACAATAAAAATAAAACAAATAATCAAAATAAAATTATTAAAATCTTAAGGTTAAAGTTATGTGTGCCAAAAAGGCCCCCTCAGTATATTTCGTGGCAGCAGATGATAAACATGCCGCGACACTGATTTTCATCGGGAACCCTTGTTAAAAATTGGGTGTAAAGCAATCACGTCTCATACCAATATAAAGTTTTTAAATGAAAAAATAAAAATGATTTATGAAGTTTCTGGTAATTGTATTCAAAAGTTTTTCTTTTAAAAATGCAGATGCTCTTTAGAAATAAACAAGGTGACCTTAGTATTAAATTTGGTGAGTCAGTGAGCCATCACGGAAATAATATCAGCTTTTTATTACAAACAGTTTGTGAAACTGTGAAAATTAGAATTCTCAGTATGTGAGACAATTCTGAATGTAACGGGATTGCAAAATTCATAAATTGAAAGCTTTATACATGCATGTGTTCAAAATAAATGTAATTGAAAAGAGTTCACTCCTGTTATTTTATCAACTTTGTTTTCATCATTTGATATTTTTTTAAACAAAATATGCAATTTTTCGTAAAATTAAAAGAGATGTCGAAAAATTACTCAAAGAGATGTCGAGATTCCACAGAATAGGCATATAAGGTGTTTCACGCACTGTATTTTTTGAGAAGTTAGTTTTAAAAAACAATTAATACAGCAATAACATGCTTATTTTTATAAGAAACCTAAAATTATGTATTGGTTTAATACAAAAGTGTTAAAAGCAATCCTGTGAAAAAAGCGAGTCGGATTTGCGCACTGAGGGTTCCGTGCCAATTTTAACTGAATTAGGGAATCCACTTACTTCCACTTAGCTTAAATACCACATTTTCATGGTGTTTGTATAAAGAACAAAGTTATGTTTGGGGTGGTTAAAAATGTGCTTTATCTCAAAAACTACTAGTTCGATCCGGTCTAAGCTAAAAGTTGTTGTTTTCGTTGAAAGTGTTTGTTAAGATCTAGATTTTTTTTTTTACACTCGCTTAGTTTAAAAATTAGAGACGTCCCCCGTCCCTTCCATTTTACCAGTTGGGAAGCGTCTATCTTTCAAACGTTAGACAAAAAGAAAATGGTTTTAGGAAACTCTATGTCATTTTAAAATATCTATCTATAGACATACACCCCAAACGCATAGGTTTGACTAAAATTTTCCTTCGGTTTTAGTTCCGTGTATGGGAACCCTCACCTTAAATATCATTAATTTTATCTGTTGTTGTGGTGTGGGGCTGTGACATACGGACGGACAGACAGACATACAGACTGACGACTTGACGAAACTATAAGGGTTACGTTTTTTGCCATTCGGCTACCGAACCCTAAAGAACTCAAGAGTTAAACATTCATATGAGGGGTGCTCAACCGAAGGTCGCAGTCGTATGTTTCTGACATTTGTCGTGTTACCGTTATTATTGTTTTGACGTGGCAAACGCGTTTCCGAGATTGTAACGCAGGTTTAAGGTTATTACGAAGGGATGATGCTTTGTTATGATAATGATTAATGGTGGACATTTGGAATGTTGCGTTGGCGAAATATTTTGTGTTGCACGGGACTGCTGTTTGATATAAAGTTGCCTAATCTGTTTTTGAAACTGTGATTGTGCAACAATTATTGGAATTTTGACAATCAAAGTTTATTCCCGTATTTATTTATCTACAAACAATCATACATGTAACGTAAACACATACACTTTTCAATACTCACTAAGCAGATGACGAAAAAATTTTTCTTTGACTGAAATATAGCAAAACGACGTTCCTTATCATTTATTACATAATTTGTAGACAAAACTGTATTCAAATAACCTAAAATAAAAACAATAAATTATTGCGTGCATGCAAATTTACTTACCTACATGATAGAAAAAACACACATGTCTTGTCTGTAACAAATAACGTATCGTTAGTTTAAAACAAAGCATTGATACAAAAAAACTACAAACCAATAATTGCTTTCCAGTGCAACAAAAATTGGACAGTGGCAAATACGTTGCAATATGACCAAAATGTGTTTCAATGTATTGAATGCGTTTGTTGCGTACAGCCACCGGGTGATTTTTGGTTCGACACAGCTTCAAAGCGTTTCGTACCGAAATCGAAACGTTGTGTGTCAATTTTGACATTTAAATTCTGCTGAACGTAAACGAAAGCCCTACTGAAGCTTTGTTTGAGCGAAAATTGGGGAACAGTAGGTACGTGCCTTTTGTAAGCAAACTATTATATATTTTGAATGTTTATGTCATTTTATATTTTATTATTTCATGTCATATCATTTTGATAATTTTTCTATGGTAATTTCGACTGATTGTACCGTTTTGATAAATAGAAACAATTTAAAAGTTCCATCCAAATAAGATATAATAAAATCTAACTAGACAGCGTGATTTTTTACCGTCAATATTGTCACTATTTTCGCAACGTGGATTTAGTATCATAGTGAAAAATTAAGTACTTGCTACGTTATGCAATTACTGGTTAATAAAGAATACCGCCTAACACGGCAAAAGATTGTGCAAATTAAAAAAAAAACCGGCCTCGTGCGAGTCGGCCTCGCGCACTGAGGGTTCCGTACCGATGTCATCTAAAAAGACCTATCCATAGACACCCCACATGCATAAGCTTAAGCATTTTTTTATTTATTTAGTTACATGTATTGAAGACCCCGTCAAATGTTATGATTAATTATTATTTTTTGTATGGGAACCGTAAAGCGGTTAATGGGATACATCACAAATTTCATTTGTGTATTGCTAATAGTTTCAGAATAACGTGACTGTGACATACACGGACGGACAGACAGACAGACTTGACGAAACGGGTTCCGTTTGCGGCATTCGGCTACGGAACCTTAAGAACTGTCGAAATCAGTGCCACCCTGGTTGAATCTTTTTTTTTTAAATAAATATCCTTTGGACATTCCCACACATCGCCATCTAGTCCCAAGGTGAGCTACTCAAAGCTTGTGTTATGGGTACCAGACAACGGATATAATACTTAAATACTTTTTTGTTTGTAAATACATACATGATATACATAGAAAACACCCAGACCAATACAAACAGACATGTTCATGCACACAAATGTTTGTATTGTGCGGGGATCGAACCCGCACCCGCTGCGTAGTAGGCGATTTCTCGACCACTACACCAGACGGGTCGTCAATTGATGAACTAAATGTTGATTTCTATACAACATCTGCCAATGCCACCTGAATAATAATTAGAAAGCATATAGGTGGTAGTTGGAGGTTATAAGAAGAACAAAGGTAATGGAAACGGCCCTGTGAATCAGTACCAAAGCTCAAATGGCAATAGGCAGGGCACATAGCGAGAAGAACTGAAGGCTGTTTGAGCAGAATGGTTTTAGATAATGTTTAGACGATGTTCGTGCAACATCATCTAAGGTCGGCTACACCAGCAGCAACGCGACCCCGACACTTCGCATCAGACTACCGCAATTGCTAAACGCGCATTCCAACCTTATAACCAAAACCTTGTAATCGCACATGTTATCTTAATTATAATATTTTAAACAGTCTTTATTATTTACTGTGCTGAGCTAGCTCTTCCTATATCCAAAGACGCAGAGTAGGGCGTTGAACGACAAGGTGGAAAAACGACCTAGTAAATTTCGCAGGATCAAACTGGATGCAGACCGCTTGTGATCGGTTGCTGTGGAACACTTTTGATCATCATTATCAGCCAAAAAGACGTCCTTTTTGGCTGATAATGATGATCATAATAGGAACCTAGTAGCTTCTCAATTTTTGGTCATTTATGTGTAAATCATTTAAAATTGTGATAAAATTTTGCGATTCAAAATCAAACTGGCAGTGTAATAAAATAAAAATAAAACTAGCTGTCTAAACCAAAACAAAAAAAAATATGACAACAAAATTAAAAATAATATATGCATGCCTTTTTTAGTACTGTTTACAATACATATCAAATATTATAAACTGCGCATCGCAAAGGACGTGTAACAAAACGGCCATAAGTAGGAAATAATAACACTTCATGTTCACGTCAAATGTCAAAGTCGCACACGTCTATTGTTAGATTAATTAAAAACGATTAAGGCACTGAGCCCCTACTTCACCAGACAATCACTCTGTATTCGAGTACTGCTATCCTATTTACTCAAAGCAGCATCCCATTTGAGTGAAAGAGATGACTGGATCCGAAAATATATACACTAAAGTGTGAGACCCCTGACAAAGCATTGTTCGACGGGTTCGGGTCACCGCCCACTGGTTGTCATTTCCGGGGAACAGTTCCACGGAATAGTTAACGGGTTGTTGTTTTAATGAGATCACGTCTGTCAGTCACTGTTCGTATAAGTTGGTTGGGATAGGTTCTGATAACGAGTAATTGATCACGTGGACATCACGTCACATCACAATCAAATTCTCTTTTTAAAAATGACCGAATTTATGTAGTCTAAGCTTTTTTCTGCTTAATCTGGTTAATGTATGTCAAAACGATGTGAAGTTCTAACATACATTAGGTCACCTACATTTTTGGCAAACATATATTACAACTTTATAAAATACCGAAGTATTTACTTAGACGTGCTGATGTATGATCGTTGTTGTAAATATGCCATACATAGACTGTTAGTACACCTATGTCCAGAGACATAACTTTCCGGATGACATATTCTAGAACCAGGTTGAAGAGCATTGGAGACAAAGCATCCTCTTGTTTAAGTCCCGTTACCACATCGAACTCCTCCGTCAATTCACCCCCAACTCTGACGCGCATCTTGCTTACTCTTGTCGCAACCTTAAGTAGCGTAATAAGCTTTTGTGGGATGCCAAAGCTGTCAAGTATGTTGTACAGTGATTCTCTATCGATATTGTCGTAAGCCTTACTGAAGTCGACAAGCATTGAGTGGATGCTCTTTGGACATAGGTGTACGACTGAACGGACAACATAGGGTCATTGGTTACGCGGATGACTTGGCTCTTCTGGGCCAGACCAAGGGAGAAGTAGAGATTGCGGCGCAGAACTTTGCTTCTGAGGCATCCAGAGTTTGACTCAGAATAAATCAGGAGAAGACGGAATATCTCCACATGAAGCGTTATAAAAACACAAGGCAACAGCGCGAACATCTGCGATGTGAAGATATTATTTTTAAAGGAGCCACAAAATTTAAGTACTTGGGGTGTGCCATTACCGACACAAACACAAGGGAAGATGAGATAGATACCCGCATACAGAATGCCTTGCGATGTACAGCTGCCCTTCGCAAGGTGCTGGTGACCAAGCTTCTTAGCAGTAGAACCAAGATACGGATATACAAAACTGTCATAAGACCGATCTTGATGTAAGGCAGTAACGCTAACCCTTAAGGAAGAAGAAAAGCTTTTAGTGGCGAAGAGGAAGATCATGAGGAAGATTCGGGGTCCAACTCAGAGAGAAGATGGCAGCTGGAGGGTCCGGAAAAACCAAGAGATCAAGGAGCTGGTTGCCGGACCTAACATCTTGGGGGAAGCCAAAGCCCAGAGACTCCGTTGGATGGGCCATCTCGAAAGAATGGGGGAGGATCGTAGCGCCAAAGCAGTGTATCTTGGAATACCTCGTGGCCGCCGCCCCGTCGGCCGGCCCAGATACCGCTGGAAGGACGCCGTCCTATCAGATCTGCAGAAGCTACAAGTTGCAGACTGGCAAAAGGCGGCGCAAGACCGGATCAGATGGCGTTCTCTTGTGTCGGAGGCCAAGACACACTTTGGGTTGCTGCGCCAAAGGAGTAAGTAAGTAAGTAAGTAGACTGTTAGTGCAGGGAAGTTCAACTGTCGTTTACGTTTGTACAATCGTCAAAAAAGTTTGTGATCACTAGCATAAGCTGCTTTGAAATACTTTCAGAGTTACCCTCTTATATGCTTCCTGCAATGTTTTCTGAGTTTTGAAAATGAGCTATCTTAAAGAATTTGATGTGCTCGCGCCGCCATCTTGAAAAAATGGTGTCCGTTAGGACTTTTCAGACGATACCTCCTTTGTGGGACACTTTTCGATAAAAATATCTGGAATAAAATTAAAGTAGAGACAGTTTTTTACCACTTAACAACATTTTCATTAAATCAATAGTTTCGGTGTACAAGCAAAGTGTCAAGTAACTCGCGTTTTTGCCAACTTCCATTTTGGCGCCGTATTTCTGTGTTGCTTATAATAAGTATCAATTAGTTCTAAAAATATATTTTTCATTCTTCTTTTAAACGAAAACGATATCAAACACTACCTATATGAGCTAGTAGCCCTAGGAGCCTTGTGAGGTAGGCAAATTATTCCTAACTCCTCCTCCTTCCCAGAGTGGACTCACTACTTGAGTATGAGTGTAGTGCTTAATTAGTTCTTGTAAGAAATTGTGTCTACTTTAACTTTATGTAAGTATTTTTATCGTAAAGTGGCCCGAAAAGGAGGTATCGTGTGAAAAGTATTAATGCACGTCATTTTTTTTTAAGATGGCGGTGCGAGCATTGTGGCACGAGGAGGCAAAGTTAGAATTCGAGAAGAGCATATCAAAATCTATAGAAGCTCATTTTCAAAACTCCAGACCGGCAAAACTACCAATAACTTGTGCTACTTTATAACAAAAAAATGTGGGTTTTCTCAAAATATAAAAATCCTTTACCGTAACAAAAAAGGTTACTAATTTCTTCAAGTGATCTTTGCTATGTGTAAGAATAAAATTGTAGTATAGCGAACAATAGCAGCAAGAGAATGTCGACACTGAATACTTGTATGTCCGGCCTTAGATGGCTGCAACCAACCTCTTAATCGATACCCACTCGATAGTTACAGCATCGAATGGCAAGCGTTTGATTAACGATTCGATTGTCAATCGAGACCGATTAATCACTATACGATACTGAATAATGGACCATCGGACAGTGAAGATGACTTTATCTTGATGGTGATTGATACTTTTATGAGCTATGATGTTAGATTTGACGTCTTGTTGTACATTTTTTTGAGCATTGCATTAACAATAAACCTGCCCATTTTCTAAGACCTTTTAAATTGCTATTATATATGATTTCCTTCGATTCTAGAATATGTTTGTAAAATAAACAATAAATTAGGGTGCTTTAAAAATATCAAAAGATTATAAGCAACTTTTAAAAACCCATTTGACAATTTAAAATGAAATAAGATATTTGAACACTATTTTATTATATCGTTGGGCCGGGTCTTTTGTTTCGACTTTTATCATTTTTGGCGAAGATTGAAGAATTAAATAAACAGAAAGGCAATCCATGTTTTGTGAACTACTACCAACCACGGCCCTTAGTTTTTATAATAATAGTATTTTTTCTAGCTCTCGGTAACAAATGGCTTAACGCCGACAAGTCAGAAGCACAGAAACATACTAAGCAATTTATCTTTTTTTTTCCATTCCATAATTACTTCGAGCGAAATGAAAGTAACATAAAATAAATTGTATTCATGGACAATAACAATGTAGGAAGGAACAGCAGTCTTGCTGGATAAGTAATAAATATCCTTTAAATAAATATCCTTTGGACATTCCCACACATCGCCATCTAGCAATAAATAACATGACATGGGAATATGCGGTTTTCTCATCGTTTTGATTTAAACCTAAACTGTTACATTATACTGAAATTTCAGAAATATAAGTATTTTATCTTCTTTACGTAAGAGTACAGTTTTAAGTCCTTATACCATGTATATACTATATCTAGACTAACTGCGTCGGTGGTGCAGAGGGTCGCATTTTAAAGTGACGGCTGCGCCAGAGGTACCGGCTTTGATTCCCGGGTCGGGGCAAAAATACGTACCTGGGTTTTTCCGTTCAGAAATTCCTTAGGGTAGCCCGGAGTTTGGAGGTTGGCGGTGTTTTACCCCTGTGCCTCGGAAAGCACGTAAAGCCGTTGGTCCTGCGCTTGATCTCTCCCCGGTCGTGTCAGATTGCTGTCCCATCAGGCTATGAGAGTTAGTGGAAAAGCGAGTGCACCTGTGTTTGCGCACTCACTTGTGCGCTATAATATGTCCCGCGCAGTCGGTAGGTCGTTGTAACTGGCAACCGTAGTCGAAATCGGCTAGGGGGACTATTATTATATACTTGTAGATTTAGAGACATCTAAAATCAACAATTCTTACTATGGTTGAGTTATTGCTATACATTTACATTCGATAATACGTTTTTTTCAGTTTAGACAAAAATCATGTTGATAGTCTGATCTCAATAAATACATGAATTGCAGACTTTAGGATTATTTACAACTAGCGGTCCCCCGCGACTTCGTCCGCGCGTTTTGAGTTTGCTCCCTCCCCTCCCGTCGCAGTGTCATGTTTTATATCCTAAAGCCTTTCTCGATAAATAAGCTATCCTACACAGAAATATTTTTTCAAATCGGTTCAGCAGTTCCTGAGATAAGCGCGTTCAACTTCAAACCAACAAACTCTTCAGATTTATAATATATTAGCGCAAGCGCACGTTGTACTTAAGCTGCGAACATTATTTTGGTGCGGAGTTATGTTAAAACTGTGATAGCTCCTAAGATATTAATTGAAATCAAATGATATAAAGGGCAACTTGGTTCTCAATGAAATGCTTGTGATGATGAATGTATTTATTTTGATAAGAATAAATACCTGTGTGTATAATACACCTCTAAAAATAATGCATTATTTTTTTTATAAATTTATTAACATAAAAAAGGTTGTAGTAAGTCAACCATAAAAGATAGACATATGCTGTCGCTGACTTTATTATAGAACTTTTAATGCTGAACAATCCTGTCATACATGATTTTTGTGTAACTTAAGCGGTTTCCGCAGCGTATGCAGCGGAAGCTCTCAAAAGGAATATCTTTATCCCGTTTTTGCAACATTTTTCATTTCTGCTGTGGTCTTATGAATCGTATTTTTATGTTATATAGCCTAAAGCCTTCCTCGATAAATGGACTATTCAACGTAAAAATAATTTTTCAAATCGGGCCAGTAGTTTTTGAGATTAGCGCGTTCAAACAAACAAACAAACTCTTCAGCTTTATAATATTAGTATAGATTTCATAATTGTACTCCTGGGTAGAGCAACTTTGTAACTACTTTACCGTTACCTTAGTTTTTTTTCCGTAAAATAGGTCTGGAGAACGTTTATTTATTTTAGGTCAATCAAAAAAAAAACATTCTAACTGAGACTGAGTATACTATCTTCTTTTATATTATAATGGTAGTTGCGTGACCGTTCCCTTCATAATCACGTTATTTGCAAAGTTAATTATTTCATACGAACATAGCTTAATTTAACATTTTTTTTATAGTGACGGATTTAAATGTAGATAACCATATTAAACAAGTTGTATCGTAGTAAATTTTTCATAATTTGGGTAAGGTTTTAAATTTTTATGGTCCGATGTTAAGAGAGAAGCTCAAATTAGAAGTACTGAAATTTAATAAAGTTTAATATTTTATAAACATATGACATCCCTTTCATTTTCGTCAAAATCGTTTTGGGTTCCTTGTGTCGTACAATCATTGAATTATTTTTTATCTATTCTACTTTGAATAACATTACCATGATAATTTGATTTTCAGAGAAGCATTGTGAAAATGAAAAAAAGGTTAGATCATAATTAACAGACTAAATCGTGACATTTCATTTCACTTGTCTGTTAGTCCAAATATTTCCACTGTTAAATTCACATCTCATTACAAGAACATTCCTTGATTACCTAAGGACTTAAAACTAACCACAGCATAATTAGCGAAATCCCAAAGCGTTAGCTCTATTCTCAAAGAGCGTTGGCTTTTGAGGAGCTTACTATTTGAGGATTTAATTAACTTCCAGGACTTCCAGCTGTAATCCTGCATTGAGCTAGACTTGTGGCGTTCCAAACGGACGTAGTATATTTTTTTTCAGAACGTTCGTTCGAAGGTTGAATCACAAAGCCTACTCAGTGGAAAAATCATGAAACTCAGGCTTCATTTATCCCTGCTTGTATCAGGGCTGAATGATGTAAACATATTCAGAGGGCTTACACCAAATACGAGTGAAATAGGAAAGGGCATGGAAAAAGACGAAGAGAGGAAAAGAAGGGTTGAAAGTCCAAGGCCTTGAAACAAGATGACGGTAAAAAAATATAATACTCGACGCGGTATAAGTTCTATTTCTAAATTACATGATAATTCTCGGTCTCGGTCTATCAGTTTCTAGGTGACCGAAAAGTATCATGCAGCTAGCACATCGCGTTCACCTGGTTTGCGAAGGAATTGGAGTTTAACTCCCACTACAGTCTTAATATTTTTTTACCAGCAATAAATCCTCTGAAATATTTATTTTTATTTATTTAAACTTTATTGCACTGTAAGTTGTACAATTAACGGACTTGATGCCCATTCTCTACCAGCCACCTTGTAATGCAGAGAGTTTAATCAATAAAATAATATTTTATTTAATATTATTTTATTTATTTAGAAATAAATAAAGTAATATTTCTGCATGAGCTAAAGATGCAATTGAAAGAGAATGCTTTTAGCATTGAGTTAACCTTTTGTACACTGTTATTTGTGCAATGAAGCTAAAAAAAAAATAATATATGAAATCTGAGTGTCTGTAGAATTTAATGATTTTAATTGCGCTCATTTTGCAGTTAAGTGAATCTTGCAATATCTACCTATCACTAAAGATTGCATTGCTTGAAGTAAACATGGTAAAACAATAACGTTTTGAATAGTTCCCCTTTATTCGACCCTTTACCCTTATTACATTTTACAATGTCTATTTCCTTTCAGCAAGGTTCACATTACAATAAAAGATTAGCATCATAAAATGTTTCAGACCCAGGTAGCGTTAACATAATATCAGAGGAAACACTATGGATCTTATACAGTTGGGATAGCTGCGATTTTGCAACAAAAACATAGTATTATGTGCTAGTGACGATTACCTGAAACCGCGGAAGTCGTAACGCCGGTGGTAGAAATAATCTTCGCATAAAACAGTTGTGATAATATTACAAAACGGTTCCCTCTAAATATACGAATATAATTCTTAAGCCGTTAGCTGGCGTATTAAAAGTATCAGTAAAGTCATCATACTATTTCGAGGTCTGACGTTAGGATTTTCATGTCAATTGAACTTTTTTCGTACAGTAATTCGATTGGGAGCTTATCCGATTTACCTTATAAACAATAAATATATCGATACGTAAAAAATACCGCACGGATGAAATTGAAATGCATAGAAATCATGACCTTGAAATCAATCACTATTTTTTTAAGACAAACAAAATTTGTTTCGTATAACTTCACGAGAATCTGCTTCCTGCTTGAAAACATTTCTTATTGCATTTTTACGCTATGTATCTGCCGGCCATGTCAAACACTATCGCTTTACAAATCGCAATCACATAGACGTTTCATAGTCACCATACTAATATCGTTCATATGATTATTCGTACGCCAAATCGTATTTTCAGTGCGGTTTGATGCGAGATATACGGTTATAGTCAATCCGTTATGTTATGATTATGACCTGAGGTGAGCTGGAACAATGTAGAGGATATCCGATATTGGCTGCTTATGGTATTACAAATGTCTCAATTCACCTCAAGATTTGATCTGTTCGTTGTAAGTATTCATATCCTCACTAGTAGGTTTATCAACATATTATCTTCATGACTTCCTTGTTATTTTGTCAATACCTTTTAACATTGTTTTTTTTAAATTATAAGCAATTCTACTTTTGGTAACTAGTTCTTTCAGAAAAAAGACGCTTATGTTTTTTATTTGAAATTATGGATCAGGAGACGTGAGTATATTATCCTACAGCCTGTCTCATCGTCTCATATTTTATAATCAGGCCCAAAAATTAAAAGCTAGATTCCCGCAGCAAAAATTTTTGTAATACAACAACCAATTACTGTTAGTTCGAACTTAAAGAACAAACAGCTCAATATCAACACTTTAAACTAAACTTTACTCTTTGCTAACAAGATCCAAACAGAACCCAGCAAAATTCTAAGTTGTTGCTCGCAAGCTGAACCTTCCGCAATTTCCTGACAGCGGATAGCCCGAGGCAGTTTCCTGCAACGTCTTACAATAGTGAAAGATAGGTACGGTGAAACTTGACATAACGGCTAGGGCGCTTGCCTACTCACTAGTTATCTAACGTATTTGGTTCACAGTATTACGTGCTTTTGTAAAAAACGTTAGCTATTTTCTGTAAGATATGTCCTTTCCTTCCTTTCTGTCCCTGTCACTCATCAGATCATGCTGACGTAAGTAACGAGGACACCTCAATTCTACTTCAGTAATTGAGGAAACCTATATGGGAGGTTTTGTTTTTTGATAGCCAAGTTTTCTTTAGACTAAGCCAAAGCTCAAAAGAATGTTTATTACAGGCATTTCAATGTTGCTTGCATTATTAATACCATACAATTATAGAGCGTTTTGTGATCTGAGGTTTTGCTCATCTAACATTCGTCTAGGACAACTAGTTTTGCATAATGCTCTTAAAAAAAGAAACACGCCCAATGACTCTGTTTTGAAATCAGGTTAGGATCTTAAACTTGTTAGAACGTCGAAAGTAACAAAGATTAACTATGCCACGTTCCGTATTTCTATTTAAAACTCTAACATAACCTGAATTTAAGTCAGGGAGCTTGTAAGTTACTACTTTGAATATCGCGTTAAGGAAAATTCTGGAGGTACGTACAACTTTTGCTCTATGGTTCAAACTTAAAGCATTAAACTGGTATAAAGCAATCTTCTTCTTAGAACGATAGCAAAATACTAACTAAACCGGAGGGTATTGAAGTGTGTGAGGTACTGGAGTGTAGTAAAATTTGCAAAATTTATGACACGGAGTAGGGGAGAAACTTAAATGTTAGTGTGGATTGTTCAACACTCAACAGTTAAAGTGGAGTCGTATATCTTTAGTGCTTTGGTGAAATATGAGATTAGACCCCTTACATACTAAGACATTTACATCGATGCAGTCGCACGTTTTGAAAACGCACTTCAGCATCGCGAGTGCTGAAACGCGTTTAACAGATTTAGTTTAACATTGATACTAAGGCGCGTTAGCGTCGATGCAGTCGCCAAAATTCATACATAATTTGACAATTTACAGCTTCTGCATCGTGACTGTAACGATGCAAGCAGCGCAGTGTGTAAAGGTTGACATTTTGCAACTGCATCTATAGAAACGCGCGTTAGCATCGCGACAGCATCGCTGCTAAAAGTCGCAGTGTGTAAAGGGTCTTTGTGCAGTGACTTAACTTGGCTGGAGAGAGCTAATTCTAGTAGTGATAAATTAAACAAATGTTGAAAGACTTACAAAAAGTATCAATTAGCTGTTTCAAAACTAAGTAGAAACGGAAAGTAAATAACTAAAGAAATAACAAATATATAACTAGGTTAGAATGTTTTCAACTACACGGTAGCACCTTATTGATATTTCCTTTCATCTCAAACCAATATGTTTTCACAGAACCTTCAAACTCTCAAATATTTTTCGCGAAGCTGACAAATAGCACGCGCCCCAATAACCTTACTCTTAAAAAAGTGCTATAAATAGAAACTCGCGCACATTCGCAAACTCAAATAAAACATGACATGAGCTCGTAAAAGCAAACTTATGAGAGCCGGAGCCGATTTATAATGGCAACAAAACTGCAGAGTCTCCCGAATGGATGTCGAAGATTCAGACTTCGAAATTTATTGCTTCCTGTAAGAATTACACTGGACTGTTCGAATATTTGAAGTAACTTTTAAGCTTCGGATGGAAGAAACACTACGTGTCTTTGTGTTGTAAAAGTATGTTATTTCAATATTAGCAATCCCTAAAGCATCAAAACGTATCTAGACCCTACTTTTCAAGTTTATTTTCATTTTTTTTGAATCACAGTGGATGCAGGCTACGACTGGTGTGATAAATATTGGACGGTTTAGTTTTAACTGACAGAGATATATCACAATAAAAGAAAACTGACTAAAAATATCATAATTACACATTTGTCCTCTGTTTATTAGAAACAAATTCATTTGAAGTCAGTGCGTTGACTATTGATGAACGTAAGCTTGAAATCATCTATTTGAAAGCCATAAAAGCCAAATTTGAACAATATCACATACATGCACATTAAATTGATCACCTCCTTTTTGAAGTCGATAAAAATTAAATAAAAATTTCATATCTGTTGCAATTTTATTACCTACAAGCAGTCTTAATTAAAACTACATTTCCTGTATCAAGTAATACATGCGTTACTTCTATTGCAATTTTAATGGGTATTAAAGCGCCTAATTTAAATCATTTACAAATTGTGTATTAAGCAAAACCAAAATATAAATTCACAAATCAAGTTTCATACTCGCCATTTGTCGTTGACAATCCACGTAGCAGAATAGATGTGCTTAGGAAATTGCGGCTTCAGCCTGCACGCATTCAGTGAGCGGTATTCAGCTGAGCTGAGCGGTGGGAGCAAAGCGAGCGAAATGATGCGTCGCTTTTAAATGGGACAAAAATGAGTTTTACGGAATACTGCTTGTAATTGTGTCGGTTCGTAATTTGTACTGGATAAAGATAGCTTGTTGTGTAAATAGCTATAAGTCAAGCTATAAGTCAAAAAGTCGAAAAGACCATGTGACTGGCGATAAAGTCAGTTCTTTGAAGTTGGTTTAATTTATGAAAGTATTTTTTTGTTTGATGATTTTTAGTTATTACCAATATTTTAAAAACTTCTAAACCGATTTTGATGGAACTTACTCTGTACCTAAAGTTAAAGTATACCTGATTGAACTAAACATTAGTCATTTCGCTATTGCTTCACGTTTTAGAGAAATCCGTGAACAAACATAATAATAGTCCCCCTAGCCGATTTCGACTACGGTGGCCAGTCACAACGACTAACCGCCTGCGCGGGACATATTATAGTGCACAAGTGTGTGCGCAAACACAGGTGCACTCTCTATTCCTTTCACTCTCATTTCCCGATGGGACAGCAATTTGACACGACCGGGGAGAGTTCAGGCGAAGGACCAACGGCTTTACGTGCATTTCCGAGGCACGGGAAAACACCGCCAACTTCCAAACTCCGGGCTATCCTAAGTATTTCTAAACAGAAAAACTCAGGTATATATTATTGGCCCGACCCGGGGATCGAACCCGGGACCCCTGGCGCAGCCGTCGCTTTAAAGTGTGACCCTCCAACCGCTGCGCCACCGAGGCAGTTACAGTTAGTAACAAACATACAACTATACAAACATACATACACTTCTGCAAATTTTGCACACGTGTTTAGAAATCTTAAGAGATAATTTTACTCGAATATTATCAAATTCCAACGATATCAAGTAAATTGATTTCACATTTTTTTAAATTCGGTAATAAGGACCATGTGTTTGGCGATGTATCGGAAAAGTTGCACGAGTTTTAATACTTTAATGATATTTTTCTTGTTATATCAACGCTGTATTCCAGTGGACTTTTTCTGTGTTTATATATAAATAAAATTTAGGGTTTCGAAGAAAGATAAATAAAAATATGGTCTCCTCGTTTGTGAAATGATCGCACGTGGAAATATTAACAGGAAAAGTTACTACAAAAAATACATCAGAATGTTTGCAACATACCTCCTAGAAAATACTCGTCATTTTCAGTGTAAAAATCCTACCGCACACTCGCTTCGAAGATTCCTGTATTACTTTGACATTGATGAATAATTTAATCGCTTGAGTCTCAACACGATCGCCCTTGGCCTATTTTGAGTTTAGAGGCTCCCTTTAAATTATTTAGTGGAACTGACTAGGCAACTCTGAGACAAGACCACAGCTTATAAGGAACAACCAGTCTATAATATTCAATTCAATATATATCAAATAATATTTAAACTTCATTGCACTGTTAATGGTACAATTGGCGGACTTAATGTCTTATGGCATTCTCTACCAGTCAACCGCTTGGGAAATGCAGAGAGTTAAATCAGTATAGTACCAGCTTGCCTAAGAATCGTGTGTGTTATATAAACCAATTTGAACTAAAATACAGGCTTATTTTTAGTTCATTCAATAGACATTGCGCGATTGAAGAAATTTTTTTAAAACACTTTATTAATTTTTATTTCTAGAATATTTTTTAAGTTTATTCAGCAGCGTAATGTTAAATAGCAGTTACTTTAACTAATTTTTCTATAACAAGTATTTGTTTACCGTTATAATTGATCTGCAAAGTGCTCAATGCAAGATGTTCCCCGTGATTGGTGATATAATTTATTTTAAATGAATTAACATCTACCCCCCAGACCCTTCGTCCTGAGTAATGTTTGATTTTATCTTCGTCACTTGACGGGCACTTCATGAAAAGGACCAGTTTGTGAGCCGGTTAGGAGGCTATTTTTGTGTACGATTTCCTGGGTTTCGGGAAATTTGCGGATGAATATGTTTTTTTTGCAGTGTCAGTCAGTTGTTTTTTATGAGGTTTCAAGTGGAGCTTAGTCAAGAATCGCTGTCCAAAAGCAACTACATACTCCTTAATGTATTTATTTATATATGTTCCGTCATGACATCAACGGGGTTAATAATTATTCCCAATTATCTGTATAATAACAAAATTATTGTATTTTCATTGACCACTTTAATTACAGAGATGATTGTTGCATTAAATATTGTAACCATGGGCTACGGACATATATACATTTCATGTGTAAATGAAAGAAGTCTTAGAGATATAATGGGATAGTGCGCAACTCAAACAAACTATTGGGAGACTGTCACAATGGAAAGTAATTACACCAAAGTTATTTCCATATAATATTGTAATATTACTTTATAATATTTATCAACATTAGTCAATAGTGTCGATTTTGACTTATCAATTTACTTTTTTTTATACCTATATTGGAAACCAACCACATACATTGCTCTGATCCCAAATTAAGTAGCCAATGCACTTGTGTTATGGAAATCAGACACAACGGTGGTACCACAACACCCAGACCCGAGACAATATCGTTAGAAAAGATCGTTTTCTACATTGACCCGACCGGGAATCGAACCCGGAACCTCACGAGATGCCGACGCTTGATACCAGCGTGCTAGCCACTCGACCACGGAGGTCGTCACTTATCAATTAAATGTAATGCGCGGCTGCGACTCAAATTGCTAGAGAAATGGTGACAGAAGTCCGCCAATGTTGTCAATTTTTGGTCACTGCGTGCGCTGACATCGATTCGAGCTACCACGCTGCCTACTTCACACACAGCAAATTAAATTCTGACCTGATTTGATTGACCCTTTGTAATAGAGTAACGAAGCATTACGGAAAATTTTGGTTTTTAGTTAACTAACTTATAATCTTATTATTTTATTTTATTTTCTTCATTAAGGAAACAACAGCTTTACAATAAGTCTTAAGAAGTAAATATTAAAATGATAACAAATAGCCTTGTGCGTTTCCACTGCTGGATTTTACAAGCTATGTCAAATTGACAATCGGAAGAAAAGTTATTAACAACATACTGTAGATTTACAACACATGTATGTTCGGACAATAGCACGCTTGACATTCATGATAAGTTCAGTTTCAATTGTTGACTGCAGCGCGAAGAATTTAAATAGCTTATGGTAGTATGACACAATGAGTATTTATCATGAAACGAGTTTTTCGGAGGTCCTAGTATCAGATCCATATTCAAAAGCAGCTTCAGCAAAAATAACCTAAATCTAGACACAAATGGATGCCATGTGAAAGTGAACACAAGAGAACGTTCATAGAAGCCGGTAAAGTGCGTGTTGGACTCCCGCACCAAGGGTTGTAGCACTGATAAACTACATAAATTTTTACTCTTTAACTATCGCGGTTCTTGACATACAGTCTGGTGATAGACAGATGAACGGAAGTACGGATGGACTGACAGACAGAAAAAGGGTCCCGTTTATACCCTTTGGGTACGGAACCCCTCAATTTACTGGAACATAAACCCTCTTCTTTATAAAACTCAGTCCAAAACCCAGTCAGTGTCACTTAATAAAGTGATAAAATAAAAAACAAGGTACAGACTCAGTCTTTTGGTAGATACTGGAAATGCTGACAGTCAACAAACATGTTTGCGTTTATTCGGCCTCTGTAAAGGATGTTTATTCTGTTAGTATCGGCTTTTATGTAGAAATAAATAATGAACATCAAAGCGATGTCCGTAATTCTAAAAAATAAAACCTATGAAAACCTTACAATGCTTACCTGAAAATGATTTTATTATTTCGGCTAATGGTACATTTTTGGGTAGAAACTGGAGTTTTTTTTTTATAAAAGTACAAAAAGCACATAATGAAGAAAATAAAACCTAAGTGAGAAAAAATACCAAAAAATGAGATACGAAAATATAACCTCATCAATCTGTCTCTCCACCATACGAAATCCGATAACACAGATTACATTTAGGTATTGACAAATCTAAATCGAATTGATGGATTAGGTCGACTGTATTGTGAAGATAAAATGAAAATATTGGTGAAACCTAAAAGAAATCACTCATTTTCTTGTTTGCCAAGAATTTTTTTTCATCAACTTCAGAACGAGTTTTCCAGAAACTACTTCAGCCATGCAAAATAGATTGAAACTACAATCAATACTTTTTAAACAGTTAATATCTGTGTTTTTAACAATCTACAACCGTGTATTAAAAATAAGGGTGAACAGACTTCTTCTGGTTGAGCTCGCTCGTCTCTATCTATGCCTCGTCTGATATAGTCTAGAGACATAACCAAACCCATATCATGAGAAAGTAAAGTTAGCCTAAAACGTCCCACTCCAGCAGTGGACCGTTACAGGCTTTACCGAAGGCGCAAAGGCCTTACCACGTGGGCTCAGTGCGGATTGGTGGAGGGTGTTTGCAAGGCAAGAAACTAATCTTGCTGTCAGATGTTATCAAGGGGCCCTAAGACCTCTGACTAGTATCGACTAATGTCAACCGATATTAGCCGGAACCTATACCTTAACGTGCCTTCCGAAGCACGAAGATGCTCGTGAAATACGTCACACATGGTTGGAACGGTCACCCATCCAAACACGAGCGCGTCGTAGATTGCTTAACTTTGGTATCACTACCAAAGAGCATCTGCCACTGCGCTACGAGCACCTCAACCCATATCATATAAAAAAGTCAAATGAAAATACATTTATTCATATATATATAACCAATTTTTTAGATACCACAAGTATTTACTTATTTATAAGGTAAATCGGCAATAATAACAGTAACAGACTAACAATCAGTAACTAAACACTATGTTATATACCCATAAATACAGGATGTTGTATTGGTCAGCGACGAGAAACTCAGGGGTGATTGTACAAACGATACTATTGCCAGAAAATAAAAATAAATATATGGAAACACCCACTTGATCAAATTATTGTTGCAATGATAGCGAGCGAGTTAAAACCACCAACACCAGGTCACCTCTTCGTAGCTTACTAGCTACGGCGTTGTTTTTACTAACAGACTATTCGCGAGGGTGCAAATTTCCCCATTTGTTTGAGATTTTTTAGAATGTCATGAAGAAATTTTCTTTTCTAAAATTAAATTTCATATAACAGGTGGTAATAATACGCTACGTTTATTTTAAGCTATGCTTATTAAACTGTAACTTAAACTACCAAATACATAGTATTCAACTGCAATAAATAGTAAATGCTCTTTTGTATATTTCTTTTCTAGTCACAAGCCAGTACAACCCCTAAAAAAACTCTCGAATCATGTCGCTCAAGAATGCCCAAAATCATGTGAACCGTCTCACAGCGTCGTGTAGAGCTATTGCGACTTATCTGCCGTTACGATGGGACGGTGTCCCAACATAAAAGGCGACGACTGTGCGGGCTTGGAATAGCTGGGATCGAGTATCGATAAAACATATCGATGACCTCAAAACACTTTGAGGTTTGACTTCGCGACTTACTTTTGTATACAGGCTGTTAGTGACATCCCACTCAGGAATGATAATATGAGTTATGCTTATTCTAAAATATAAAAAAAAATATTTTCTTTACATTGAAAGTAAGTTTTATACAGGACAACCTCTTCGCAACATTTAAAAAAAAACGAATGTAGAAACTCGCACGCTCACGTGTAGCTCGCGTGTATCTACGAAATACTACGCCGTAGCTAGTAAGCTACGAAGGGGTGACCTTGTGTTGGTAGTTATTTTTTGATTTAACTTTTATTTTTTATTTTTTTGACCCTGAGTCGCTCGTCGCTATCCGAAACAACACCCTGCATAAAGAACTTTGATCTCAAGAAGGAATTTCATGTCACTCACTCGTATTGGAGAACTTAATTCACAAAGAAATCTACATTGAAGATTGTCTTTGGCTGGCTTAAGTACATTCCGTGACGATGACACTAGGTAGATTAAGACCTCCTGTAAACTTTCTGTAGTGCCATAATTAAATTATTTACCAAAACTTCATATTATTCTTAAGAGTTGTGAAGGCAAGAACTACTTTTTCAAATAATTATATGGGTGTTACAGGAAATGTATAAATATTGATTCAGAGATTATTTAATAAGCACGTATCCTAGGGACTGTATACATTTCCTAGGAATTTTATAGAATTCAAAAATCGTATTAATAAACACGTTTTGAAGTGAAATGAAGAATCAGCGTTTTCGTTTAGGCTTTCACTGAGACAATCGTGTTACAATCATACGGTTTATAAATTATGATATCTTCACACTTCTTGATAATTTAGAAAACACAGTTTTTATTTCGGCTCTCATTAAGATTCCGATTCCTATTTAGGAAATGTATCAATTTCCTAGGATATATGTTTGACATAATTTACAGCACACATTTTTTGGTGTTTTTAGGAATTATACCGAATTTCCAGAAAGTATAAACAATGATGAATTTAATATATTTCCTGTAACATCGACAAATATTAATAACACGAAAACTTTCTGATGCAAGTATACTATTTTCAGTTATTAGATTTTTGTAACATCGACATTTGATATGTAAGGTAGGGTCATAAGGAGCATCACTATCTTCAGCTGATTTTGTTCGGTCCCTTCGGCTGAGGGTTATCGTAGACATAGTAACGTTTTAGTTTTTAGGCTGTGAAATATTCGGGTCTTTTGCCATCACGGTCTTTTAGACAAAACAAATGTTATTTCATTTCTCTTTCGAAACGAATGCTTACTTCACCAAAAAGAACTTTCATGAAGGAGTATTTTTATAATAAACTAAGGTTCGATTTTAAGTAATATTGGACACCAATCACATACATTGCTCTGATCCCAAAGGAAGTAGCTAATGCACTTGTGTTATGGAAATCAGACACAACGGTGGTACTACAACACCCAGACCCTAGACAACCAACATCACCAAAGGCAGATGAGATTGAAATCTGTCATTTTATAGTTATTCATCGGATAAGTCTAATCTGACGTTGATAAAATCAGTTCTAACTCTATCCGACATGGAATATACTTAGAACCGATTTAATTAACGTCAAATTAGACTTAACCGACGAAAAAAGTATAAAATGACAGATTCCAAAATGTCAAATAAGTAACAAATTCATATTAGGCATATTGTTCTTTATCAGATGAATATTCCTTATCTGTAACAGTAAACAATAAACAATCTAACTTTGGTCAAAATAGGTCGAACTAGTAAAAAACTACCGATTTTAAAATATAATAAATATAAATGATTGAACGTTTTCAAATAAGACGTTTTGTATTATATTCGATGAATACTTATCTGACGTTAGTAAAATCGGCTCTTAATAAAAAAAAAAGTTTAGTGATAACATACATAATTATGTGAATCAAAATCTAAGGATATATAAAATTAAACTTGGTACTTAAGTAGTTGACGACTTAACGGTAGGGTCACGTTATCATAATATAAGATATTGTTTGAAATGCTACCTATTTTTTTTTTCAATAAACTACCAGTATCAGATAGAGACGTTTAATACGCACCTGAGAAACATGTATGTGAATTGTCCTTTTTTTTTGACAAAAATCACATACATTGCTCCGATTCCAAGCTAAGTAGCTTGCACTTGTGTTATACGAGCCCTCGTAGATGACCTTAGCTAAGTGTTACCCACCTAACCCATACCAGATTTTTAAGATTTGTGTGTGTTTATCTTATAATCTTATTAAATTTAATATTTATTGTAAACTGATTGATTGTACTGATTGATTTTTTGTTTTTTTTATTCTATTGATTGTTCTTAATTTTTATTGTATTTTGCACTTAATTTTAAATTTATTAATTACGCAATTGATTATTGTAAACGTGTAACATGCTAGGACATTGGTCTAGTTTTCACAGCAATTTAATTAATATTTATTATTTGTATCTATTTGATAAATGTCTGTTTTGTTACCAATTGAAATAAAAATAAATAAATAAAAAGTGAGAAAAGTTATGGAAATCAGATGCAACGGTAGCACCACAACACCTAGACGCGAGACAATTTAGAAATTTTGATTTCTATATTGACCCGATGGGAATCGAGCCCAGAACCTCGGAGAGGCAACGCCTTGAAACCCAGCGTGCTTAGCCACTACACCCCTGTGTCGTCAATTGTAGAACTATTAGTTTCATATTTTTTTTGAGCATTTTGCTTGATTACCATGTACTGTATCGACGAACTGATCGTAATACTCAGGCGAGCAAAAAGCCTCTTTATTTCATAGCTTATGTCGTATGAAATATAGCACACGAACCATTAAAATAAACGCAAACTAAAGATTACCATTCAAATGAAGTAGAATACGTATGTAATTATGGCACGGCTAATGTAAACTGGCTGGAACTGTAAGGGTGTGCCTACACTGGTGGTAGTTACAAAAGATTATTTTTAATATACTCATTAAAATAATATGTATGACAACTTTTATGATATATTTTTTTAAGCAACTGATGTAAACTATCTTCAACGGAGGGTACCGGCAAGGATGACAGCTACAAAATATTTTTAGGGTCCGTTGTCGAATAGCAAAAAACGGAACCCTTATCGTTTCGTCAAGTTTGTCTGTTTGTCTGTCTGCCTGTCTGTCTGTCCCTTCGTATGTCACAGCCACATACCATTTTTTCTGAAATTTAACGTTTGGGAGATAGACGTTTCCAAAGTGGTTAATTGGGCGTCCCCCCTCTAAATTTTGAACTAAGCAAGTGAAAATGTGGAAAAAAATACATAATGGAAACACACTTTCAACGGAAATTGATTTGAACAAAATCGAACTAGTAGTAATTTGAAATATAGCATATTTTCAACAACCGCAAATATAACTTTGTCCTGCAAACAAACACTATGAATAACAAAGTTTTTTTTATATACACACGTCAGAAAACGTTAATACTTCTGGTTAACGACGTAATTTTTTAAACGAGAATGCGTGTTATTTGTACAATATTATGCAACGTTGTCACAATATGAGCCTTATCATACTGGCAGGATGCAAGCGTGATCCAGGCGAAGCGGGTACGCTACGTGGACTTCACGCCGTAATATATTTTAACTAGCGGTCCCCCACGACTTCGTCCACGCATATTAAGTTGGCTCCCTCCCCTCCCACCGCAGCGTGATGTACTATAGCCTTAAATCCTTCTAAATATACAGTTATCCGATACAAAAATATTTTTCAAATCGGTCCAGTATTTCCTGAGATTCACGCGTTTAAACCGAAAAACTCTTTTGCTTTATTCTATTAGTTTAGATTTCAAATTAGTTTAAATGTTTAAGAAAGGATTAAATTATGCATTAACTGTTGATTTAGTACTGATTTAATGATGGTGTTTCTCTATAAACCATACTAAATTAATTAATGCCGAAAATTATCCGTGAAATCCTTAAATTAGACTAGATTTAAATGACTGCTGTATGACAGAGCTAGGAACGTGATATGTACTGGTTGGGCTACGTGATATTTCCATAAAAGACAGATCACACAACGAGCCATTATTCTAATTCTTTTACAGTTCAATCAGTACGACGGTGGAACTCCTTACCCCTTGCTATTAGGCAGTCAACTTCAATAACTGTTTTTAAAAATCGCCTAAAAGAACATCTTCTCTCTTCATAACAATTCTCCTTTTCTCTGGTGTCTCGGTAAATTTCTTTCATTTCACATTGTTTTATATTTATGTATAATTATGTATATTGTGTTGGTATATAATTACATTAATTTGTTTTATTTATAATTATGTATTTTGATTTTGATTTTTATGATTGTATTTATTAATATATATACGAATATATTTATGTTTAATATAAAATATTATTAATAACATAATTTGTCTTAATTTATTATGCACATAATACCCCTTCCTATAAGCTCATTATTTATTTACCCAGAGGTTGTCTGGAAGAGATCGCTTATAGCAATAAGACCGCCTAAATTCTACATTTTCTCAAAATTTATTTGTTATTTACCTTTCTGTTGTGCAATAAAGAGTTATCTATCTATCTATCTATAGTACTAGATACTGTTTACAGGATGTTGTTTTAGTCAGTGAGATCCGACTAAGGGATTGTATGAGTTATGCATATTCTAAAAAAAACGATAAATTATTTACCTCCATAACCTTCTAAAAAAAACGAATGGGGAAACTCGCACCCTCACGCGTAGCCTTCGCGTATCAAACCTACGCCGCCGTAGCTAATAAGCTTCGAAGAGGCGACCTGTTGTTAGTATTTTTGACTCGCTTGCTTTTCGCGCAGTCGGTTAGTGCTTGTCACCGGTCGGTTTAAATCGTCTAGGGAGCTATTTCTATCGCATTGGATGTTGTGATATCCTTTTATAATAGACATAAATTTGCAAAATATTAGTAATAATATGTCAATAATAATAAACAATTATTGTCAATTTTTCAGCCAAAATAAAAAAAATCGACTTCTAAACTTAAAGAACAGCATCCCGGGCAAAAGCATCAATAACTTTGAAATCCTGAATGAACTTCCTAACCCTTTAGCGTTATCCGCTTTATTTAAAACGGACAAATAGCAAACGATTTGTCCTTGGCGCGTCTTAGCTAAACAGATTACAATCATTTTGGAGACTGGAGATAAAGTGTAAACAGATAAGCCAATTCAGGCAGGAATCGTTCCTAAATAAAGCTTAAAGTTGTAATCTTTACTAATGTTACAAAGCTGAAGAGAGTGCTTTAGAATGTTTTTAACACTCACAGTGTCATATTTTATATTCATAAAGATGAAATAAGAAACCAAAAATTTGCGCACGGGCGGGACTTGAACCAGCAACCCTTTGGCAAACCGGGCCAAACGCTCTTACCAATTGAGCTACCGTGCTGCTAGTCCCGCCCGTGCGCAAATTTTTGGTTTCTTATTTCATCTTTATGAAAGCTGAAGAGTTTGTTATTATAACATCAAAACAGAAATACTTAAGTTTGTTAAAACAGAACGTCCACGTTTTCCTTCTCCTCCTCCCTCTAAATATGTGTGAAGCTATTGTTTATTTTGAAAAAAAATGCAGGATGTAGTCCCTTACAAATTATATTAACGAAAATTGGTTTGTACGAGATGGAACCAGTGGTTTTTGAGATATATTAAATTTTCAACAACCGCAATACAACGTTGTCCTTCATAGAAATACTATGAAAAACATAATCATTTTTGCTGTTAACAAAATATTGTGGTGTTCTGGCTAAGTATGGCACGGAACCCTGAGTGCGCGAGTCCGACTCGCTCTCGGTTTTGTACTCTGTACTGTCTCCAAAAAGTAACATGTCTAATCTATGGGTCAGTCTTACCAACTTTTAAATAAATATAAATAAATAAATATCCTTTGGACATTCCCACACATCGCCATCTAGCCCCAAAGTAAGCTACTCAAAGCTTGTGTTATGGGTGCCAGACAACGGATATAATACTTAAATACTTTTTTTTTTTGTAAATACATACATGATATACATAGAAAACACCCAGACCAATACAAACAGACATGTTCATGCACACAAATGTTTGTATTGTGCGGGGATCGAACCCGCACCCGCTGCGTAGTAGGCGATTTCTTGACCACTACACCAGACGGGTCTAGTCACTTTTATAACGTAACTATTGCCAAATCTTTTTTTGGTTTATCATTAGTGTATAGAAGTTTGTAATCTTTAAGATAGTGATACCGAGTGCCAATATAACTCATGTTACGATACATTTAGGAAATTGTCGCTGACTTAATTGTTTTTGTAATCAACTTTCAGTAGAAAAGTGTAATTTTCAAGCATTGCATTTCTTTCTTTGTTTAAAATTAAAGTTGAAATAACTTGAAACACATATTTGCTCATTCCACACAGATTTGCCTTAACCGAGACTCGAACCGCATAAAACAAACATGACATGAATGTAAATTAGCTTTTATACACGAGCTGTGTATTTGCCAACAAAATTCAGATAGTAATTGGTTTCTACGGAATTTATTAATGTAATTTATTTAAGAGTTAATTACAACTGCCATTACAAGTCGTGGTTATTGTAACCTTACAGATACGTCAAGCAAAACGACGTTCGTACTAATGCTCATCTGTCGATGATGAAACAGCCTAGGCCTTTGTGTTTTAACGAGTCCAAGCGGTAAAATATTGTGACGTATACATATAATTGCTATTTTTGTAAAAAGCTTATAGAAATGGTATTACGCTGCGGTTTTATAGAGTCACACTTTCATTTACGTTTATCATCTGTTTCAACTTTAGAGCTGCGTTCTTGTCGCTGGAGTAATCGCCATTCTTTTCATTTTTCCGACTTCCTCTTGACCTCCTGGTACGACGTGGACTTCACACTGCCTTTTTCCTTCACTTGGTCAAAGTTAAAAGTAAAAATTGGTCAAAGTTAAAAATAAGTTCTCCTAGGTCTTGCGCCTCCCCTCTTTCCTTCTTACGTTTATAAGCAAGATGAAATAGAATAGAAATGTATCCGTTTTCTTAAACATTAGTTTAACCACGCCTACAGGATATAGTTGGCAATACGGTTGTTTGGTCCATCCATAGCAATAAATATTCACATAAGCCCTATCTCCACGTTTTATATCCAGCCCGAAGGCAAAGAAGGAAGCGATGCCTCTGTAAAGGACATTTAACGAGGAAAACTGTATGTTTACTTGCATGTTTATCTGCATTGGATTTATTGCACCAATAACTCGGCTCTATGGTCACGGATATCTCTTCTTGCAATTGTCCGAAGATTTTATGTGCGTGGAACGGCTCTCGTTCCAAGTTTAAGAATGACCCACTAAAATCGTGTGTTGTATGGATTGTTGTTTAGAATGTTTCGACGATCTTCTGAGAAGCAAACGTCGTAAAGCTCTTGGTAAAATAACGTCTTTTTCTACGGGAAAAAATTTACAGCATTAGAATAAACGATTTATTAACAAGGAAAACTATCACTGTAATATGCTTTCAAATGACAGAGTTGTGGTAGATAAAATCAAACGAAAATAATTTTGAGGTAAATTTCTTCCAAAACGCGTTAGGATATGAAACCGAAGCTGTTGTTAAGTATTGGAGTTGATAATGGTCACTTTGCGCTGTAATAAAAGTTTTGAGTCATCGTCATCAAAATAAACAACCGATTTTGTCAAAAAAATCGAATATTTTGTATATCGAATTCTTATTTTGACAGAAAAACTGAAAAAACAGCGTCGACGAAGTCAAAAAGGTTTTTTTTGCATGTTTTTTACATAGTTTTGGCACTTCGAGCAAGTTGCCCAAACAAACAAGCTTCAGCATTATAATATTAGTATAGATAAAGATTTTGTATTTAGACCTGTCATTGCAATCACAATCAGTTACAATTTTCCATTATTCCCCTAAAAGTTTTATTGCAACTACAATTCATTCAAAATATACACATCATAGCGTCATCAACTACCAAAATTGGGATATGGCTGTCTGGAGTATTTAATATTCTTTACACCATGTAGTACTCCTTTGTATAGTTTAGCAATAGTGAGCCTTAACAAAAGACGACATTAATGCGAATATAATTACAACTGCTCTAATTTTGATTGAAGACGGTGTAATGAGTAAGGCCCGTGATTTGAATATTACAATCCAAGTCTTATACGTTGCGTAACTAGTCATCAAATACTTGGAAGTGTCACGCAATTTTCCGGGCAACAGTGAAAACAGTTATAAAACGTTAATGTTCGGTTCAAACGATATCTCGATTTAAGTTTCCCATTTGTCTGAATTGGTAATTTCTGTAAAATACAATTTACAGTTACAATTTCTACAGACTAAATATGTAGAATTTCGATAAGAAATGATTAAATGAAAACCCATAAAAAGTAACTTCCTTTATTTGACTTCCTTATTTATATAAAATTGGTACGTGTTTATTTTGCTTCATCTATGCATAGCTTTGGTAAACCTGATCAAAGCGCATGTAATCGTTACTCTTGAAATGAGTTTGCTTTTGACTCTAACTTTGGCCAAATGATACATGAAAGCAGCAAAAGATGCTCATAATTCTTGAAGCTCCTCCACAGAAGGATCAGAAAAACTTGAATCCCAAAACATCTAGTAAATATTTGTAATTCTGCTAGTTTTAATAATATAATTCTTTTCTTGTTTCAGATAGTCCAGTAAATGGTCCGCCAAAAGAGACCTCCCACACAAAATGGTCGACTTATAGCATCCAGCAACAACGGGCAACACCTCGAACGGTGGCGTTGGAAGCGAAAAGATGTTAATACTGATGATAGTCCACTTCATCACGCTACCAGCGCTCACCTCAAAGATGGTCAGCGGGGAATCGACGATAGATGAGAAACAACAGCAACCACTGATCAGCTCACGAGTTGTCAGAACCAAGTATGGTGACATCAGAGGTTTCATCGTCACCCCAGAGTCTCGGTTCTTAGAACCAGTTGAAGTCTTCCGAGGTATTCCATACGCATCGCCTCCAGTAGGTTCTTTGCGATTCATGCCACCTGTGTCAGGTGCACAATGGTCCGGTGTTAAGATTGCTGAAGAATTCAGTCCAGTGTGTCCACAAGTTCTTCCAGATATAAGAAATGAAACTGCAGTGCTGAAGAGGATATCGAAAGGAAGGTTAGAGTACTTGAAAAGGATACTGCCGTTTCTGACTAATCAGTCAGAAGATTGCCTGTATTTGAACATCTATGCACCTGCCCAAGGTAAGAGACATCATTTACTTAAATTTTTAGTTATGTCGTTAATAGTGTACATACAAATTTTTCATTGAAATCTAAGGTGGAGAATATAAACAATGTGAATGTATCATAAACGGGTTGGAAACTACAATTCGCATGTTTTGTTATTTGTTACGCTCTCACGTATCATGAATTCCGAGTTGCAAAAAAATAATACAACTCAAAATAGTTAACACGCATAGCATCGTGAAATATTTCCACGAGTTTCCTATTTGACATTTATCTCAATCTATTTCAAGATAATACTTATTTTCAGAATAGCTTCATAATTTTCCGTGTATGACCCTCCTTGCTGATAATAACACTTTTAATAAATGAAAATATAACTAGAAATATGTTTGAAACTAGGAATTTTTCAATATAGAAAATATAACTAATTAGCTCTTTTTATAAATATTGAATTTGCTATCAGTACTTTATTTACACTGGTTTCATAATTTCTCTCGGTTCATTCCATCAAGTCATTCACAAGATATAATAAGTAGTAAGGTTATTTGGGTACTATTATTATTAAATTGCTGCTGACTTAACATAGAACAGCATATAGGGAGAACAAATGACTTTGCCGAAAGCTGTTTGGTTAGGTTATCATAAACGTTGTAAGTAATATATTCAAAGGCTCTAGTAATATATTGAAGTCCTTTACAATTTGAGGTTCTATGAAATATTATTAAATTTTCCAAATTAGCTTCGTTAGGTGTTTAGTCACTTTTGTTACCAAATAATTGTTACTATCACTAAGTGGGTATGCTAAATAACTATTATTTTCATAAGCGCTTGCCATCCCTAGATGAGTATTCTCTCTTTGTTTATTTTTACGTTTTAAAAATAATATTTAAAACATTTACAGTTAAGAATAATACCTACGTTTTTAGGAATGGTAATCTTAGATCCTCAATTCAATTAAAAAGCAAAGATATAACAAACGCAGATAAAAAATACATTTCTACAGAAGAAGGAAAGGTTATAACAGGCGTGGTTGAACAAAAACTTGATTTATATTTCAGTTAAAAGGGACATAGGGCTAATTTTCAAAAGAGTATCGTCCTTGGGAAATCGCATTCATTTCGCAGAAAAGGACCGGATGAAAAAAAACCTGAATGGTGAGAGAACGAAAATTAAAAATGGGACAAGCGTGAGTTTCACCTGCTCTCGGTTCGGTATTGTGATCTGTATGAATGTTTCAATTAAGAAAGGGATTCAGAGGAAAAAAAGAAAGTGCTTTGTTAGATTTAGATTCGGTCTTTTTTTACTTATTTGGATTTGGATGTAAGAGTTTGACATCGACTTATGCAAATTTCAGCTTAAAAAAAATAGCTGTTTCTTTAACTGCATTACAAACGCACAATATCCAAATTTGTATGTTCTATCCATACTCTGTGGACCTGACGATGGTTTTGATTTATTTTTGAATCAAAATCCTAAAAACATTAATCCCGAAATCCTGGAACACACCAAATACCCAATTGACGTTCACCAGACCGCGTAGGCGATCTTGCTTACAATTTTTATTTCGTTCCATGTAAAAAATTAGCTCCAAACTCCCATTTGACCTTTCCCATCGGCCATTTGCCTCGCAAATCCGAGCTATCACTCCCAGACTGGACCCTAAACGCGTCCTATTACAAAATTTACGGATGTGTCTAATTGGATACGGAGCGGAAACAATTAAGGTTGTTACCGACGGAAATAAACTTTATTTGCGTTGCGAAAGCAGATAAAAAAAAGGTAGGAACGGGGGAGAATTTCGGGAAATTTGACATTGTTATGGAAATCACCGGGAGATCTGAGCGCTTTGATGAATTTTTTGGTACCGCTATCTGATGCAGCTGACGGATTGTAATGATGTCTGTTGAATTTGTTATTATTTTTTCACGAGCTGTTTTAACATTATTATTTATAGCCGTGGGGTAAGCCACTTATCGTTTCTAGTTCTTTTTTTAATTCTACGAAATTTGCATTCCCATCGGAGGTTATCTCTTATCTTAATCTTTTTTTTGTACTTTTTTACAAAATTAACTACGTATTCTTTTTACGGATACTAATAATAATTTGATTTTTTTAACAGAAAGAAATAGTTCTATTTGTTTCATTAAAATTTCAAAAAGAAGGAGGTTATGAATTCGACTTCGGTGGCTCAATTGGTGGAGCGTTTGGCCCGATTAGCCAGAAAGTGCTGGTTCAAGTCCCGCCCGTGCGCAATTTTTTTGTTTTTTATTTCATCTTTATGAATGTATGTTATTATTTTGTATGTAGGTATGTATATGTTGTGGACCGATTTGAATTTTGTTTCACTAACAATCGGGGCAATCATCGGGATCTGATTATGTGATCATAATAATAAAAGAACATATACTTACTGTGTTGCACCTTTACACCCTCCCTCCTTTAAATCAATAAAATTTCGTGAATAAACTAAATGCACTAAAAAGTCTTAAATGTTTCTAAATAAATAAGCTATCCAAAACTAAAATAATTTCTCAAACAAACAAACTGTTCAGCTTTATAATATAAGTATATATGTATATCGTTATCATAGCTCTTTCTTGGTAAGCTACACGTATCAGTGAGGTGTTTGTGTCACCTTTGTGTGACTGAACTACTTGACATGCAATATCGCATGTCAACTGTTTGTGTTCCTTGCATGCATTTCAATTATTAGCACAAACTATAAGGGGACCGGAGTCTTTCGAAATAAATTAATGATTTTCTTTTAATACTGTCATCTTTTAAATTGCATGGCTATCACCATTACTCGTCAGTATTTCGTTTTTTTTTTGTGAATGCTACAAAACCTATTATTTTTAAGCTCGTTCTGTTACTTTTTATTTTGTCAAAGACAAAAATGATTGCTGTTGATAACATTACAAATTAACAAATAAAAATAACGTTAGTGTGCTATATCAAATAAGTCACAAAAGGAACAATATCAAATTTAAATCATGTTTGCGTTGTAGTAACAACATGTAATATTTTATGTAACTACTTAAGGGCAGAAATTCTCAAGATTACTATCTGATTTCGTATCTTAACTCAAGGTGCTACAGTTCAAATTTATGGTAGCTAGTGTTGACAGCAGATTGTATGTCATGAACTTAGAGTTCGATACTAAAGAGGGGTTGAACTATGATAGTTAATGAAGCTGAACCACTTGCCATTCACTGCAAGTTAACCCAGTTACTATGATAGATAGTCAAGACATGAATCATGATAAAAGAACTTGTTTTGGGTGATCCTTAGTGATTGAATACTTAACATTAATAATGTGATTGAATACTTAACATTTTGGTGCTACTTCGACCATCTCAAGCATCCGATTCAAGAGCACCGACCCCAAAAGAAGTTGTTATCCTAAAATGAATTCCTTTTCTTTAAAGGGTCAATAGTTTATTTTTAATGACTTTCTAGTGCGTTTTGGTTTTGAAGTCGGTTTTTCCTTTTTTTTAAGATTATTTAATTTCTTAATTTTTAGTGATTACATGGGGGGGGGGGGGGGGTTGCACCTTATTACTTTGTTCTTGAAGAAATTAAAAATTACCTGTCATAAGTTCTTTCATAATAATCTCTTATTTTTTAAGTTAATTTTATACCTTACCTATTACACGTTCATAAACCCTTCATTCCGATGTTTACAATCAATTATTATAGCAAACAGATTAGGTTTAAAGATATACATAGTGTTGCTGCAAAGAATTGCGTGTATTAAGCAACGAGTAGGTCGTTAACATTGCAACCTTACAACCCGTGTGAAATTTACGTATTCCATGACCGTCTTCGCAAGGTTCATGAATCCAGAGCTAACATCCTTCATCTGAGACCCATCCTTTTAACATTCACGTGCGGTTGCAGCGTTCAACCCTTCATCTCACGGAAAAATGATAAAAACAAAGGAACACCAAAAAAGTCCCGGGGGCTGTTTGAGCCTCGAATATTACGCGAAATCCCCAGCTCACGTTTTTCAACGTCTGCTTGGCTTTTGTGAACATGTAGACACATGTATACTTTTTCACCTCCGGTTTTTGGTGGTCCAAGGGAAAGGCGAATAAAAAGCCAGTTCGCTAACAAGAAAAGTTGCAGAATGTGGGCGCGGATAGTTCGTTCTGGACACGAATGCGGGTATTCGCTTTTTAAGTTGGGAAATTGCAAGCCACAGATAAAGCTGCTAATGATTTAACCAGACACACATGGTACTCTAGAGTTGCCTTCTAGTCTTTCTGTAGATGTATATAACATCGAAATTATTTGCCAATTTTTTTTTATTATTGGCTAAGCAGATATTTGACCTCGATCGCACCCGATGTCATGTTTGGTTGAGGTCTTAGATGGAAATACAAGAAAAATCGAAAGTAGCTGCCACAAATTATAAGGATTTTATTAATACAGTCTGGTGATTTATTGATCATGAGACAATCCATGCAGAGTTCACACAAAGTCACAGCAAAGCTGCTAGTCCTTAAAGTTAAAAATTTGGTCGTGTTTCAGAAAGACTCCCCCCGAAAATAGTCTTTGCCTTTTTAATAACCGTAAAATAGGAACCAGACGCTGCTAGTTTTAATCAACGTAAGTTGCGTGTTCGCAAATGCAGATACTTAAACTTTATGTCCTTGACACAAGAGCAGTTTTGGAGCCTCAATTCTTAAGTAATGTCAGTTTGTGTTATGGTGAAGTGAAGGGTGAAGCATGTCAAACGTCTCCCCAAAGATGGCCGGGAAATGTTGAGTCAGCATTTATTATGAGACTCGTAACATTCCTGAAGTTTTTGTAGATATACTAACGTTTTTAGGGTTCCGTAGCCGAATGGCAAAAAACGGATCCCTTATAGTTTCGTCAAGTCTGTCTGTTTGTCTGTCTGTCCGTCCGTATGTCACAGACATTTTATTGTGTAACTATAAGCATTACACAATTAATTGATTTAGTAGGAAGATGTGTCTTGTTAACCGCTTACCGATTCTCATACAAAAAATAAAAAATATTGACTGTTAAGGGGGGGAGGGGGGCTCCCACACATGAAACTAAAACCAAAATATATATATTTTTAGTCAAACCTATGCGTGTGGAGTGTCTATGCTATAGGTCTTCTAAAATGACGTAGAGGTTCCTAAAACCATTGTCTTTTAAAGTCTAACGTTTCATAGCTAGACGCTTCCAAAGTGGTAAAATGGGCGTCCCCTTCAATCTAACTTCTAAACCAAGCAAGTGTACATTTAAAAAAAAATGGTTTGGACGAGATCGAACTAGTAGTTTTTGAGATATAACACATTTTCAACAACCGCAGACATAACTTTGTAATTCATACAAATACTATGAAAAACAAAGTTATATTTGCAGTCAACAAAATATTGTGGTATTTTACTAAGTAGAAGTAAGTGGATTTCCTAATTCAGTTAAAGTTGGCATGGAACCCTCAGTGCGCGAGTCCGGCTCGTACTTGGCCGGTTTTATTCTGTCTTTTATCATACGCTTGGATTTTGTTGGAGCTGTTGAGGAGATTTCAGAAGACAGACATGAAGTGAAAATCATTTTATGAATTAATTATTACAAATAATCAAATAATTTACTTATGACAAATATTTATTAGTACACATAACCTCATCGCGATTCTATATTGATCTCAGACCCTCCTATCCCAAATATTAAATATATCAAATGTTATTTAAATGGAAGCGCCCTAATTATTACTTGTTATAATTATAATATTATAATTAGCCTTACAATTGGCCTTACTCATACGTAAGTTATATATTATAGACATTTACTTTTTGTTACGCTGTATGGATTCTTAAGAAAAATAAATAAAAAATATACAATAAACAAACAAGTCTGCTTTTATAATCTTCCAGTGCAAGTAGGGAGCCTTTTTAAAAGGTGATGTTTATTTGCAAGCCTTAGCCACAAAGTAAACTTTGCCTGCATACATTGGCTTTGCTTTTAATTATCTTGCGTTTGCTTGGCGTGATTTCTAGAAATAAGCAAACATTATTTGCATTTTTAATACTGATAGCATTTGTTAATTACTTTTGCCACCAAACATTTGTTTTTGTCACGGCACAGTGTAAAAAGATAAAATGAATTTGCCTTTTGCAACAGCTTTTTTTAATGATTATTAGGACAGTGTCTGCTAGTATGAGCTGTTCACTGTTGTATTATTAATTTATCCAGTCCCAATTATATACCAATATTGTAAAGCTGCAAAGGTTTTTTTTGCTTGATCGCGCTTATCACAGCAAATAAAGGTCCGATTTGATTTTTTTCTTTTAGATATCTCATTTATAAAGGAGCTTTTTAAAATTATATGATACGAATGGCACTACAGTGCCATTTTCTTTTTACGGTAAACTGTCCGTGGTACTACAGTGCCCACCACTTGAAAAGTATGTATTAAGTATAGTATATATATAAATATTATATAAATATATCGTAAACATCACAGTGTCACAGCTCCAGGAAAATATCACAAATAAATTGATAAAAGCCACATTTAGCATAATCACGTTACATTCAAACATAAAACTAATCAAGATTAAGTGTTTGTGATAACAAAAACAGTGCTTTAGTGAAACTCGAAGAGATTCAGTGAAAATAAGACCGGCGAAATTTGAGGTTAGAAATTTAACCATAGACTACCACTCAGCAACTCAGAGTGAGATCAGCACAACCGTCAAATCAATACGTCAGGGTCATATTGGTATTGCTAGTGGAAACGAAAAATCTCCAAATCTAACAAATACGTTCCTTTATACGCAAAAAATATGGAAGACCAATTTCAACTTTTATTTGAAAAAATGAAAATTGAAATGCGAAATCAAACAGTAGAATTAACTAACACAATAATGGATAAAATGGAGGAAAAATTAAAACCAGTCTTAGAGGAAAACAAAATACTGAAACAAAAGGTGGAAAAATTGGAAAAAACAATAGAATATTTGGAAAAAGACAAGAAACGCAATAACATAATAATTCATGGGTTGAAGGAGGAGGAAAGATCTACTTTGGATCTATTGGAAAATGTAAGAAAATATTTTCTAGATGAATTGGGTATCTCTATAGGAGACAATGAAATAAATAAAATCCATCGCATTGGAATCAAAAATAAGGAAGGGAAACCGAGGCCTACGCTTCTGTCATTAGTAAGTGGGTGGAAAAAGAGTGAAATAATGAGAAACAAAAAGAAATGCAAAGAACTGTACCTGGTGGAAGATTACTCAAAAGAAATTTTAGAAAGAAGGAAGGCTCTTCAACCCAAGATGATGGAAGAGAGGAAAAAAGGAAATTATGCTTATATAAAATATGATAAACTGGTTGTCAAAGAAAATACGAGTAGAAATGTAAATGATAAAAGAAAGAGAAATCCATCTACCTCCCCACAATCTGATTTACAGCCAAGGAAGCAACAAACATTAACATCATCAAGGAGCAACAGAATAAATGCATTCGATATGATGAGGGGTAGATCTAATTCTCTCTCAGACATTGCAACTAAAAATAAACAATAGCAACTAGATACCGGAGATCGGAAACAACAAACAAATAAAAAGGAAAAAAACGGAATAACAGGAACAAAACAACCTCCCCCAAGCCGACTGGTCCTCGTGGGGGAAAATGACCAACACCCTCTAAAGACAACCAAAAATACCTCGGACATACACATAGCTACTTTTAATACAAGATCATTACGAACTACCGAGAAGCTTCTTGAACTGGAATTAGCCATAGCCGAAATGAAATGGGATATAATAGGAATCAGCGAAATGAGAAGATATGGGGAAGGGATAGAAGACTACGGAAACTACATTCTACAATACAAAGGTGAGACACCAGGATCGTATGGAGTGGGATTTTTAATCAAAAAGAAACTTGCAAACAGTATAGAAGAAATCAAAGGAATTTCCGAAAGAATAACTGTTCTTAACATTACGCTACCCCTAAAAAATGCCGAAAAGTGGTCTATCATCCAAGCATATTCACCAACAGAGTCGGAGAAACGTGAAGACATAACGAAAATTGAAAAATTCTACGACGATCTACAAATGACCATTCAGAACTGTTACAAAAACATTATTGTGATGGGCGATTTTAATGGGCAAATAGGAATGAGGAAAAATAATGGAGAAGAATACACTGTGGGTGAATATGGACATGGTAAAAGAAGCAAAAATGGAGCCAGGTTAGTAACCTTTGCTTTAGAAAATAAACTAAGGATCCTCAACAGTTTCTACAAGAAAAAGAAAACGAAGAAGTGGACATGGATTTCCCCAAACGGACTTTATAAAAATGAAATTGATTTTATCATGTCTAATAACTATAAAGTAATTCAGGATGTATCAGTTATCCAGAATCTAAACTTTCATTCAGACCACAGAATGGTTCGTGCCAAATTAACAGGCGCACCCATAAAGAAAAAGAGAAGATTTCAAACTGATAGCTCAGCCATTATATGCACCGGGGATAGCAAACAACTTACGACCAACCTACAAGTTTCAATAGAAACAGAACATTTTAAATCTTTATCAATTCAAACAAAATATGCAAAATTTATAAATTTATTAAAAACAGAAACAAAGAAAGTAAATACAGATAGCAAAATGATAATTTCAAGCGAAACACAACAGCTGCTGCAAGAAAGGAAAGAACTATCACAGAGCAAAGAAAAGAAAATTAACCGTCAAAAAATATCAGATATTAGTAAAAAAATAAACGAAAACATTAGAAAAGATAGGAAACTAAAAAGACAAAACACATTGAAAAAACATATCGAGAGAACTGGCGGAATAAAAAAGGCGATCAAGGAACTAACTATTAAAAAAGATTGGATGCTAAACACGAAGACTAAAGATGGAAACTATACAAATAAAAGACCGGAAATACTCAAAATAGCTACCGATTACTATCGAAACCTGTACCAAAGTAAAAACCCAAAGGAAGTGCCGAGATATAGAAATATAGCAGACTCTGAACCAGTACCAAAAATATTAAGTGAGGAAACCATAAGAGCAATAAAAACACAAAAGCCGGATAAGAGTCCTGGAACTGACCAAATTACAAATGAATTATTAAAGTCTACTATAACCGCGATTGCTCCAATTTTAACAGAAATATTTAACGAAATTATAGAAACCGAAAATATACCTGCAGACTGGACAAAATCAACAATAGTATTGCTACATAAGAAAGGAGAACGAGGAGAAATAGAAAACTATCGACCAATTAGTTTAATGTCCAACTTGTATAAAGTTTTTTCCAAAATAATCTTATTCCGATTGACATCTATACTTGAAGAAAACCAACCAAAAGAACAGGCAGGCTTCCGTAGCAAATTTTCAACAATAGATCACATACATGTACTAAGACAAGTACTACAGAAATACAATGAATACAACAAGACTTACTATCTGGGATTTGTTGACTATAATAAAGCCTTTGACTCATTGGAACACAACTATATCTGGGAAGCTCTACACACTCAGGGAATACATGGAAAGTACATTAGAATACTAAAGAACATCTACTCAAAAAGCACAGCCCAAGTCAGGCTAGAAGCCACGGGAGAAGAGTTTTCTATAGAGAGAGGTGTCCGCCAAGGTGACCCCATTTCACCCAAGCTGTTTTCAGCGGCTCTGGAGATGATATTCAGGAATCTAGATTGGGATAAAAATGGACTTAACATAAACGGGGAAAACTTAAACCATCTACGTTTTGCAGACGATCTGATTCTATTTTCCGAGTGCCCAAAAATGTTAGAACAAATGCTGCAACAACTGTCAGACCAAAGTAGAATAGCAGGGCTCTCAATGAACACGAGTAAGACAAAAAATCTAACTAATGCCTCACAAACATATGAAATAAAAGTAAACAAAGAAAAAATCGAATACGTGGAAGAATACATATACTTAGGGCAGCTAATAGCTGTAAATGATACCATGCCAAGGGAAATTGACAGAAGAATAGCCAACACTTGGAAGAGATTTTGGTCTCTTAGCGAAGTAATGAAAAGCAAGGACATGCCAATGAAAGAAAAGCGGAAAGTGTATAATATATGTATTTTGCCATGCTTGACATATGGTTGCCAAACATGGGCATTAACAGAACAATTAATAAATAAAATAAACGTATGTCAAAACGGAATAGAAAGAAGTGTTATAGGAGTGAAAAGAAAAGATAAAATAAGATTAGAAGAAATAAAAAATAAGACAAAATTTAAGGAAGCGAAAAAAGTGTATAAAACATTGAAATGGAAATGGGCAGGGCATATGCTAAGAGAGAAAAACGAGAAATGGACCAAGATAATATCAGAATGGTACCCTAGGGATGGTAAAAGAAGCAAAGGGCGACAAACGAAGCGCTGGGAAGATGAATTTAAGAGAGTGGCTGGTCCAGTATGGAGGAGGATGGCTAAAGACAGAGAGGCATGGAAGTCCTTAGAGGAGGCCTTTGTCGAAGGACAAGCTGTTGCCGATCAATAAAAAAATTTATATATAAAAAAAAAAAAAAAAAAAAAAAAAAAAAAAAAAAAAAAAACATTATAATTTAGATATTAAGAAAGATAATAAATAGTTATAAGATTAAGTTGTAAATTTAAACAGCAATAAAGGCTTATTTTATTTTATTTTTATTTTTATATATAAATATTAATGATTAAAATTCGATTTTTTTTTCTCGCAATTTTTTTCGTATATGTCGTCACCCTACCACGAATTTTTTTGGTTCTATTTTTTCATTTTTGAATACATTTTTTTTTAATTACAAGCATAGGTTAGTTATTCAGTAACAATAAGCTTTTTACAGAATGATAATAGCTTGTTTCAATAAGATTTTATAACTGTTTACGTAACGTGTATCCTGACACCGCGCGAATTGCGTACGCGCACGCAGTCCACCGCGGTAACGCGACCGCCACCGCAATTGCGCCTTAGGAGGTTAAGTATAGTATATATTATAGTATAGTAAGTATATATTTTCAACTTTTTATATATTTATAACTATTACCTGTCTACCAATATTTTTGTTTTCGTAATCACAACTATACTTTTCTTTATATAATCGTTTTTATCGCGCGACACGTCGCGCGATTTTTATCATGCAACCGTCGCGCGATATCGCCGGACAGTTTTCCCACATCATAGTCTGACAGCGCGGACAGTCAAGTGGATAGGAGCAGAGCGTCAAATAACAATGTTGCAAACGGGGGGAAATATTCCATTTGAGAGATTCCATTGTGTAAGCAGCGCAAACCGTTTATGATATACAAAAATCATGTATGTGTATGTATATCATTTGTTTTCAAAATGTTTCTTAGAAGTTATCACATTTTTAGTACCTTTTCACCAAAATAATGCTCGCATTTAAAATACAACAAGATGCGCACTTGCGCTAACCGCTTGCTGGCTTCTGAATATCTATGAAATATGTGTTTAAAATATTTAATGAGAAAACCAAAATTTACGTGAGTGACGCCGCGGGGGACCGCTTGTCTTGACTATAAAATTCAACAAAGCATGTTTTTTAAGTATATTTTCACAAAAGGAGCTAATTATCTTTTTTTTTACAAATTATTGCAAAATGAGTTCTACAATTGGCGGACTCAAAGCGTTAAAATTAATTATCTACCTGTCAACTCGCAAGAAAAAGCGTCAATCTGAATACATCAGTAATATAACTTATTGCCTACCATCTTACCCCATTTTATTTACCTAGGTATTTCAAAATTTAAAATTTAACTGCTCCTTGCTTATTTAAATTTTACAAGCTATTATTAAACTTGCAATGTATGTGTGTAATCTACAAACTCAATTTCGAACCAGTTGTCTTCAACCGATCGAGCTGATATTTTGCATGCACGTTTGCACGTGTAAGTCGGATGACAATGTTATATTATTACATGCATCATTCTCGTCAAAAACTCCTAATGAGGAATTAAATCGTCAACTTCCGATTCAAACCCATGAGTCAAATATTTCAACATACCTACTCCCAGAAGCCTGATCCAGTAATGCTGTCTAATATGCACTTCCAACCTATTGGCCAATGAGGTATTTACATATCTTTGACTGCACGTCGATTCATCGATCCGAGCGTTGCGTTTCAAATTCCGAATTTAGCGGCCGATGCCGTACGGTGTCCAGTATTCGGTTGAAATGTTGATAACTGTGGGTAGGCTAAAATTGAAAGCTAGTCGTATTTACGAAGGGATGAATCAGCAACCGAATACGCGTCTGTTGTTTGATCTTTTACAGTTTCAAATTGGCGACGATACTTTTTGGGTGGGTTGCTATTTTATCATACTATGAGTATTGCAGGCTGGATATTGGTAAAAACGTGTACACAGAAATTGTATTTTTTATGACAAATTTTATGTTCCTCAATTCATGCTCTCCAGGTTTGTGCAAATCTATAAATATGCAAGAAAGTCGTGTCACAAACACTATTTATAACTCAAGGACGGCTGAATCGATTTGGCTAAAAATTTATGGGGAAGTAGCTTAGAACCAGGAAAAGTCCTTCCAGGAGACCAGGAGAAGTAGGATACTTCTTCTTGATACTCTAATCCCGTTCGCCGGGACTGGGGCGGGACGAGACCGGGGCAAAACAATGTTCGCTGGGACCGCTTAACTTTTATTATTACGGGGCTGGGCGGGACGGGGCTGGGGTGAAACAAAGTCCAAAAAATTACGTAAATGTCTACTCGATGCGTACATTCTAAAACCAGCAATGAGCCATCTTTTTCATCTGCTTTTTATGTTCGCTAAACCCATCTTAAACAGATATCCGGTTTAATTTTGTTTTAGTCTAGATTTTTTGACCCATAGCAAATCAGTTAAACTAGACTATGAACTCATCTTACGGCTTTGTTCGTATTTTAGACTGTTCCTTTGTTTCATGGTTAACATAGGCTAGAAATGCTGTGTTAACAGAGATGTCGAGGCTCAAACAGACACATCCAGTGCCAAACGGAGCTTGCTTTTCATGTAGAAAACACGTGTGACCTACCTGTAACCTTTATTTGTGGAGGTTGATTAGATACAACATTTCACTTTCCATCGATATGCCTTATTAATCAAATATAATACTATCTTGATGCTGAATACTCAAATTTGGGCTTTGTGATATTTGGCTGGTATTCAAAGTATCCGGTATCCCCTGAGCTGTTGATATAACGGTGCTCCTTAAATTTCAAACGTCGTATTTAGAGGGGTTTGGATATCGGAAATCGAAGTGCATTTAAGGCTCAATTTGAAACCGCTTTGGAATTACTGCCGTGTAACGGGTTTTGAAAATATTTTCCGTATAAAATTTATGTTGAAGATTTATTTCACATTTTTCATAAGTATTTAATAATTTGAGCAGGTAATTGTTTTTTTGTATACGACATGCAGAATGATAGTTATTTCGTTTTGATAAGGAGGACCATAGGCTAATTGGCAAAAGATAGTGCAATAATTTCTTGTGACATCTTTTATCGTAACCTGTGTCATCTTATAAGAAGTAGAACAATTTGCTTTGACATGGTACCTATGAAACAGAATACCCGTACATTTTTGATCCGAGTACCCAATTACGGTCACCAGAATACCAACTACTCGATTAGCATATCTGCGCTACCGTTTATCTTGACAGCAATTATTCTAATCCAAACTGATTTTCATGACAATGCAATCCAAAACGGACCTAATCCAACTATGGATTGAAAAGATAACAGCCTGACACTGTCTGATATTAGAATTTATGGATACTGTCCTTAAATTATAGCTAAATTTAGCGAATTGAGTTACCAAAATAGTTTATGAATGTAAATAGCAAGCAATATTTGAAGTTAGACAAAACTTGGGACTGGAATAACAGAGGAGGTTTTCCAGGAATAAACGTAATTGAATATAGAACCGATTCAACAAGAGCGTGATTTAGTCCTCATACAATGTTGTTTGTGATAGTTTTGTGATTGAATAAACAAACAATATTTCCCAATTAGGTGATATTTCAAACACATTATATAATCCCAATGTATGTTTCAGGGTTCCGTAGCCGAATGGCAAAAACGGAACACATAAAGTTACGTCAAGTCAATCGGTCTGGGGCCCTATTTTTACCCTTGAAGCGAGTGATTCAAAAATAGAGTTCATAGGTATGTCACAGCCACTTTATTCTGAAGTTATTCGTATTACACATATGAAACTTGTTAGGTAGGTAAATTCTGTTAACCGCGTCACGACTCCCATATAAAAATAAAAAATAATGATATTTGAGTTCCCATACATGATACTAAAACAAAAAAAAGTTCAAACCTATGCGTGTGGTCTGTAGATAGGTATTTTAAAATCATTGACGTCTTTAAAACTATTTCTTTTAAAAATCTATCATTAGGGAGATAGACGCTTCCAAAGTGGTAAAATAAGCGTCTCGCCCCCTCTTAATTTCGAATGAAGCATGTGAACCTTTTTAAAAAAACTGTGAAATAGATCATTACAAATACTTTAAACGAAAACTAGTTTTAACAAGAAGTTTTTGACATATAGCACATTTTCTATAACCGCAAATATAACTTTGTACTTTGTACAAACACTATGAATAACAAAGTTATTTTTGCTTTCAACAAATATTGTAGTATTTTGTGTGCTAAGTGGTAACACTACAAATAATGCCATGAAAAATAAAGCCTTACAGACATCCTGGTTTTGATTTATGGTTCGCATCTGATGCCTCACTGAACAATTCTCGTGGATTACTCTGGATTTTGTATCTGTGTTTTTTGCGTGACATTACAGTTTTGAATGTTGGCTAGTAATGTCTTATATTCGAGTGGCCTCTTCTGCACTTTAAATCGACGGCTGCGCCAGAGGACCCGGGTTCGATCCCCGGGGTCATGCTAAAAAAAATAACTTACTTAGGTTATTATGTACAGAATTCCTCAGGCCTGAAGTTTAAAAGTAGGTGGTATTTTACCCCTGTGCCTCGGAAAGCACGTAAACACCGTTGGTCTTGCGCCTGATCTCTCTCCGGTCGTGTTAGATTGCTGTACCAACGGTCTATGAGAGTAAAAGGAATAAAAAGTGCACCTGTGTTTGCGCACACACTTTCCGCGCAGTCGGATAGTCGTTTGATTGGCCACCGTTGTCGGAATCGGCCAGGAGGACTTTTATTATTATTATATTTGAGTGTGCTGAAAAAACATGCAAAGAAGTACATAAAATTAGTACCCATTCCGTCATGGAAGGTTTTTATGTGAAATAAACAAAAAAATATTAATTTCAAAACACAATAATTTCAAAACACAAGCAAACAACTCCGCATTTTCGTAAACAAAAATCCTATAAAGTTATAAAGTATTTGGCTATAAAGCCTATTATTTAGGGACACCACCAATATTTTTAATAAGCCCTATAAATCTTTGCTATATCAGCTTGCCAGTTTTTCATTAACGGCATCACGGAGCAGTATCGACGAGCTTCCAATAAATCTACCGCAAGCAAACACTATCGGATCCTCAGTGATGGATGGTTATGGGGGGAGAGGGGGGAGTATAAATCAAGCGGAATCTATGAGCCCTCTCCCTTTGTATTTGCACTTTTTACCGGTGAGGGTGTTTTTAGACTGCAAGCGACAAAGGTGTTAAGTTTTGTATTCATTGATCTTCTTTCAACATTTTTCCTATTCTAATGCTGTATTGAAGCTTTTTAAACACCTCTAGATATTGCTATGATAGTTTGAACATACATCAAAGATGATCTATGTGTACTGTTAAAATACAACATTTATAAATGTCACAAACACGGGACTGCTACATGATCAGGTAAACCTTGTAAATATCAGCTAATACATTTCAGGAATATCAAATTTCCGTAGGTAAACGCAATATCAGTTACACAGGAACATTCAACATCCTGTAGCGCGAGTCAAATCCAAACTATTGCAACCATTTGATCCCTCAAGCGTATGTGAACGAGACACAATAGATATTCTATTGTTATGCGGTCTCATGCGACCGCTCGGGTGTTGAAGTATTAATCGCTCAGAGTTGCCTTTTAGCTTTACAATATCACGAAATAAAATAAAAAACCTGAAATTAGAAGTAAAATAGGTGTCGTCACGGACGCAAAAACATAGAATAAGATTATCTAAATAAATGGAGTTAGTAATTTATTTTTCTACCGATTTTTGGTAATAGCGGCCCCCCCTCTCAATAGAAATATGCAGGCTTGGTACGTAAAAGATATTATTGTACATTGTTTAAATAATCACAAGTGCATTTTCTATTCCTTCACTCTCATTAATTTGGTGAGACGGCTCCGATATGACCGATTCAAGCGGAGATGGACCAACGACTTAATGTTCTCTCCAAGGCACAGGGGTATTATCACCACCAACTTCCTAACACCGGCTGTATTCAAGTATTGAAGATTATAATCATAAGACAGAAAAACTCAGAAGCAACAGCCTGAACACGAGACCTCTTGGGTGTCCTAGCGAACTATTTACTACACCAAGTCAGTCAAAGTCAAGTTAATGTAGTAGTTAAATAATGTAAGTATGTCAGTCCAATTGAGATTACCAGAACAGACATTTCAGTGGCTACGCATGTTTTTAGTCTAAAGCCGTTACATACAGCCTAAAAGATAAGCAAACAATCTCCATAAGAAAGTGATAAAATATGACCCTACATAAATCTGGATATAGAATGCCATTTCCCTTAAAATATCTTATTCTGAATTCCAAAGTCGACGAGAACATTACCGGCACTAAAACGTACAATATCGATGGCAGTTCTCTGTGACCCATAAATCCCTTTTCGTATTCTTTTTGAGGTCGTTAGTGGACTTGAACGACTCACGTAATAGGCTGGGCTATTACATAGCTCGGTTGGTTTTCTTTGAAATCGTTAACACTATGAGTGCATTTAAAAATTACTAAAAACCGGCCCAGTGCAAGTCAGACTCGCACACTAAGGGTTTCGTGCCAACTTTAGCTGAATTAGATACTTCCACCCAAAATACCAATACATTTTGTTGACAGCAAATAAGACTTTGTTTTTTCATACTATACATACTGTTACATACTGTTTGCGGTTATTGAAAATGTGCTATATCTCAAAAAATACTAGTTCAATCTTGTTCAAACTAACATCATGTTTTTTTTAAATTAACACTAGCTTAGTTTAATAGTTAGAGGGGGGGGGGGATAACCCACTTTGGAAGCGTCTATCTCTCAAACGTTAGACTTTTAAAGAAAATGGTTTCAGGATTCTCGATGTCATTTTAAAAGACCTATCCATAGACGCTTTGTCATTTTTTTTTAAATAAAAATATCATTATTTTTTGTACGAGAATCGTAAAGCGGTTAAAAGGATACATCTACCTACTAAGTTTCAACTGTGTTATATGAGTACTAATAGTTTCAGAATAAAGTGGCTGTGACATACGGACGGACAGACGGACAGACAGACTTGACGAAACTAAATGGGCCGGAATGGTTGGCACTAAATGTGTTATGACCGTATGATAGCATTATAGTCACCATTATGGTCTATTCATCTCGTCACTATTGGTTCGAGTCCAAGATTGGTGATATAATTTTCTGAAGTTCCATGTATTGAATCCACTGAAAATAACATGAGGTCAAAAATTTGTAGGTAGCGACAGCTCTGTATTTAAAGCGCTTTCATACTTAGGCGTTTTTAGCAGCGCGACGGTCGCGCGGCAGTCGCGCTGCTGTCAGACATAAAATCACATCATCATTACATCACATAACATTGCTCCGATCCCAAGCTAAGTAGCTAAAGCACTTGTGTTATGGAAGTCGTAAACAACGGTGGTACCAAAACACCAAGACCCGAGAAAATATAGAAAATATCGTTTTCTACATTGTCCCGACCGGGAATCGAACTCGGAACCTCACGAGATGGCGACGCTTTAAAAATGTAATGACAGCAGTAAGCCCTTCACATAAGAATGACGCGCTGCTGTCGCTCTAATATGAAGGCGCCCTTAACGTGTTAAACCGACGGTTCCAGCCTGTTCTCTTCACAGTCACACCTAGTGATCTATAAGGTTGAAAGAACAGAGACTGCCCTTGTGTATTGCGCAAACAATGACCATTATATCAATTCCAGTACAGATAATCTAACTATGTCTTACACTTATGCATCTGTATGCTAGCTGGTAGCATAAGGCGATATTAAAATCATCTTATACACACTTGATAGCGTGTCCTCTATTAAACCAATGTAACTTTCAAGTGTTTTCCTCAATGTTGCATGGATTTTCGTAATTGCGATCACAAGTTATGTAATACCCAAACGGACGTCTGAGACATACATCTGTCTCGCTCACCCACCTCATTAAGGTCGTCGCAACGCGAAAACGCCGATCATCATCGTCACGGACCATTTGATAATAACTGGATAGTATGCCATATTGTTAAGCGATGCGATTTTAAATTATGACCCTCCTTAAGTTCAATCTTCCTAAGTTTAAAATACTGCTCCGTCGAAATGATAAAGAAATAACTTTTGCTTGATTCCATCTTCGTAAGAAATTATATGCATAAGATGTCAATTAAGTAGGTACTCTTTAAATTTTAGTGACGAATTAGTTAAATATTGGACACCAATTACATACATTACTCTGACCTCAAAGTAAGTACGAGTAGCTAATGCACTTGTGTTATGGAAATTAGACACTACGGTGGTACCACAACACTTAGACCCGAGACTATAATAATAATAAAAAAGATTTCTATAATGACCCGACCAGGAATCGAACCCGGGACCCCGGAGCAGCGACGCTTTGAAACCTAGCGTGCTGAGCTAATACACCATGGAGGTCGTCAAAACATCAAAATAGATAGGTCAAGGTAAATTATTTCGCGGCAGTAGAAAGCTATCCAGCAATGAAAAGACTTCTCGCAATAAAACTCTTTAGGATTCGCCGTTAAATTATGATTGGGTGCAGAAAACTATAAAAGTTTGTCTTTAATTTTTTATTTTATTTAAGAATTTGAAGAACCTCTTATACGCTATTTATTTATTACTAAACGACCTCTCATAAACCACTGTAAAGACACGATTTTTCTCGCTTATCATGAAAACGTGTCATTTCATATGCAGCGCTCTTTGGAATTCAGTTTTTTCTTGAAACGTAATAAATTAAATTCCTTTGAGGCTGGGATGAGGAACTGCTCATTCAAATTCACTTTATTATTTGTTTTTCCACAGCATTTATAATAGGATTGAGATAATGCTTTAGAGATAATGAATTGTAAAAAAACATTGGTAGAGGTAACGAATTTGTACGATTTAAATTACTTTAAAAAATCTGTGTGAAAGGTGGACCTTGATCAAGTCAGATAGGGCGAGACTGTAAGCATTTGAGATTTGCTGCTGGAAGAGGATGGAGAGTACCAGCTGTACGGAGAAAAAAACGAATGAAGAAGTCTTGAACATGGTAAAGGAAAAGAGAAGACAAATAGAAACAATTGAAAATGGAAGAGAGAAAATAATGAGAGACTTAATACGATAGGACAGTTTCCCCAAAACTTTAATACAGAAAAGAATAGATATAAGAAGATAGAGAGCTTATATTAACTCTATGCATCAAATTAAACAAAAATTGAATGTTGTGTCATATCAAGAGAATGGTGAAAGAGCGCAAAGAATGGAAAAAGCTCCACCGACAAGAGCCTAGCTCTTTAATTAGATGATGATGAAAAATATTTAGCAATTGTGATTATGCAATAGTACTCGTACCTACCTAAAATGTGAAATATTCCCAATTCAAGTATTGTCTGCCTCCGAGCATTGTTTCATCAGTCCATAGCAATATATTTAGCAACAGTGCAGCTACTAAAACACTACTATACAACCCGCGAGCCAGTTACCTTTTCAAACGATCCACTAGTGAATTAGTAGCTCAGCATAGTACTCGTTCAATCGTATATTTATGCACTAAAGCGCTACTGTGCGCATTCAATCGTCTGTACAAAATGAATGCGTAAAATTCTGCGTTTGCGTTGCGTGTCGAAACGATTCGTTTTATAGAGTGTAAAGGCAGTGAGAATATATTGATAGCTGACCGTTTAACAAATGATGAAATCGACGCTTTCATTTTGTTTACTTTGTAAAAATTATAAATGAACTGGGCGCGTATTGCGATGCAGTTTTGATAGGTAAGCGGCTCAGCTTTACTGTCAAATTAGCAATTCTTATTGTGATTTCACATGATATTTGTAATATTATTATAATAAAACATTATAAATGTTAATATTCGTACCATTGTAGTAATATTATAATACATTTATTATTATATTGACAATATTCGTTTACACTGTGTCGCAATTAAAGCCTTCCTTGATAAAGCTATCTAACTTTTTTTTTTAAATCAGTCTAGTAGTTCCTAAGAATAGCGCGTTCAAACAAACAAACTCTTCAGCTTAATAACATAAGTATAGATAAATCAGTATGATCAGAACTGTATTAATAATACAACGTGATGCCAATATATTCGTCCCATCTTTGTCCATGTCAACCTAAGTTTACCATGTGCTATTTTCCTGATAAATGTGTAATTTCCGCCTAAGGATGGCTTCCTTTATGCAACAAAGAACTTTATCTCTTATATTCTGCTATGCTGGTCAGTAAAGAGGTGACAAATAGGTATGCGCAGAATTTCCATTATCTTTGTATATTTCATTCATTCCACCGTAGCTTGAATATGAATGTCTAGCTATGAAGCACAAATAACTCACTAACCGACTTCAAAAATGGCAGAGGTTATCCTTTGGACATTCCCACACATCGCCATCTAGTCCCAAAGTAAGCTACTCATAGCTTGTGTTATGGGTGCCAGACAACGGATATAATACTTAAATACTTTTTGTTTGTAAATCCATACATGATATACATAGAAAACACCCAGACCAATACAAACAGACATGTTCATGCACACAAAATGTTTGTATTGTGCGGGGATCGAACCCGCAACCCGCTGCGTAGTAGGCGATTTCTCGACCACTACACCAGACGGGTCGTCGCTGATGGTGGTACCCCTTAACGCTTGGGAGTTCAGTGATTAAAATGACAGAACTTATGATAGGTATTAAGAAAGATTAGTTTCTAAAGGGGCTACCTGGATTTTTAACGCGCACACTAGCGCCACTTTAGTAGAAAAATCATAACTCGTTAATTAAAAGATTTATCAAAAATCTGGTAAACACGATTGCAGAAAAGAAAGGTTCTATAGTTTAATTAGTACGTTTAAATTGTTTCTAAAGTAGTTATCTGCAGTTACAGTTAGAAAAAATGTCAAAAGTGGCCATATTTAGCAGTTTTTCTAGCTATAACTACAGTAAACTACTTTAGAAACAATGTATTCGTACTAAATAAACTATAGAACCTGTACTACAATCGTGTTTACCAGATTTTTGATTGTTCTTTTATTTAACGAGTTATAATTTTTCTACTAAAGTGGCGCTAGTGTGCGCGTTGAAAATCCGGGTAGCGCCTTAAAGAACAAAGACAAAAGGTGCAACCTCCTCATCCTTCCCTCTCTTATTATCACTAAACATTTCAAATAAAAATAACCTTAAAAAACCGACTTCAAAACCAAAATACACGCGCCTTAGAATCGATACAGTCGCGAAGCAGAAGCTGAAAATTGTCAAATCATGTACCTACTGAATTTTGGCGACTACATTGATTCTAACGCGCGTTAGTATCTATGCAGTCGAGCTTCTGCATCGATGCTTACGAGCGACAACATCGATGCTAAATTAAATCTATTCATTTTGTGAGTCGCGATGCTGAAGCGCGTTTTCAAAACGCGCGACTGCATCGATGCTCAAACTCGCAATGTGTAAGGGGTCTTAGTCATTTACAAGCAATAAATTATTGAGTAAGTATTTGTTTAGCTGTGGATCGCCTAAGGAAATGCATTATAAAGCAGAAACTAAACTTTGATGTTTTCAAGAAACTCTAAACGATGTTGTCCTTCGAATACTATTTGAACCTCAACGACCGTTTCTGCGTCATTCTAGGCATTTTTCAGCGATACTGTAGGAATATTTATGTTCCCCTTTCTAAGAATTTTGGTCTGTACTTAATACCAGGCCACCAGCACAGTCTTATTAACGGCGCTGTCAAGGGTTAGCCTGGAACATCCCGGGCTGTTTATGAAGGCCTACATAGTTAAGGACGTGTCAAAGTAATTACATAGGTTAGATTCAAAATGTCTTGGGTCACTTTGACCCGACTCAATTACAATTATTACAACGGTAAGTAATGCAGGGTTGAAATTTGGTTTGGGATACAAATGTTTGGCTCCGTCAGGGTTGACATAACATTATTTTAATATCCTGAATACTAAAGGAAAAACAGTTAGATAAAAATGTGTAAAAAATCTGTGTGACACCACTGTCAGAAACAAAGGAGTATTAAGTAGAGTCGAAGGTTGATGTCATTTTTAAGCCTGGGTTTGCACTTACGGTCAGTATCTTGATGTACATATAAAAGACATTGGAATCACTTCAGTATACTTCTCAACGAAGTTTTGATTTCATCGTTTTCATTTTTCACACAAATTTTGCTCAAAAAAAGGCTCCTGCTGTTTTCTTGCTTTTTCGGGAAAAAAACACTTAGGCTTAGTTTGGCATTTAATTTAATTAAGTTGCGAAGTCTACTGAACAGTAACCAGTAAAAATTTTCAGAGCGCCTTTTGAAGGATAACAAAATAATATCAAACCAACGCGATGAAATATTTTTATATTAATCATTTATCACATATCAATATTTTTCATACTGCAGTCAGATATTTGATCGAAATGCACCTGAAGGATAGTTATGTGCTTATTAACAACCCACATGTGACTCAAAAATATAATTGTCATTCTTGCATGTAGACCTTTATACACGTCCCAATACTAGAACACCTTTAACGAAGCTAACGCTAGAGTTCTCAGAGACTAACATTAGACACTATATTCCACTAGCAAGCTCCCCCACACCTGCCCGCTTTAAGCAAAGTGCATTCACACCAAACGTGTCCCATCATTTTTCACATTCATCGTACACGTGAAATCATAAACAAATATTGAAATGTTCGCTGTACCACGTACAATAGAGATGGCTATAGACGATAAGCCCTAATGGTTCTGTTGCTTGCGTTTTAGTAGCGTATAAAGCGGCAGGAATACATTAAGGCCCGTTCACACTTAGACGTCATTACTATGCGATGCGTCGTAAAAATTTCGCTTTACGCTCGACGCGTGACGTTCTTTGAAAGCAATGCACGTTCGGATGATATTTGTATGAGCTTGTGATGCGGCTAAGTATGATGCTCGTAAAATGAGTGTTGTTTTATTTGATTTGCACTAGCTTTATTCACTACGATTCTTCATCACGTCATCTGTGAGTAAATAAAATACGTTCGCTGTAATAGCAGAGTAAAATAGTTAAAGGTGAAACTTTTAGATACGCTCATTGAAAAGAAACACAAAAAACAAAACTGACTTAAAAAAACTGACTAAAAATCTTATAAAAACGCACTTTTCTTTTTTTTAGAGTCTGTGCATGATCTCAAACTTACGCACATCAAGCACCTAATCCAAACGAATTTGTTTATCCTAAAAAGGAGACAAATGCGGTTTTTAAAGCTTATAGTCAGTTTTTTAAATTTGTTTTTTTTATTATTTCATGATTTTTAGTTATTACACTATCGCAAAAAGTACTAGACCGATTTTGATAAAACTTACATTGAACCCTTAAACTACACCGATGAAAGTTAAACTACACCTGATTAAACTTATAATGAGTCATCTCGCCATGGCTTGTCGTTTTTGAGAAATCTGCAGATAAACATACAAATATACACTTAAAAATTAAGCACACGTGTTAAGAAGCCTAATTAGATCAACATACTCAAATTTTATAAAAGTCCAACAAAATCACATACATACACATTGACTTCCTTTTTTTACTCGGTAAAAAATACCTATACCTCTATTGTACGATTACATCATAACAATATAAATGTACTAGCATTCTCGCGTGTAAAACAACGCAGATGTTATGCAATAAGCTTATATCTCCCAAAACCGAGACACTACACCCAGAGACATAATCTTACTGAGTGTATGCGCCCCTTTAGCCTGCTTTAGAAAAACGCTAGACGTTCACGGAAGTTGTTGCTTCCTGCCGGTAGGTGGCGTGACTTAAACATCGAGAAAACGATGCCCAGCCAAAAGAACGCAATTTCCGCTCAACTTTTATACTCTTATATGCCGTTGTTTGAAAGAGGTTATGGTATGACGTGAGTAGTTACAGGGATATTATATTTACTTTACAGCTGACTTGGGTTTTGTTGTTTTTATCAAATAAATTCTTCATTTCACCTTGTAGGTAGTGGGTAATATACAGTCATATCTTATGAAGTAGGAGTAGAAATGGTGACAGCTAATGAGTTAGAGCGCTTTCACACTTAGGCGTTTATAGCAGCGCGACGGTCGCCCGACAGACGCGCTGCTGTCAATTTCATATTTAAAATGACAGCAGTAAGCCCTTCACATTAGAGACGCGCTGCTGTAGCTATAATGTGGAACTGCACTTAAAGTCCGTTTTTCTTCGCTAGTCAAATATTGTAAACAACCTTGATAATCATTTTGTAAAATGATTAATTTTAAAACAAGATATAAAGGAAACTCAGAATTTCGTAACTAAAATACGGTATATCTAAAAAAGGCAATTTCGAACAGAAAAACAGACGAATCATTCTTCGTCTGTTTTTATCTCGATCGGAGTTCAAAGCTAAAAAGTACTTAGGGAATGTCATTTATTTATTTAAAATACTTCATGCACAAGCATAAGGTTCGTCGGACCTAATGCTAAAATCATTCTCTACCAGTCAACCATAGGTCTATACGGAGAATTATGGCGGCGCGGAAGAAGTGAGAGAGGGGCAAAAGAAAGAGCTTGACGATTTAAAATATAGTAGAACAGGTATTTTAAACAAAATAAACATACAAGTACATACTATGTGTACTTATTACAAAAATACCGCATATATTTATACATTATAACAGAATAATAAACAGACCCATAGTTAATACACATAATATTAATACTAATGGTACACATGAGAGAAAAAAAAGGTCATTGAGACAAATTCGATATCTCTTCCTTGTTAAGTGCTTGGAGGGCCTCCTTGAAAGAGAATTTGGAGGTGGATGCTTGTGCTGTCATTGTTCGATTCAAATTCTTGGAACAATAGACCTTTTTCTATTGCTTAAACTCAAGCACGACACACACAAGCGACGAATTTCCATTCATATCAGCTATGAGTAAATGCGTAAAAAATATGTGTGGGTTTACAATATACCTACAATATCTGAGATACTGATTTGTAACATGATACTAGAGATAAAGTGAAAGTCGGAGACATAATCATAAGGGATTATTTTATGTAATAGTCATAGGTAAAATAATAATATTGAGAGCTTAAGTAGAAGTATTCTTTTAACTTTACATTTTAAAAACTAAAAAATAAACTAGATATTCTGAGTATCCAAATTTATATGGGTTATTCACGAACTAGGCACAAGAGAAATTTGGCGCAACTATGTTAGGAAGGCAAAGGGAAGCGCTTCCTACCGACCGGGTGTTATGGCCGGGGACCCAGGTCCGATGATCACCGTCTTGGTTTGTACACATGTAGTTAGTCCGCTTTAAATCTTTAATATCGCGGTTCAGTCTCCATACTTCGACTAAAGCGCCATCTAGTCACGTCGAGCCGAGTCAGCGTGTTGCGTTGAAATGTAGTGACAGTGGTTGATCAAAGATGTCGCTACGGCAATACACACGTGTGTCCAGATGGTAAAATTTAAAGATAATACCACTTTTAGATTTCGAAACTTAAAAAATAAACTAGATATTCAAACTAAAACCTAGTTTAAACCAAGCGTTCGACGCAGCGGTAGTAGTAGTACCCCCTAGCCGAATTCGACTGCGGTGGCTATTCACAACGACTAATCGACTGCGCGCGACATATTATAGTGCACAAGGTGTGTACGCAAACACAGGTGCTCTCTCTATTCCTTTCACTCTCATAGCCCGATGGGACAGCAATCTGAGGCGACTGCAGAGAGATCAGGCACAGAACAAAAACGGCTTTACGTGCTTTCCCGAGGCATGGGGGTGAAATACCGCCAACCTCTAAACTCCGGGTTACCCTAAGAATTTCGGAACAAAAAAACTCAGGTATATCTTTTTGGCCCGACCCGGGGATCGAACCCGGGACCTCTGGCGCAGCCGTCGCTTTAAAATGCGACCCTCTTACCGCTGTACGACCGAGGCAGTTAGATATTCAAACTGGTATATAACATGATAGTTATTTAAGCTGTCACTATACTTTTGCGACGAACTTAACTTGGCAATAGCTATACCCTACGTATATAACTTTTTATCATCATAGTTACAAGTTCTCTTAGTACTCGTAACTTATGTAATCAAAATAATATTGGATTATAATAAGATATCTATACCAACTTTGTCTAACGAATTCTGATATGGCCTTAGTAACCGACCTAAATTATTATTAAAGAGAAAATCCAAACTAGCTGTATTATACGGTTCAAGAATTATTACCGGAACCGTATTTTTGCTAAAGTACTGACGTACAAAATACTAAATTAAAAAATCGCGGCCAAGTGCGAGTCACTTACTTCTACTTAGTAAAATACCACAATATTTTGTTGACAGCAAATATAACTTTGTTGTTCATAGTATTTGTATGAAGTACAAAGTTATGTTTGCGGTTGTTGAAAAGATGATGTATCTCAAAAACTTCTCGTTTTATCCCGTCCGACTTAATTTTCGTTGAAAGTATTTGCTACAATCTACATTATATATTTTTTTTTCAAAATTTAGACTAGCTTAGTTTAGAAGTTAGATGGGGGGACGCCCATTTTACCACTTTGAAACGTTAGACTTTAAAAGAAAATGGTTTTAGGAACCTCTATCTCATTTTAAAAGACCTATCCATAGACAACCCCAACGGATAGGTTTGACCTTTTTTTTTGTTTTAGTTTTATGTATGGGACCCCTTAAATGTCATTATTTTTTTATTTTTTGTATGAGAATCGTAAAGCTGTTAACAGGACACATACTCCTACCAAATTTCAACAGTGTGACGCTTATAGTTACAGAAAAAAATGGCTGTGACATACGGACGGACAGACAGACAGACAGACTTGACGAAACTATAAGGGTTCGTTTTGTTTTGTTTTTTGCCATTCGGCTACGGAACCCTAAAAAGTGCGTTAATCTTAACGTCTGTTCTTTGATCATAAAATGTTTATCCATTTTCATTTATGCTTATTTCTACTTCTTCGAATCGTTATAATCTTAATTACAGAAAACAAGATGTTACAAAAGCTTGCTATGAAAATATCTTATTGAAATGCAATGGTTTTTCCTTTTACTTGTGATTCTCAGAAACTTTCCTAGTCAAAGAAAAATACTTATTCCTCTGAATACTTTGAGTTCTTTGGTACAGTAAATAATTAATACTGAAATATAAAGAAGGAAATTCATTACAATTCTATTTGACTCTGTTAATATTTTTAAAGGATTAAATTACACTTTACCCTTTTTTACCTACCATATAAACGAAAAACAAAAAGAAACTAATTACTTTGGAGTCTTTGCATGATGTGTGTAGACTGTAAGAATAGGTAAGCTTCATTCATGAACTGACTTCAAAAAAAAATGTTTCTCCTGATTAGAAGACGAATGCGTTATTTTTAGTTTTTTGAATGAAATATAATTTATAAAATTATAATAAGTAATCATTACTCCTCAAATACTACTGTACCGATTTTGATGAAACTTACACTGTATTCGACCAACGAAATTTTGCACACGTGTTAGGATGCCTAAATAGATCAACATACTAATATTTTATCCAATCACATACTTACAGGACAAATTTACCTACTACCTCCTTTTTTAAAGTAGGTAAAAATAGTGCTTTAGAATGTTTTTAACACTCACAGTGTCATATTTTATATTCATAAAGATGAAATAAGAAACCAAAAATTTGCGCACGGGCGGGACCCGAACCAGCAACCCTTTGGCAAACCGGGCCAAACGCTCTTACCAATTGAGCTACCGTGCTGCCAGTCCGACCCTGCGAAATTTGTGGTCTCTTATGAAAACGTCAATTGCGTGACGCTCAGCGCCATCCAGACGGCTGGATGGCTGGATGGCTGGCTGGATGGCTGGATGGCGCTGAGCGTCACGCAATTGACGTTTTCATAAGAGTCTTACTGAAAAAAAAAAATAACTGAGTATATTTTGCAACGTTTTGCATTTCTTCTGTAGTCTTATGTCAAGTCGTAGCTTGCTGATATTAAACTTTAAGCCTTCCTCGATAAATAGGCTATCTAACTTAAAAAAGTTTTCATATCACACCATTAGCGTGTTCAAACAAACAAACTCTTCAGCTTTATTATCATACTAGTGTTATTACTGGTTCCATTCGTTATAAAATTGTTTCTTTTTTCGAATACGGCGACGCGTTTGGTGTAGTGGTTAGCGCTCGGGTTTCAAAGTTTACCTCTTTGCAGGATTCAAACCAGAATTGCTGGCATGTGTATGATAAGCACGAACATTTGAACCTTAGTCGTTGTAAGGATGTTTACATGTATTTAAGTATTTATGTGAGACGCCTCCGTTATAATCTTTGTCTGGTATTCGTAACACAAGGAAGAAAATTCATCGCTTCGAAACCACGACAACCGGTGTGTTGTCTGGTGCATATTAATTTATTTAAAACCCAAAGATCTACATCACTAACTACGTTTTCTCTTACAGCAGGCGTAAGAGACGCAGTGGCGAGGTACCCAGTGCTGGTCTTCGTTCACGGTGAGAGCTACGAATGGAGCTCAGGGAACCCATACGATGGAACAGTTCTGGCTTCTCATGCTGGACTTGTGGTGGTCACAATCAACTACAGACTTGGGATACTGGGTAAGTGCTTCTGTTGGTGCTACTTCTGAAAAACTTGATCGTAACTATTTCTACTTCGGTTAATTGAAATGCGTGATGTAGGAACATTAGATTTTTCATCATAGAGCTACTCAAAATATTAAATAAATTATGCTACTAGGAGTCCAATTCTGTGCGTCCTGTGAAAACTGATACATCTCGAAAATGACAACTTTACAAAAGAGTACTTTTTGTGTTTAAAAAATCATAAAACTTGATAGAATAATTATTTTACAAAAGTAGTCCTTTTTTTTGCATTAGTGCCGTATTGTTTACAATCTTTTAAGTTCCTGCTCAAATAGCATTAAATTTGGACAAGATATTTTAAAAAAACTGTTTCTTGTATCAAAGTACACTAAATAAATAATCGTGTATAATGATTCTAAATGAGTTGTATCACTTTACACTTTGTGTGAAGCTTTGGTGAAAGGTGATATTGGTGCATTGTCAGGTACTTTTATACGAAACTAAATCAACGTACGTTCAATGGTATCCAACAAATGAGTAATATTTTTTAGTCGGCAGAAGCACTGTTAACACTTAACTGGAAAAAACTGTGTTTTTTTATTTATATCATTGGACACGAAAATTTCGTTCGCGTAAAAATGTGTTTTTTGATATGAGTTGACTTATATCTGGACTCATATTTGTGTAATATGATATAAGAAACAGTTCAAAGACAAGAAATAAAAATTAAGTAATAAAAAGAAAACTTAGTATCCATCTATTTAAAATAATTTAAATTTAAGTTAAACTTTTTATTAATAACAAACAAGAAAAAATTAAACTAAGACATGCAACATAAAAAAATAACTTAATATTAATACCTATTCAAACACGAAACCATTTCCTTGCGGCAAGGAGGCTACGATGCTGGCTGCGTTGCCGCGTTGGATAGCTATGCTGATCTTTTGGGCTAAGAACCAGCCAGCTTTATTATTGGCTGTTAAAGAATTTAATTTTGGCGCAATTTTTCTAAACAGTAATTTAGCAGAGGGTCCCCACGGCCCAAATGTTTCAACGCCAAACGGCGCAAACACATAATCACTTGCAAGTGAAACGTACTTGCGACGCTTGGCGTTTTCAGCCAACTCCGCTGCTGCTCCAGCTTTAAGGGCTGATTCTCTGAGATGGGAAGGGGCCAAAGTATCGACACAAGTTGCATCCCAAACTAAGGCACGACCCCGTTCCCAGGGAATAAGCGTTAGGCCATCGGGTCTCTTGCCATCATCACGGACCAAACCACGTGGTTCCAACGTGGAAGGAACATTAATGGTCGCAAGAGCTCTTCTGATGGCGTCATTAAGGGTAGCGTGACGGGTAGTTAAACTTTAATATTAAAGTAACCATAAAATGAAATAATAATAAATGAACATTGTAGGTAAGAGATCAATCAACGACATCAATCATCAGTAAAATTATTAAGATTTACATTCCTATTTTCCTCGGTTGAATAATCGCAGTCGTTATTATCATTGCTACAGGTTCTTCTGCAGGAACTATCAGAAGTTGAAATTCTTTTAGGTGATTTTCCTCTTGATCGCAAACCGATCATCATCATCACCATCATTATCAGCCAAAGGACGTCCACTGCTGAACAAAGGCCTCCCCCAAGGCTTTCCACAGCGACCGATCACTAGCGGTCTTCATTCAGATTGATCCTGTGATCTTCACAAGTTCGTCTGTCCATCTTGTTGATGGACGTCCTACGCTATGTCTTTGGTCGAAGGGTCTCCAATCTAGAACTTTCCTGCTCCAACGGCCATCACTTCTTCGCGCTATGTGCCCTGCCCATTGCCACTCGAGCTTACTGATTCTCAAGGCTATGTCCGTTACCTTAGTTCTTCTACGTATCTCCTCATTTCTGAATCGATCCCGTAGAGAGACACCTAGAATAGCCCTTTCCGTCGCTCGTTGTGTGATTTTGAGCTTCTGTATAAGTCCCATAGTTGGAGACTATGTTTCGGATCCGTATGTCATCACTGGTAACACTTACTGGTTGAAGACATTCATCTTCAGACACTGGGGTAGATGAGGTGAGAAGACACTCTTGCGCAATTTCTCGAACGCTGCCCATCCGAGTTGGATTGGTCGATTGACCTCTTTCTCAAAGTTGGACGTGCTCAATTGGACCCTTATCCCAGGTAGACGTTCTCGTCGACAACTTTGAGAGTCGAGTTCCCAACGGATACTGGAGTGGGTACAACAAGGGAGATCGACATAATTTTCGTCTTTTCCATGTTCATTTTAAGACCCACTTGTGATATACTCGTGGGGGATACTCGGTCAAGCTCTTCGAGCATAGTGCCAAGATCGTCCAGCGTCCTTGCCAAAACGACTACATCATCGGCAAATCGGCAAATGTGATGTATTTGCCACTAACATTGATGACGATTCCTTCCCATTCCATAAGTTTGAAGGCGTCTTCTAATGCCGCAATAGAGATACATTTATAGAATCATAAGAACTGACACTAATATATTCATCAGAACCAAGTTTATAATCATCACTACTAGAAGAACCGAAATCACCATCTAGTTTAAGAAGGACCCTGCTATAATATTTCCTTGCCATTAGACATACGGTGTACCTATTCATTATTTTGACAGAAAAGAAGAAATATTTTCATCCAAGCCACGGATACATCATCTTCGTCATTCTCATTATTTATGTTTAACATGTCTAACATGCATTTTGCAGGGCAAGAACGACGCTGCAACAATGATAGTTTCATTGTAGACCATCATAAAACATAAATAAATAAATAAACAATATCAATTAAAAAATAACACTAATAAATAGAAGATTATAAACTTTCGCGGTTCATTACAATTAGTATTATGTAGACTTGACGGGTCGAAACGCGATTTATAAATATGAGTACCTACGTTTTGGCTGGATTGCAGTAGCCGTGGTCACGAGCTGATTACGGCCAGTGCAGTCCAGCCGAAACGTCGAGGAGTGAGTACCAAATACTCATATTTATAAATCTATCTTTTCTCTATCTCTCTATCTTTCGGCCCGTCAAGTCTACCTAATACTAATTTTAATAAATAGATTCGTGTATTTTGATGTAACTAGAGTAAATATTTAGTGTAAATTGATGTAAGTCCCTGCTATTACGAATGCACGAAAAATATAAGAATTTTGTGTAAAATGATACATCTAATACGTACGTTGTTTCCCATGTTGGGCTGCAGCGACAGTGTGCGCGGCCACTTCATCTAGCAGTATGTGCGGCACTGACTCCGCGCAGACGCCGGCGCCCCCGCTGTAACGTCCCCGGCGCCCCGCACAATACCCGCGTTCGGAAGATGTATCACTTTTCACAAATTTTGGATTTAAGCCGTTCTAATTTTCTCGTGATTATTGATATAACTTTACTTGTATCAAATCACACAGTAAATATTAGTTTCCCATGATTGTGAGCAAAGAGACAACTTTAGTTGTATGGATGCGGTGTGAGAATTTACTTTGTGTCAATTGATATAACTAAACATGTATCAAATGAAACCGTAATAAAGGGTAATAAATATAATGTGAATAATGATATGACTTGAGATACATCTTTAAACACAAGTATTTATTTCATAACTTGAATATTGTGAACGATACATGTCAACAAGTATTTATTTACACAGAAATATTCATCAAAACTCGCCATATTGTCTAAGATGTACCATACGATCTCGGAAACTAACAGACGTATCAAAACGTTAATAAGACATAAAAATAGAGTATTTTTTACTGACGTGGGTGCAGTAATAATATCAAATTCGATATAAGTTGACTTATATCACTATTCACAGGACACACAAAATTTCAATAAAGGTTTAAGAAAAAAAAAGTGATAAAATCGTATTTATAGGAATAAATAAGTTTTTTATGCCATATTAAATTATAAATGCTTTATTGGAACTATCAAAAATATTTATATGCAGTAATATTAGCAAGCAAATTTGGATTTAAAAGAGGAAATTTGAATCCATAGTAACAAATTAATAATAATAAAATAGTAAATTTGGACACCAATTACAAACATTGATCTGATCCCAAAGTTAGTAGACAGTGCACTTGTGTTATGGAAATCAGACACAACGGTGGTACTACGACACCCAGACCCGAAACAATATAGAACATTATAATTTATACATTGAGCTGACTGATAACCGAACCCAGTGTCGGAAGTCTCGACATAGTTCCGTGTAAAACCACCAGGTGGCGCTCGAAAAAAGCTGAGACAAAATTGGTATTTTCGTGTATTTATTGATTGAGAAGATTTTTTGAATGATGCTTAAAAAACTACAAATATTTTTTAAGATTTATTAAATATATAGCTACGTAAGTTAAAATGATATTTAATGAATAAGAAAATCATCAAATTGAAATTGTCGACGCGAAATGTCAAAAATGATGCATCAGAATACGCCCGCTGGACATCGGAACGGCGACGCCTTGAAACTGATCGTGCATAACCTAAACCACGAAGGTCATCCTTAATAAAACCGGTTTGTTATTTACACAAACGATAAACACCACACAACCAATTTTGTTTGTAGTTTTAGGACATTGTTTGTTTTTAAAACCATGTACATCTCTTGTTTAGTTAGGATAAGCAGCCAGCAATAAGAACAGCCCAAAAACCTCTTATAAAAGCAATTCCGACAATCTGACCTGACCAAACTATTATTACAGGCATAACCGCCACAAATGTTATGGAAGATTCCACAAACAGTTTCATACATTCACTGTTACCGTTATTACGGTATTCTATTACCGTACAATCAATATCCGGACATTTGCTACCTTTCAGTTTTGTCCCGTTGGGTCCAAATTACTATCCTCGGTCAACCGTCCAAAACTTGCCCAAATTACACCCACGATGCTTGCTGTGAGAATAGGATGGGTTTAGAGATCCGTTGGAAATTGGTGGCTGAATTGAGTTATCGCATTTAAGATTCGACTTTCGATCAGTCAAAGATAAAAGTTGAGTAACAGGTATTCAATCAATTGTCTACAAGTAATGTCGAGGAATTGTGTCTCATAATACAAGCAAATTGTATAATGAATGATCAAATAATGAATATAATAACATAAATAAGATTAAATATGTTAAAGTAACTAAGAAGGGGTTTTTCACTCACTGGATACAAGAGACTGGACACTTGTCTGTTGAGTTGGTAAAACTTTAAAATATGAGCACTTATTTTTTCGGCATTAGGATTAACCAAGATTTTATACTTAAAACAATTTAAAAAAATTAAGTTTACCTTTGTGGACACGCGTAAAAGTCATGGCGTGTTCAGATGACGAATCAAGAAGAAGTAATATATTTAAGTTTCACCGTCTGGACACACGTGTGTCAAGTCTCTTGTGTCCAGTTGGTGAAAAAACCCCTAAGAAGATTGGACGTTACATGACACAGAAAATAGTATTTACCTAGATTAGTATAAACCACAAGCATCGGCTTAAATGTCAAGAGTGATGAGCACTTACATTTAAGCGTTATGATTTTTAAAAAATCCATAAATTTCTACACCTCCTGATAGATAATGATAAATCTTATGTCACAAATAGTACTAGTCTTTTTAGTACGTGACTAAAGAAATTTCAAACCTGGGCAGTACGAATTAGGCACTTCTCAACGACTTTTATAATGCGCACAGATTAAATTGTATCTTTCAACCTGGGTTAGTGTTTCCCATGAATGGATTATAACCTTCGATCAACGAGAAGATTGTTACCCTACAAATCTTCAGACTTCTGTGAAAGCTTACTCCATCGTCATTTCTGTCTATGCCTATGTCCAGTATGGAGAATAGATTGAACCCATTTTATATATTTTTTAAATATGTTCCCTCTGCCCTCGCTAAATATTTTTTCTTCAGAACCCTCCGTAAACCGTCCTTTCCCCTTATTCACCGCAGCGGTTTGTCTCAAAGGATAATACGCCACTTAGTCGGATGATTCGAAATTATGTCAGTGAAGTTGCGAACTCGGGCATTTCGCGATCTGCCCGATGACGCTCTATTAAGGGCTCTTTTATGGCTGTAAGGAGTTTTTGATAAGGCGGTTTGTGGTTATGGTTAGTGAAATGGCTCTCTCCTTTAAAACAAACTAACTTAAAACATTGTCAGATCCCGACTTGATAACAATGGGACAAACTAGAAGGTATAACCTCTGGGTAGGCCATTTTTTTCGAATCGGTTGACAAATTACTGAGATACGAGGCAACATAAATACAAAAAACCCATACAGTAGAATTGATAACCTCCTCCTTTTTTGAAGTCGGTTAAAAATGAGTGGCTCTAAAACAATTTAAACAAAAAAAATAACTAAATTACACTCAAATTGGTTTCGAATGTTTTTAACACTCACAGTGATATATTTTATATTCATAAAGATGAAATAAGAAACCAAAAATTTGCGCACGGGCGGGACTTGAACCAGCACTTTCTGGCTAAACGGGCCAAACGCTCTACCAATTGAGCTACCATGCTATCGGTCCGACCTTGCGAAATTTGTGATCTCTTATACGATACACGTCGAATTTTTGGTTTCTTATTTCATCTTTATGAATACACTAAAATTGCCAAAAAAGTTAACCATTAAGCTTAATTACTTGTTCAAACCGCCATTACAGAAAATAAATTCACGTTAAATTTTGTTCCAAGATTACTGTGTAAATATTTCGAAAGCTATTCATATTAAACCTAGTCACTAGTCAAAACATACTTTTTTATTTAAAATAATACCGACAACCCAATATTAAAAACGAAACATACTCGTTATTTATTTCGTGAGCTTGTAAATTGTTTCTATTAATATATTAAAAAGCTCATTCAAAATCAAAACTTCAGATTCGAAACATGTATAAAAGCTCCCAAATTGCCGTCGAAGTTTGAAGCGTGTAAACTATTACGTCGTGAATAATTCCAGAAACTTCCAATTACGAGAAGCTTCTGAATTCGAAGGAGTTTGTAATGGAATTATTTTGCTAGCGTAGGTAATCGATTATGTGTCATTCCAATGTGATGCGAAGGTTAGAATATTGAATTGATTATAGATATGATTGAAACGATGAGTTGTTGTTTTTATTAGGGTACTAGCGGACTTAAATAGGTATCGTGGATTTTTGAAGAGTTTTTTTTTAAAATGGTAAGAAATCTGGCGACGAGATCTGTTGATACACATTTTGGAATCAATTGTTTTAAATCATCTAGGATTATGTCATACTAATAAGTCCAGCCACTAAAGAAAAGTTAGGAGATAAATAGTTTCACGTACAAAAGCTAACTATTATAAATTACATGCTTTACTTCACTTTGTCTATAAGAGCAGTACGAGTAATTCTGCCAATCCCTCAAAGATATTTCTAAAACTTACCTTTGCGAGCTAATTACGTTTAACGGAGAAACAAGTAATTAATTTTATGAGTCATAGCAGAACCCAGAATAAAAACATCAATATCAGTTAAAATTATTAAAATTAATTCAATTTCCACAAAATGAGCGAAGTTCTAAATTTTTCGTCTGAAATATTCTCCCTGCGGTTTATAATAATGCTTAGAGAAATTTTTAATTAAAATTATCCGCAAGTTATAATAAACTTTAAGCGTTGGAGACTCGACACGGCTTTAGTTAGGTCCTGTTGGGCCTCCGGACTCCCTTGAGATGACATTAATTATAAGAGAAGACAGTTTGGAACATTTTAAGGCCGGTATTTTAAAAGCTAGTAAATACTTTCGTTTAACTCTGTCACTGTTAAAACATTTCCTACGCTTTTCTTCTGGAGTAGTTAGTATTGAATATTCTTTGAAATACAGATTTTAAAACATTGTTTTAACTAATTGACTAGATAAACGTAGAAAACTTATTATTTTGTTGACATAATATTATTATCATTATCAGCCCTGAAAAGAACTGTAGATAGATATGACCTTGTTTTGTGTGCAGTAATATATTTCAGCCATAACCGTCAAGTATACGCTTCTATAAAATTTTCCTATCTCACTATTTGTTATATATTAAAAATTTTACGTTAAAAAATTCAATCCACAACGACTCGCTTGGTGTACTGGTTAGCGTTCCTGACTATGACGCCAGCGATCACGGGTTCGAATCTTGCTAGGAGCAAATTTTTTATGTACAAATATTTGCACCTAAGTCATGGCTGTTATGTGTGAGAGATGTTTGTATGAAAATTCCTTACTGAGAAATCAGACAATTGGTGTGTTGTCTGGTGCATTTTATTTAGGTCTCTTGTCTCTCTGTTTCAAGTTTAACCGGCAAAAAGTCACAAATTAAATTGTAGCGGTTTCGGTTTTCGAAGAGAACCAACTTATATAATACGGCAATGCTTATTCCGGCGCATGATCTAAGAGTTTAACAAAATTACATCCAACAACATTTTCCATACAAGTATTTCTTTGCTACACAACAAAACCACATCTTACATACAGGCATACAAGAAAACTCCGGGCGGTGGCTTACAGAAATTCTTTATGAGGGCGCCCGTTATTCCACACTCTTCCTGTTGCTACAAAGTTATGCTTATGTTACACAGTAATTTAGTAACAATGTGTCAACTTTGAGGCATCTTTAGCACAAAGCGTACTTCGAAAGGTATGTGAACTTGTTTTTATTGGGAGCAGGATAAATAGTGAGTAACAGTTGGGTACGTGTGGCAGATGATGTGAATATGTTATGAGATGTTGTTTTAGTGAAGGCGTATTAGCTTTCTGTGTTTGTTCAGTTGTGTTTTACAATATCATTGTAGTCAAAATGATGATGTTACGAGTATTTATTAATAGAATTGCTGTTTAATATGTCAAAATCAGAATCAGTTTGTTTTAGAAATTATTAGTATTGATTTGATTTTAGTTTACAGTGATTACTTGAAATAATCTTACTCTCACGCTTCGAATTAAATGATGAGCACGAGCTTTGGATTATCTGAAAGTAGAAGTCGAGACAGGTCGAGTACAAAATCATCCAAAACATTCTAGTCGTAATATTTTTTTAAATATTTAGGCACTAATTGGTATCATAATAAATAAATATACGCCATACAGCACACCAATTGTCTAGCTTTCGTAGTAAGAAATATTTTTCCTTGTGTTATTAATACCAAGCGATATTTCTGACGGAGGCGTCTTCCATAAATACTTAATATTTCATATAACATCCATTACTTATAGTTTAGAATGTTTTTTTAACACTTACAGTGTCATATTGCATATTCATAAAGATGAAATAAGAAACCAAAAATCTACGCCTGAATTTGAATTTGAATTTATTCTGTAATGAATAACTACTTGGCCCACTGCTGTTGTAAAAGAGAAGAAATAAAAGAGGCAGATAGCGTAGACGTCAAGCGTAATGACGTATCCATAAGAGACCAGAAATTTGCCACGGTCGGACCGATACTACGGTAGCTCAATTGGAAGAGCGTTTGGCCCGGTTAGCTTGAAAGTTGCTGGTTCGAGTCCTGCCCGAGCGCACATTTTGGTTTCTTTTTTATCTTTATGAATACATGACTTAAGTGAAAATCTGCCTGCTCATTAAACAATCATGCGACATTAATAATGAGTTGTATTTGATAAATTAAGTATCAATAATCTGTGCACCTTCATTTCAGCCCATAATATTAACACTAGAGTGAACATGTCTCGAGTTTGTGTCTTCACTAACATTAGCAATAGTTTCGAAGTTTGGTGTGTACATAGAAAATTGATTCGCTTCATATGTCCCGCAGTACACCTACATAGTGACCCAATTAGTTTAGTTGTTGCTAGTGTTGTGTTTAGAACAGGTTTTTCGATAAGTTCCAAGACATACTTTTTTGTTTCATGATAGATATTCAAAAATTAAGACAATTTCTTAACTCTCCGCATACTAAGCTGTAAGACGGTACCGTTTTCGATCATTGTTAATCATTAACCAACATTTTTTATTTAAACTTTGTTAAATTATGAGTTGTTCAATTAACAGACTCCCATGGGCTTTTTCTCTTACCTGTCAACCGAATTTTGTCATCGTAGTCAAAATATTACATGTATATTTATTGTTACATCATCACTTCATTGTTATGCTCTCACAAAACATAAAAGTCGAAACGAACCCTTTCTAATAACTAAATCTTAATTGAAAAGCTAATACAATCAATTGGAAACCGATAGCTCTATTTTTTAATACTTTTCTATATTTTTTTTCTTCACGTTTTTAGATAATATTTTTGATCGATATTATCGTTTTATAGCTTCTAGAGTTAATTGATGATCGTCAAAAAAGAAGGAAATATAATATTTTTTTTAGTTCACCAAGTCTTTCCTTTTAAGGTAATCTATACAACCCGTTATAAATATTTTTAAGCAAAGGAAAAGGTTCAATAACCAAGGACCAAATAAAAATGAATATCTTAGCAACTAAACATAAAAATAAAGATTTTAGGGGGTTCTGGCAACAAACAAAAAAGCTAAGTCCAAGGCCTGCTGTCCCTGTCAGTGTCGACGGCGTCAGTGAACCAAAAGAGATAGCGAACCTATTTAGGCATCACTTTCTGGTGGAATCTCCACTTGGTGATGCAAAAGATGGTGATGTAGAGATCATGGTGTCGGGGGTGCCGGACCGTGTCACTGCGAAACAAGTTGCCCTCGTAATAAAAGGCATGTCCCGCGGGAAGTCTCCAGGACACGATGATCTTAGCATAGAACACTTTCGTTATGCGGGACCACATCTCCCTAGGCTCTTGGGACTGCTTTTTACTCTGTGCATTAGGCATTCTTATCTGCCGGGGGAGCTGATGAAGTCGGTGGTGGTACCTATAGTCAAAAACAGAACTGGAGACACGTCCGATAAGTGTAACTACCGCCCGATTTCGTTGGCTACAACGTCAGCTAAGGTTCTTGACGGCTTGCTTGAGCGACAACTTAAAGAACATCTCCATGTACATGACGCACAGTTCGGATTTAGACCGGGACTTTCTACAGAATGTGCGATTATGTCTCTCAAGCAAACCGTTAGGTACTACACGGATAGGAATACGCCAGTGTATGCTGCCTTTCTTGATCTCACTAAGGCATTCGACCTGGTTAGATATGACATTCTCTGGCGAAAATTAAAAGCCACTGGCATGCCAGGGGGGCTGATAAATATTTTTAAATATTGGTACGATAATCAATCAAACCGGGTCAAGTGGCTTTCTGAGTTTTCGGATGAGTACCGGTTGAGGTGGGGAGTGAGACAAGGGGGGTTATCGTCTCCTTCACTCTTTAACCTGTACGTGAATCGGTTGATTGTGGAGCTGAGTGACACAGGGGTCGGTTGCTCAATTGACGGTCACTGTATTAACAGTATTAGTTACGCTGATGATATGGTGTTGCTCAGCCCATCAATTGCCGGTCTCAGGAAACTAATAGGTATATGTGAGGATTACGCGGCGTCACACGGTCTCCTGTACAACGTTAAAAAGAGTGAGATCGTAATATTTCAGGTAAGGGGTCGCAAGCTGGGTGATGTGCCAAGTGTGCTTCTTAATGGCGTCGCTCTAGGTAGGGTGAAAGAGTTTAAATACCTCGGCCATGTGGTTACCGAGGACTTAAAAGACGATGGTGACATCGAAAGGGAAAGGAGGGCGATGGCGGTCCGCTGTAATATGTTGGCCCGTAGATTTGCACGATGTAGCATAGGGGTAAAGCTCACTCTCTTTAAAGCCTTTTGCCAAACCTTGTACACGTGCAGTCTGTGGGTCAACTACACGCAGCGGGCCATCAACGCCCTGCGAGTGCAATATAATAATGCATTCAGGGTGCTGGTGGGGCTTCCGCGTCACTGTAGTGCGTCAGCGATGTTTGCTCACGCGCACACGGACGGCTTCCACACCGTGCTGCGGCGCCGAATGGCCTCGCTGATGTTCCGCACGCGCGGGAGTCCCAACAGTATCCTGAGTATCCTGAGCGACAAGCCGGACTGCCCCCTTCTGCGGCACTGGGTACAAACACAAGTGGTTGTGCCCGGTGCCCCAGAACGTGGCAGATATCTTAATTAAAACTGTTTGAAAAAAAAAAAAAAAAATTGTGTACATATATTTTTGATTGAATCTCATTTTGTGTCATATTGTAGGTATTTTAATTAGAATTTGTGTTTAACTTTATTTAATTGATTTGAAATTTATTGTCATGTTTATTTTAATATTATTGAATTTAATTTAATTTAATTTTTAATTTTAATTTAATTTTTAATTTTGGTTTTATGTTAACAGTTTCTTATATGGACCACGTCTGAAATAAAAGTATTTTATTTTTTTATTTTATTTTTTTTATTTTATTTTAATAATATGAATCGTTGATTCTTATGATGCTGACAAGCACAAGACTTTCAAATATAAATACATCGATATTCAAACATCATCGACGATTCCTCGACACCTCTCAAAGCGTTCAAGCTTGAAATAGGTCGTGGGTAGGGATGGGTGGATCTGATTGATTATCCGGTAAATCGAATGAAAAAATCGAATGGTAGCCCGTTTATTGCGATCATCAGCGCTGGTTTGATCGGAAGAAACTAATTTTCCAATCTTTTACTGTGACAGTTACAAATAAGCAGGGATGGAATTGGATTTGTTTTCAAAGTGGGAATTTTATAACTAGCGGGTCCTGTAACTTCACCTGCGTAGATCTAGGATTACTTGTGAACATTTTCATTATCATTTCTATCCTTGCAGTGTACAAATATTACATGGAAATAATAGAATACACAGTAGCTAGATTTGTTAGCTCAAGTGGTAGTGGCCAGGGAAATAAGCGCGATGAACTGATGGCCATTAGGGAAGAAAATTAAAGAGTGGAGATCAACCAAAGACAAGACGTTCATAGACAATATGGAGGGAAGACCTTGTAAAGATCAAAAAATATCACACTTGAGTTGAGTTGAGACAAAAAAAAAGCGCGACGAACTGATGGCCATTAGGGAAGAAAATTCTAGATTGGGGACCCATCAACCAAAGACTGGACGTTCACCAACAATATGGACGGAAGACCTTATAAAAATCTAAAAATACCACACTTGAGTTGGAAGAAATAAACCAGTGAGTTGTTACTACTACGTATAGAAAAGCTATAAAAGCCAAAATTGAGTCCCAAATACGACGACAAGAATGTTACGTTTTCCTTGAAATTTGAAATTTCGAATTATGAATCTGTAGGTTCTATGAGTTGATGTCTGTATCGTCAGTTCATGAAGCACGAAATTAATTTGTGGTGTCATTCATAAAGATGAAATAAGAAACCAAAAATTTGCGCACGGGCGGGACTTGAACCAGCAACCTTTTGGCAAACCGGGCCAAAAGGTTGCTGGTTCAATTGCCGCCCGTGCGCAAATTTTTGGTTTCTTATTTCATCTTTATGAATATAAAATATGACACTGTGAGTGTTAAAAACATTCTAAAGCATTGTGGTGTCATTTTCAAACCTTTTTTTTGGTTGATAATGATGATTCATCATCTAGATCAGCAATCAACATGTCATTCGTGGGGTATAAAGTCATTTTGAATTCAAATTCTTTTGGTTTGAAGGAAAGAAAGCATTTACTGACGATGGACATTACAAACACACACATAAATAGATAAAAACACATGGTCATCGGGAAAATAAAACTGGTGATGTCTAAGCCAATAGGACCTCACTGAGCATAACCTAGGACCTCTAGAGAACCTGACGCTGGTTTGCAGTGGACCCTGCCAAGTCAGGTCCATTTACGCGAGAAATTGACGCCAACCTAACGTTACTAAATATACGATACATAAAATAACCATATATACTACTTGAATACACACATAAGTGTGAATACATACGAGTGTGTGATTTCATTAGACAAAACTGACAACAACGAACCTTTTCGAACGCTATCGACTACTCGTAACCCTTCACTACTTGAAGGCAGACTTCTGCTCAGAGGCAAATATTTGGCACCGTATACGATTCTTGTGACGCCATTGACTTAGTCAACAGTATTATCTGTTTTTGAAAGAAGGTCACGTGCATTGTTTTTTTATTCAGAGCATTTGTTATGCTGAATTTAATTAAACCTTTAGTTGTGCACGTTAAAGGTGACGCATGGATAAACATTTTATTCTGAAAGCTAGCGTCATCGTCCCCGCAATAAAAGCATCTCCTCCGAGTTCTCCAGCACAAAACTTTTTGTGAACTTTATCGTACATTATTACCCATATCTTTACAAAAAACTACCCGACCAATTTTGACACAATATACACTTTACCCTAAGTTGAAATATTTCTAATTGAACTTAAAGATAATCATCGTGCTATAACTTCTCGTTGTCGAGAAATCCGTAGACAAACATATAAATATACAAACATACATACACTTCCGAAATTCAACACACGTGTTTGGAAGCCTTACTAGATCAACATATTACACGAATCAACACTTACGATATCACATACATATACATATTTAAAGTCGGTGAAACTGAAATGTCAGAATTAGCCATTAAGTTTCTCACACCATCAAGTACGGAATATGCCCAGAGTAAGCTATATACTCGTATATTGGACACCAATCACAAACATTGCTCTGATCCCAAAGTAGTTAATGCACTTGTGTCATGGAAATCAGACACAACGGTAGTACCACACCACAACACCCAGACCCGAGACAATATAGAAAATTTTGATTTCTACATTGAAATCGAGAATCGAACACTACACCACAGAGGCCGTCAAATATATGCAGCAAGTGAATGACAAGAAAATGTAATAATGGGGGTTATGAGGAAGTGAAGTAAAAGCGGAAAGCATAAATGAATGAAAAATGCTACTACTGACAAGTGCTTAGCTAATTAAGCATTGCCCGATGAACAAATTAATAGTAATATAATTTTAAATGTCAGATAAACTATTGACAAATTTCGTAAAAATAATGTTATATTAGAATTGATTTTAATCAATATAATAATGTTATAATCAATTTTGGTATTTGTTTATTTTTTGGGTAGAACAGGTACACCAACAATCCCCAACTCATATTGGGAAGTTTCCGTATTTTTTATTATTATTGCCAAGCCATCGCCAAGTTTGAGGATAACTCCGATATTTTATTATCGGTGAACATGCGAAAGAGTGATTACGAATGTTACAAGAATATTCCGTTACTTTAATTACTTGCTTCATGTTGATGATAAATGTATAGGCACAATCAATAATGTTATTAATATGTTGTAAAAGGAAATAAGGGATAATGTTTTTCAGCGTGTAATGATCTCTTTTTTTCTCCAATGCTTCAATAAGTAATACCCAAATGTGGATAATGAGTCCGAAAATAATAAAACTCGTTAACACCTTAAAAAAGGCCTTGTCTCAAATATGAGGTGCTATGTAGATATAAAAAAAAAAAACTTGTATGTAGCAGAAATTTCTTTATTGTATTTATTATTCATGTTAATTTATTATTGCCAAATGCCTTTATCTTCTTTATTGATTTGCAATGATGATAATAATGTGTATTAATTATTATTGTATTTTTTAATTATTTTTGTTGACTTTAATTCATGTATGTGTACACTAATCAAAAGGGTTCCCGCCGAATATCAGTATCGTGACATGCCTCGCGCTGTCACGAATTGTGCTGAGCGGAGAATATGCTGTACCTTTTTGACACATAGTTACCTATTATTTTAACTGTTGTCGATGTCTTATAATAATTAAAGACTAATTAATTCATTTTATATTGATTTAATTTAAATAACTATTATTTAATTGTTATATGCACGTTCCTTATGTATCAAATAAAATACTTTCTATTCTATTTTATTTTTAATTGTTAGTGACAGCGAAATCGAAGTGTAATAAGAAACCAAAAATTTGGGCACTGGCGGGACTTGAACCAGCAACCTTTTGGCAGACCGGGCCAAACGCTCTTACCAATTGCGCTACCGTGCTGTCAGTCCGACCCGGCGAAATTTGTGGTTTCTTATGAAAACGTCAATTGCGTGACGCTTAGCGCCATCTAGCCGTCTGTTTATGAAACAGATGGCCCAAGCAGTTATTCTTTACAGAATAAATTCAACTAGGAAATTGATGTTGCTTCGCTATATAATGCTTTAGAATGTTTTTAAAACTCACAGTGTCATATGTTATATTCATAAAGATGAAATAAGAAACCAAAAATTTGCGCACGGGCGGGACTTGAACCAGCAACTTGAACTGTGCGCAAATTTTTGGTTTCTTATTTCATCTTTACGAACCTTTTTAGATAAAAAACGTCCTCTATTATATCGCAGACGACACACACATTATTTTTAAACGAAGTCCAACTAAAGTTAGCCAGATAAAACCCAAGTGGAGTGACATAAGTCTTCGACAACTAATAGGGGAGAGCTTTTGAAAGTCGAGACGCGGCATAAGACGACCCTCTCGATGGATCGACGACCCGGGAAAGGATGCCAAGCATTGGTGCTTAGATATATCGATAAAAGAAGTTGTATAGTTGCTGATGTCTAAAAGAAAGATAAAGTGACTGATAGTTGGGTTTAAAAGCTTGTAATATTTTTTTTACACAATTCTCCAATGCACCGTTAGTATTGGTCTTAAATGATTTTGTGTTAAAATTTTGATTTATACATTTTCTGTGCTTCTCAGCTTATTTTGTTGAAACGAAATTGAATAATTTCAATCGCTTTCCGATTTATTTAAAAAACATTGTCATTTCGTATAATAAATACACATGATATAATTTAGGAGTACATCGATTCCGCCAGGCTACTCCGTAGGGAACGACAGGATTTTGACATTAATTAATTGCTTTTAGATAAGAGCACAATACATACTTAATTTTGCGTTGTCTAAAATCATGGCATGTATTATTATCGTAATGTTTTAATGATATTATCATTTTTTTCAAACCTCAACTACACATTAACAGAGTTTTTGATACATAGTGTGACAAATAAAAATAGCTTATAATGGTATTCATTCAGCTATCATTTTCTCCCTTAAAAATTTTGGCATTGCGTTTTTTTTGTATGTGTATCGATATAAAATCAATATTTTATTTTATTTTTATAAGCTTACGACTAAATAAAAAAGCTCTTCGAAGCAGGGCGCGTATTGCGATGCAGTATTCGTAGGTAACCGGCTCAGCTTTACTGTCAAGTTATTTATAATATTATTATAAAATAAGCAACATAAATATGAATATTCGTACCATTGTAGTATTATTATTATATTGATAATATTCGTTAACACTGAGTCGAAATTGAGCTGCCTGGAAATTAAACGGGAAAAGTTGGATCGCAATATGCCCCTAGGTCTGTCGCATGAACTCATTGTAATTAAAACATTTAAGAATAAGATCTGCCACTCAAACCTGTACAGCACTTTATATATCATTGATTTTGGTATAAAAATACATAACAGCATGTTTTTTTTTATTTCACCCTATTGCTTTTTTATATTGTTTGAATTTTATATTAAAGTTTTTTCATCGATAGTAAACTTTTCATTACATTTACAACACTAAAATAGAAGCACTTGACTGCGCCTCTATTGTCAAAGATGGCTTCCATAATGACTCAGCAATAATAGATTTTAATGATCAATTTACTTTTTTATCTGCCAAAACAGCGTAAAATTTGCATTGGAGCACAAATACAAAAATGTTTTGCGATTGTTTGAAGATCTTTTGATTGTCAAAATGGGTTGTGTACCTTTTTCGGGCGTTTTACGAGCGGGTTTTATGTTTATCGTGTAGTTGCTATCAATCTTGGTCACATGTCAGAGTTTGACTGCACAACTTAATTTGAGAAAGGGTTATTTATGGTCCGGGGCGGGTTAAACACGAAAATAGTTTTTAGTGTCAAGAGCATGTCAGATTTCTTTATAACGAACAAATTGTATATATAGGAATCCAATTTTCTCTATAAATTGGATACCTATATGATAAGTGAAATAGATCCTTCACCAGTATACCACTATTACAGTAAGCTTCTACAAGTCACTAATTGTTATAATGGTACTGAAGATGTAATAACTACTTTTAACCTCTATTTTTGGCAAAAAAGGGAACCCTTTTAGTTTCGTCAAGTCTGTCTGTTTGTATGTCTGTCTGTCTGTCCGTCCGTATGTCACAGCCACTTAATTCTGTAACTATAAGCAGTTGAAATTTGGTAGGAAGATGTATCCTGTTAACCGCTTTACAATTCTTATATAAAAAAACAATGCTATTTAAGAGGGAGCGGGATAAAATTAAACCGTTTTTTTAGTAAGAATTTATGCATGAAAAGCCGACTGAGAACGCAATGAAAATCGTATTTTTCAGTAACAAAAGCAAGGATTAGCCCGATGGCTATTCTGAATATTCTATTTCAATCGTGATAATCTCTTACTGTCCGGTTTACTGGGCGATAGTCCAATATTGACGTTGGAATTTATTTGCAAATCGTTTTGTACGCAAAAAAAACCTTTATTTAAAGTTTCATTAACTAAACAATTTATATTTGAAAGATAACCTAATCAAGGTTGTAAATTTTAAATAAATATTTAAATTATGGTTTAAAATCGTTACCACCGGTTTAATAATAACGGTTCAACGGATTTAATACATAAACTAAGGTTTAACGTTCTTAATAACAACGGAACATCATCATTATCAGTTAAATTACATCTACTGCTGAACATAGGCCTCCCCCACAGCTTTCCATAACGACCGATCACTAGCATCCAATTTGATCCTGCGACCTTTTTGTTTCTTCTTCAATAATCACCATTAATTAAATTAAAATATATCGAATAAAAAACCAGCCTTAAACGTCACTTCAACTTTTAAGCACTTTTTGAAAACCGCCTGCGTCTATTTGTTTTTTTAATAAATATAGAAACAAGGGTCATGATTGAATTGGTTCCAGTGTTTTCAAGTGTTTTTGTTAACTCGTAAAACACTCAAACAATCCCTATGCCATCAGGAAAGTTGTCTTATTATCTTCATGTAAATCAACAAAATTCCACCCTACCCCATGGCATATTAGAATTTCTGAACATAATCGTTTTCCATTCCCCTCCACCTTCGAGCAGTAGTCATAAACATAAATATGAAGTATAAAGAGCTATTGTTGTTTCCGCTCCTTCCCCAAGTCTCTAGTTTAGAGCAATCTAAGTTTAATGTTTTGAATGATTAGCCGTTTATGTAAATTAATGGTAGCTTTGGGACGGGCAATGAGAATATTCGAGACCAAATTAAAATTGTTGAGGCGGCTGATAACAAAAGTGAATCAGGAAAATCAATAGTTGGAATGATTAATAAAACATGTAAGCGTGGGGCTTACTTTAGTATTCTATTAATTATTCCCGAAATTAATTGAACCTTTCAAGTTAACATAGGCAGTGAAAGATATTCCCTGTGCTATCAATAGATTTTTGGCTATGTGTCTCAACATGAGTGACTGCAACATTTCTTACATTTTCTCTCTCTTTATAATGGCTATAGTTATTGTTTTTGTTACGAAGCCATCTGTCAAGAAATATCATAAACAGCTGTATTACTACTTCAAAACTCGAGAAATAGATAGCTCTGAAATTCGTGTCTTTTTGATTCAAGTTTAAATAAAACTCACGCCGCAAGCGAAGAGATTTGCAAAAAACAAATTCATTCAAACAAACGCTTCAGATTGAAATTAATATTACTATTTCATATTATTCAAATATAAGAGCTCGCCCAATATGCTTAGCCAAACATTAAAAAAATGTTTATTATGATCTTTTATTTTAAAAAATACAATTGGTCTGATTTTAAACAATTCAAAAAAGTACAATTAATATATCCGGGTGCCTGCCATACAATTTGATTCCTTTTTTCATTTTAAATTGTCACTTTTTATTTTTGTCTTCGACTTTCTTTTTCGATTATGGCACAGATTAGTAAGCAGGCGGAGGCGACTCTCCGGGATAATGGTGTTCATCAAAAAATCTTCTTGACATAACCTGTGGTAGTTTTAGTGAAAAGTTTAAATATGGGTTCTTTTACTTTGCGATCGATTTTTTTAACAAAGATTTTTAAATATTAGTTATCGTGCGCGTTTTATGTAGGTACTATGTTATATTCCGTGCCGTTACTGTACTGATGAAAATAGAACACACAACTAGAAGGACTTATCGTGTACCTATTCTATGTATTACAACAGTAAATTTACTGAAATGTTGTGCAAAAAATTGAGGTTTCATCTCCCGACAATTAACATAATACCTCATCATTACACCTGCAATCACAGGGCTAAATTTATTGATTTTCTCCACATTTTAAATAAAACCAGTACGTTTAACAAGGGTTAAAGCACTCATTTCACCCTCGAATTATAGGGAATCATCTCGAGTGAAATGGGTCACTTTCTCCCCTTGTATATTCTTTATTACAAGTATTTGTTTTTTTTTTTTTGTTAACAGGTTTCCTCAACCCACGGTCAGACGAGTTTCCCCGCTCTCCAGCCAACTACGGTCTGATGGATCAGATAGCAGCACTCCACTGGATCAAAGAGAATGTAGCTGTCTTCGGAGGAGACCCTACCAATGTGACCTTGATGGGTCATGGAACTGGGGCCGCTTGTGTGCACTTTCTGCTGACGTCACTAGCTGTGCCTGAAGGTAAGTGAATGGTTTGATTTTTTCTTCGGTACAGATAATTTGATCGGTGAAGTTTTTTCGTACACAAACTGCACAGGAATATGCCTAATTACGTGTTTTTTTACCGTGTACCTACAGTAAAAAAATGTTGTCATGTAACTAAAGATTGTCATGATACTTTCTTTTACCACCGTTGTGTCTGATTTCCATAATACAAGTACATTGGCTACTTACTTTGGGATCAGAGCAATGTATATGATTGGTGTCCAATATTTATTTTATTTATTTATCTATTTTGATAGGAACTATTGCGTGTGAATAACAAAAGTTTAAAATTCAAGACAAAGTCAATCCTCCGTAGGTTATACTTTCTCTTCAGTGACGCTACAGTCCTAAGCAAATTAGAAAAATTGGCCGGGAAATAATATGAGGCGACTTCAAAGTTTTGGAATTATGGGCATAAATATTATCTTTAACGTGGCTCCCGTGAAATGATCAGGCAAAGCGAAAGTCCATAAAATAAACCCGATTAACTGGACTAACTTTAAGCTATTCCGGACCTGCTTTAAGTTTGGTTTTATTGTTGTTCTAATTTTTAGAACAGGGTTATTCATAAAATTTCATTATTAGGAAAGTTAAACTATTATGAGTAAAGTTCCCAGTTCACAGGTTTTATTTATTTTATGAGATACATTCCGATCTTAAAGATTTACTTTGAAGATGTTTAGCACATCTTCAGGCAATGGAACGTGAAAGATAATAGCAAAAAGGGTCTTAACAGTAAAATAATCTAGCAATCGTACGACCACTCAAAATGAGCAAATTACTGTTTTTTTTTAAATCAAATGATAATAAGCTTAATATTTTTCTGACAACAACGCATTCTCAAATGGTGATTTGTACGTGTATATTAACTTCAAAATCCGCCATTCGTATAATCAATGTTGCCAGCTAAGATATTTCCAGAGCAAAACACGAGAATTTCTCCGTAACCAATCTCCTCGACGCTCCGTTTATGAATATGCAAACATGTTTATACTCGAGTAAAGTCCATTCGTAGAGGTGACAATGACGTTGATTTAAAACCTCTACTTTGTTTAAACAATATCATTACTTAGACGCTGTCTTTGCCACTCGTAGCAGCAAAAGAGTAGAAGTGAGTGCAAAAGCTTGAGTCTTAAACACATACAGGTTCCGATAGAATAGCCTCGCTCGCCTCTTTGGTTCAAGCCTGACTGGGAATAGTGTTTTTTAGTCGCTCATCAACAAAAATGCAAATCTTGCGCTTTTTCATGGATTCATTGTTAAAAAATCCAATTAAAACTATTGTCGTACTTGCTGGTTTTATTAAAAAGTGACAATTTTTGAAATCTCAAAACTTAACAGAAAAAAAACTTTTGTCTGTATACTTTTGTAAAATATGACAATAAAACATTAATATGGCTTGTTTCACAATTAAGAATTTAAAAAACACCTACCCTTAGAACTAAATTATGATAATCTCATCTGAGATCTCAATGTCTTCTCCTTTTAACTTAGCGACACGGGACTATAATTTAAAATCGATTAACTTCCTTTCTTCCACTCGCGTTACAGCATAATGGCTTCAGGAGTCTATATTTCAAATGAACCTTTTAAAACTGCTGACGTGTACGGACTCTTGGCTTTTCATTATGAACTGAAAAGTTAAATTTCATTCGTTTGATTGATCAACTCGATTTTAAATGTATGAATTCATTTTTCTTTTTACGATGATACTTTTTGTAGGTAATTAGTTTTACTTTTGACGTTGTTTACACTCGTCTTATTTTATCCTTATCTGCCTCGTTAGTGTAGTGGTTAGTACGCTGGTTGCCACCAAAGAAGGGTTTGAATCCCGGGTTGGGTCAAAATATATTTCTGACTTGACCTGGGAATAGCACAGAGTCAAGAAATTGGTAGCAATGACACCCCCTCAGAAAGCACGTTAAGCCGTTGGTTGCACCTAATATCTCACTGATCATGTCGGATCTGCCGTCTCACCGAATAATGTAAGTGCAGGAATAGAGAGTACCTTTAAGTATTACGCACATACTTGAGCACTATGAACATAGTTCCGCACCGCTGGCCAATCTAAGTTTAGATTGACTGCCAAGGTCGGACACGACCAGGAGGACGTGAACAATACAACTGCGCGTAAACTTCATAAATAGTTTATGGTCACGAACAAAAAAATGCACTTTCTCTATTTCATTTACATTCTGTTTTTTTTTTAAACTTCACTAAAACATTTCGGGAAAAGTAATTAAGCCGTGTAAACGTGCATCTAAATGCACCCTGGCGGCCCTAATGCGCCGCCTACCCGGATTACTTATTCAGAACCCGTCGTCAGACAGATAATACACTCGCAGATGCAACTCTGCGCTTTGTACACGTAAAACGTTTAGATACAGCGAGTGAATACAGTCATGTTCTTGTGTTTATGATGTAGGGCATAATGTTGATAAAAATGAGCGTTAAACCCAAAAAGTAATCTATTTCTGTGCCATTTGGAATATTAAGTGATGTATGAGTGCTGTTTTTCACCTTGAACTAAGGTTTTATTGAAATAAAGTACCACTAAGATATTAACTAATATAATTATTTGGATGATACGCTGTACGCTGTAACAAAAACCTTGCTTTATTCATTTCGAATCATGAACTCATTTCGAATTAAAAAAATACGATTGTGAATAAATTAAATTTTAATGGTTTATAATGTTTTTTACATTCACAGTGTCATATTTGATATTCATTCATAATCGTCACGCGTAATGACGTATCCATAGAAGACCACAAATTTCGCAAGGTTGGACCGATAGCACAGTTGCATAACCCGATGCTAATGCGATTTCATCATGCATCCAATAATCGATTTATTAAGTAAACAAATGTATTTTTCATCGCATTTCATATGCCACTCTGTTTTGTCAGATGAATAAATGAATTCGATAACAATGATACTATGGATTCTCATTTTAACTTCATGAATGATAAAATGGAATCAGTCCTAATGGAATATTGAATGACTTAACTGCTTGAATAACTCTATTGTGTCAAAAATAATAAAGTTTGATATTTCATTTATCAAATAAACTCAAGATGCCATATCAAAAAAGAAACAATAATTTTGTGATTTTATAAAAAACTTTCGGAGATATATTATGAAATAAATTGATTCGAAGTTTTACAATACACATTCCCTGCAAACTATTCGTCAAGTATAATAGTGCAAACAAATCTCAAGAAAACCCTTAACAAATCAAAACGTCTGATAAATCCACTGACTTAACGAGGCTCTGACTGCCAATAAATATTCGAGACAAAATGATTATAGAAAGGCAAAGCGAGCGAAACGGTTCAACGAGTTCAAATAAACCCATTTGCATTACTCTAGTTTTGGGTTGTGTAACGATTGTTGATAACAAGTTATCGACAGAGTTAAACATTTATTCGTCATTATTTGAACGAAACGCCTATACGTATTTTGCGTTCATCTTAACAATGTCAAAGTTCAGATATCGAATTACATTACATTCTAAAAAATATGTCTTTTTTCTTATCTCGAAGCAATCTCTAACAATAAATCGTTTGTAACTGCGTCTAAATATAGGACGCCTATTTTGAAATCTATTTTGTTAGTATGCGATAACAGCGATGTGTTACGTGATACTCGTAAATCAGCTGTTTCATATTTATACGTTCAGAATTTTTATACCGTTGATGTCAAAATGAATGAGTAATGTTTTATACATCGATTTGGTTGGACATCAACAACCACATATCCGATAGCATCGGTGCTGTGCCGCTTATTGATAGCGATGCATTAATCAGCATGAATTTGCATTGACTATATCAATATTGACCGATTTTCGCTCAAGTTGCAAGTGTTGTACTAATATGGTTATATTAACAAGCTTACAAGATTTCTCTATCACGTGTATTTCATTACAATCCTTGAGCTCGCTTCAAAGATATGAATAAAATTTCTCATCACCAGTTATTTTGCGACTACTTTACGGAAATAAAAAGCCTTAATTGGTAACATAACCTGAGGTAAAAAAAGACTTAGCTCTTGGTAAAATAGGTTTAAAGATATTTATTCTCATAAAAGAAAATATACAGTCACTTACATGAGAACGACGCTTGCTTATAAATTTACATTTGTTTCGTCTGAGCTTAACCTGATAAATTAGTTGTAAACAAATAAGAAAACAGTAAAATCAATTAAAACTTAAAAGTACTTTTCGACAACATATTCGGCAAGTTATGATTTTAAAAAAATATCAAAGGTTTCACTTTTAACATTAAATGGTAGCTGGTTATAAGGTTGTGCTCCTTCATACGCGATCATTTTTCTACCGTAATTTGTTATTATCTTTGGGGTAACTAGAAAACTAGCGCGCCACGTACTACGCTGGTTTACCTATTTGACTTTGGTGAGTGTAAGTAGGTAAAATCATCATAACTGTTGTTGTTATCAATGTCTTTCAGGTTGGTACAGACAGCAAGATATGTGCCATTTTAACCTAGGGTATATTTCTTAAATCATAACTGCAAAAGTAATATAGTATTAAAGGCTTACTAATCATCATCATCATCATCATAATCAGCCAAAGGACGTCCACTGCTGAACATAGGCCTCCCCCACGGCTTTCCACAGCGACCGATCACTAGCGGTCTGCATCCAGTTTGATCCTGCGATCTTTTTAAGGTCGTCTGTCCATCTTGTTGGTGGACGTCCTACGCTGCGTCTTTGGTCGAAGGGTCTCCAATCTAGAACTTTCCTGCCCCAACGGCCATCAGTTCTTCGCGCTATGTGCCCTGCCCACTGCCACTTAAGCTTACTGATTCTCAAGGCTATGTCCGTTACCTTGGTTCTTCTACGTATCTCTTCGTTTCTGATTCAATCTCGTAGAGAAACACCGAGCATAGCCCGCTCCATCGCTCGTTGTGTAATTTTGAGCTTCATTATAAGGCCCATAGTAAGAGACCACGTTTCGGATCCGTATGTCATCACTGGTAACACACACTGATTGAAGACTTTCATCTTCAGACACTGAGGTAATTGAGACGAGAAGACACTCTTGCGCAGTTTCCCGAACGCTGCCCAGCCGAGTTGGATTCGTCGATTGACCTCTTTCTCGAAGTTGGACCTACCCAATTGAATCACTTGTCCCAGGTAGACGTACTCGTCGACAACTTCGAGAGTTGAGTTCCCAATGGATACTGGAGTGGGTACAACAAGGGAACTCGACATAATTTTCGTCTTCTCCATGTTCATTTTAAGACCCACTTGTTGGGATACTCGGTTGAGGTCTTCGAGCATAGTGCCTAGATCATCCAGCGTCTTTGCCACAACGACTATGTCATCGGCAAACCGAAGGTGTGTTATGTATTCGCCATTGACGGAGATGCCGAATCCTTCCCATTCCAGGAGCTTGAAGGCGTCTTCCAATGCCGCTGTAAACAGTTTCGGAGATATAACATCGCCCTGTCTTACACCTCTTCGCAATGGAATCGCCCTCGTATTCTGTTCCTGTACTCGGACCGACATGGTGGCGTTGTTATATAGACACTTTAACACCTCTATATACCTATAGTCTATGTGACACCGCTGAAGAGACCGAAGCACCGCCCAAGTTTCGATCGAATCAAAGGTCTTCTCATAGTCCACAAAAGCTAAACATAGAGGCATATTATACTCCTCGGACTTCTGTATAATTTGCCTTAGCGTATGAATGTGGTCTATGGTACTGTAGCCTTTTCGGAATCCGGCTTGTTCGGGAGGCTGGAAGTCATCAAACCTACGTGCGAGACGATTCGTGATGACCCTTGAAAACAGCTTGTAGACATGGCTCAGGAGTGAGATGGGTCTATAGTTCTTCAATAAGGTTTTGTCTCCTTTTTTGAAAAACAACAGCACCACACTCCTGTTCCATGCCTCAGGCGTGATGCCCTCTAGCAGAACGGAGTTAAAGAGTCTCTGAAGGACTTTAAGTACCGGTGTTTCACCCGCTTTCAGGAGCTCTGCTGTGATTCCGTCCTCGCCAGGTGCCTTATTGTTTTTAAGCTGTTTCAGGGCCATCTTAATCTCGTAGAGGCTGATGTCCGGGATGTCTTCAGTGTAGTGTCGGGTCAGGATAGCTCGTGGGTCTCCGGTCGAGCTATCAACGGGTTTGGCTACTGAGGTGTACAACCGCCCATAGAAACTTTCGATCTCCCTAAAAACCTCTGCTTTCGTCGACGCTACACTGCCGTCCTCCGTCTTAAGCTTCGTCAACAGGCTTTGCCCAATAGACATGTCCCTTGCAAACACTTTGGAGCCTTGGTTCCGCTCTATTGTTTCTTTAACACTATTCGTGTTAAAGGAACGAATGTCATGTCGCAGAGATTTCATTATACGTCTATTAAGCTGCCTGTAGGTTTGAGCATTAACGGAGGCTTACTAATACTAAGCCTTATTATTCAATAAGTAAGTAATTATTTATTTAATTACATTTTAGATTTATATTGTCTCGAATAAAAATATTAAAATGAAATAAAAAATTACCAGTTTCACATCACTACTGTGGACGAGCATTGAATAAATAACCGGTGCTTCACTAAAAAACGAAGCTATTATCTTGTGTGGGGGCATTATGAAAAAACTTGACGGGTTGGTACTGGATTTTATCCTGTTGTGTTGTTAAGGGAATTTCACACGCTTTCTGAATAATAACAGTAGCTGAAAATGTTATATATATATACATAACATATTACATTCTATCTTTTTATGATTGAGTTCGAACTAAGTGAAAGTATGAAATGAGTTGTTTTAAGGTTTGTTCAGGCAATAGGCAATATCGCCTTCCTTATAACGTAAGTGATATATTTGCCTATTGCCTGAACAAGATTACTGTTCGTAACTTGTTCGTTCCCCTGTACACAATTGTTAGCTAAGTTTGACATACCTTACTATGATGTATATTAATAGGGATTATATTTGTTACCTTTTCGTCAGAAACAGAGTATAATAAACTGGTGATTATTTTATTTATCTTGTTTTTTATGATTTTTTTCTCTCTAAATCTCTTACGTCCATTTGTTAAGGCGATAAGATGCAAAAAAATAGTTCTTAGGAGTTAGGTAATTGTCTGTACTAAGTGGTAAAAGGAAGAGACGATGAATATATGAATTGAACGCAGCCATCTTATGTTGCCACAGATGACAAGATGATGATATGAGTTTTAACTATATTTTACCATTGGGAACACGGGCACTTGACGGATGTATGCGAGCGAATACCATCTCAGAAAATCTCAAGGGGAATATGTCTGCAACCATTACGAATTGCAAAGCGATGGTTCAAGGAATCTATGCTTCAAAGAATCGATTCTGCATAAGGAATCGATTTATCTTTTCCTAGTTTGAGAAATCGCGGTGGAACGTTCCTTGCAGACAGGTCTTTGTTTGTTATGGATCGGGTCCCAAGAATTGACATATAAATGAGTGGAGGTATGTGTCTTGACCCGCCGTGAACGTGTCTGTCTTAGCTTTGAAATGTAATGCTACTTTTCATAAGGCAAGATATGTATTTATTTAGTACGTACAATAACTGTTAAAAAATACAAACACATCTTTTTTTTTGTTTTTTTTTTTTTAAACGCTTATTATTATTATATTAGATTCACTTGTAACTAATTATTTATGTAAAAAAATCTTGGAATCTTAATTTGAACCACTTCCCGGTTTTCGAATTTCATTCATTCGGATGAAAATTTCACACGCTCTGAGTTCTGATGACAAATGACTAGCTTGTCGTCATTGCAAATCCAATATGGCGGGCTCCCCAAGATGGCGGACAAGCTAATTGAAATGCATCCCCATGATATGGGTATTAAATAAACGGGTGTTAAAAATAAGAAAAAATATCACGTAAATTAAATCCAATATGTTGGACATCCAAGATGGCGGATTGGCCAATGAAAGGCTTTGCTGAATGGGATACGAAAAAATAAAAAGCGTGTTTTTTAGTTTTTTTATTTTATTTATCATAATGAAAGTTCGTCAAAATACATAGTATATGTGGGTATATGTATGTTTTATTGATGTATTTATTTTATAGCTTGTGTGATGTATGTGTAATATTATGTTAGTATTAATTGTATTTATTTGGTATTAAATTTTATGCATAAAATATAAGTACGTATGGATTACTTATGTAGACAATTAACTTTTTTTTATAGAATTATTTTGTTTCTTTGTCGCATCGCCCACAATCATTTCAGGTTATCCCAAAGGCATGACTGGAAGAGAACGCCATACGGCGTTAAAAGTCCACCTTCGCACAAAATTTTATTATTGTGCGATAAAGTTTAAATAAATAAAACTCAATCATGAAAAATATAGAATCATCCTGTCGTGTTTGGTAGGTATGTGAGATTAAATGCTTGTATTCTATTGATACGATTTTAATCTACATTAGAATATTTTGGTAAATATTCATCATCACCTTTGTTGATATTCAAAACTATTTGGGATATTGATAAATGTTAAAGGATTGTATTTTTTTCTGAACATTTATGAAAAAATATGTTTTGTCTAAAAATTTCCGATACAATATTAAAAAGAAGCTAAAGATGGAAACAGCACAACTGCATGAATATTTTTACAGCCTTTTATTTTATTCGCCCCACGGCTCGGAGATTTGCTCGAGAAAGACTTGCAAAATTGAAAGACGAGTTTAAAGTCGGGCAGTTTATCCCGTCATGGAATATTAAAATACATTTCACCCTTTCAAATATACTTTTAACCGTTTCAAAGACTAGTTATTTAGTAACTTCATGAATTTTTCTGGGTTTACTTTTGCGTGAATTGTGATTGCTTCTTCAACATTACACTTAATGAGAGATAGTATTATTACGTTCTCTTAGGATTTTAAGGTGTTTTTGGTGCCCAGCCATATCCTTACCGTATTGGATTAAAATCAACATGCGTTGTTTATAAGACTATATTACAATTACGTTTCAATTAGGAACAACCGCATAAACGCATTAAATAGTATTGATAACTGTCAAAATTAAAAAATAATTTATTCAATTTAGGACACAAAATGCCACCTATGATGACAGCGAAGCGGCTTGAGTGACGCAGGCGGGTTTCAGTTATAAGTTTAAGCAAGTATGCGACTTCGAAGAGCAGCGTCAAGTTGATCTCGATGCTAAGCGTGATGAGCTGAAAACACGTACTACTGTTGCCACATCCTACAATTATGTTAACGGCAAACTTACATGCCCACACTGTGCACGAGAGTTTGCTGCAAAAAATGGCTTTATAAGCCATCTTCCAGCGCATCAGCGCCGACTTGAATTGGAGTCGAAGTGGTCGGCAAGGCCGAAATCGGTCATAAGGTATTATTACAGCCCATAAATTATGTTTTGTTTGTTACAGGTCTTCTCTTCCACAGAGCGATTCTCATGTCAGGGTCAGGCTTGAGTCCGTGGTCCTTAGTCGCAGATCCGAACAAATATGCAGCAATAGTGGCAACACATGCCAACTGTTCACCAGGTATTATGCATTATCTGTAACTGAATCTTACCACACACTGTATTGATCAATTCAAATGAGTTTGCTTAGCCAATCAGGTACAAACTGTGTCTGAATACTTTCTTCTTTAGCTGAGATTCCATCGTAGCGGAGCATATATTCTATGACATTATCGAGCAAGCTCAAAACATAATTTTACTATAACGGTCTTGTTATTGGCGCATTGAGTGACTAACTGTTACATGGTTGCCAAACGCAAAGTCGGGATAATTATCACCGCAGCTACAAACAGCCAACTGTGCACAATACCAATATCGGATTTTCCTCCGCCTTTCTCATGGTAAACAAATAAGTAAGGACGATTGTTAATTGTTTGTAATTCTTGTTCATAGAACTGACACCACCAGCGTTGTTGAGGTGTTTGCGCGAACGTCCGCTAGAGGCGCTGCTGTCAGCACCTGTGCAAGCGCCCGACTTTGCTTACGCTTTCGGTCCAAGTGTGGACGGCGTTGTTATTGGTAAGAAAAACAATATTGTATTTGAAATTTATAATAGCATGGTTCAGCAGTACACGTCTGTTTTGATAGTTTGTCTACGTATGTCACATGTTTGATACCTGATACGGTTATCATTGGTTTTGTGATACCAGTTGCTTTTTATTCTAACAGAACAAAACAATGTACCCAAACTTTTACACTCTAACATTTTTTTTCTTTCTTTAAAAGAAAGGATCTTACAGACAGAATTATAGATCTCAGAAATAAATCTTTAGGTCTAACATATACGCTTCGATATCGTTTATCGCGTCGCTAAAATAATTTTATTTTCGAAACACTACGCTTTCATTCAATTTTTTCACCAGTAAGGCAATCCTTATTGTTTTTCAAAACAAATGAATATATAAAAGTAAATAAAAAACTTTTTTTATCTATGATTAAAAAGACTGTGCGCAATGTGGGAGAATTTGGCGGAAAAAATAATAAACATTGGATAATATTTATAAGAAATTGATGTAAATCGTACGAAGTAAAAGAAACGACTGAGTAAATAGTAAAAACGTTAAAAAGAGAAGGAAAAAGGAGTCATAAAAAAGAGAATAAAAACCGAAAAGAGTTTGGTTTGCTACAAAAACGTTTTAAATTTTCGATCGCCGCGATAAATGATAAATAGGATCGCATCTTAGTCCCGCATATCTTTAAAATTACACCTTTATTTAAATAAAACAAAACCATCAGTATTAAAATTAGCACAAAACGTGACATAATCTCAATTCCATCCAGCTCAATGTCACAACGTATGACACTCCATTATAACAAGCTACGAAAAAGCGGGAGAAAAATTGAGGTACACACACAGTCTGACTCAATTATTTTCGTGTGAACTCAAGACACTAATAAACAAATGGCAACATGAACACGAACGCTGTCCGTGACCAGAATACCTAATCACAGTTTCACTTCAGATGTGCCTATCACATGTTGTTTCAGTATTCTTGAAACTAATTAAATATAAATAATGTTCAAACATCTACCTCGAAACTTACCTTCAAGCAGGCATTGCGAACACTTTACAGAGACGAACTCACTGACCCGTCTCATTGATACATATTAATTTATCTATGTGTACCGTATTATGTACATTTAAATGATGTGCATTTTTATACACTCGAGAGCAATGAATCCGGGTCACTTAAAGAATCCTAAAAATCTCGAAAACTAAAAATGCTAGGTTAATGCAATAAATCGTATTTAATAGACAATGTAATACTCCTTAAATGAAGGTATTAAAACTTCTTAGTTATTGTAAAGTTATATCATAAAAAAAAAAAAAAAAAATTTGAAAAAGGGCCACTTTCGAAGATGGAACTACGAAATTACAGCATTTGGTTTTGCTTTTGTTTGTAATCTGTCATTTATGTGGGTACATAAACCATGTTGATAGTGCTCTATATTCATTATTCAAGTTGAAATTATGTCGCTTACGCCTGAAGAATGCACCAGAATACTTACAATGCTGGAAACCGGCCGGAGTCAGCGCGATACAGCCAGGACTGTCGGTGTGTCGCTGTCAACAGAACAAAGAGTTCTCCGACGTTACGAAGAAACTGGTTCTAATCTACGCAGACCATGAACGGGCAGAACCAGGTATACCACAACACGAGAAGACCGATACTTGGTGAACACCACGCTTCGAAATCGCTTTCTCACAGGAACTGAACTCACAAATCAGTTTCGACGCCTCGGAGGAAGTAACCCAAGTGCATGGACAGTAAGACGTTGGCTTGCTGAATCTAACTTAAAACCCTTTAGACCTGCAAACGGCCCTAAACTGGAGCGTGGGCATTGTATTTCAAGACTAAGATATGCCCAGAGCCACGTAAATTGGAGTATTGAAGATTGGTCAAAAGTTATGTTCTCCGACGAATCAAAATTTATGCTCTACAAGCACGATGGAAGACACAGAGTGTATCGAAGACCAGGGGAAAGATTCAAGCAAGCATGCATCGAAGAAAAAGTAGCCTACGGTGGTGGGTCTGTACTTGTGTGGACCGGAATTTCTTCTGAAAAGTAAAAGTCATAAAAGTCATAAAAGTCATTTATTTATGCAAATAGGCCCATTGAGGACACTTTTACACGTCCCAATATAAACCCTACCACAGCTTCGGGACAATTTTGGGCTAGTGCTGAGAAGAAGCTGCGCAACAAACTCAGTCACTATTGTCAATGCCTCTTTTCAAAAGGTTTACAATGTTTGTAGTATTCATGCGAGTCCATACATTATTATCTTTCAAATAATCATCTACTTTATAATACCCTTTCGTCATAAGGGTTTCTTTAATGACAGTTTTAAATTTATTGATCGGTAAGTTTACAATGTGTTCTGGTAGTTTATTAAAAAATTTAATACATTTCCCTATGAAAGAATTACCAACCTTTCGAAGCCTTAATTGTGGAATAGCAAGCTTATTTTTATTCCTAGTATTATAATTGTGTATATCACTTTTTTTCCTGAATGAATGTAAATTTTTGCGGACATACATTAAATTTTCATAAATATACTGAGAGGCTACAGTTAATATTCTAATTTCTTTAAACACCTCTCGTAGGGAATCTTGAGGTTTTAGATTATAAATAGCTCGCACGGCTCTTTTTTGTAATACAAAAATTTATTCTATATCAGCAGCCGAGCCCCACAGTAAAATACCGTAGGACATCAAGCTATGGAAATAACTAAAATAAACTAACCTAGCTGTTTCTATATCAGTCAAACGTCTAATCTTTCTTACAGCAAAAGCAGCTGAGCTTAGTTTCCGTGACAAGGCCTCTATTTGAGGACCCCATTGTAGTTTGGAGTCTAAAGTGATTCCCAAGAATGTTGTGGAGTCTATTATATCAAGCGATTTGTCTTTTATCTTAACCTGAGTTGATGCCTGTCGGACATTAGGCATCGTGAACTTTACACATTTAGTTTTACTTCCATTAAGAAGGAGATTGTTAATCGTAAACCAATGTAACACTTGTGAAAGAGTATTATTTACATCGTCAAAATTTTCTTCACCTCTTGGAATTCTAAATATAAGTGAAGTATCATCTGCAAACAATACTATATCACAAAGATTTCCTACAAAATACGGGAGGTCATTTATATATATCAAAAATAAAAGTGGTCCCAATATAGATCCCTGGGGCACACCCATTGTTAGAGGCGCTCCAGAAGACTCAATTCCGTTTACATATACTTTTTGCGTTCTACCTGATAGATAAGAATTAATTAAGTTTAATGAGTTTAATGATACCCCATAATGACGTATTTTTTTGAGCAATGTTTCATGGTCCACACAATCAAACGCTTTGGATAGATCACAGAAAATTCCTAAAGCATCATGCCTATTATCATAGGCATCAAAAACATGTGTTAAAAGAGCAACTCCTGCATCCGTAGTGCTTCTACCTTTAGTAAAACCGAATTGTTTATTATGTAGTAACTTATTTGATGAAAAGTGAGCTAAAATTTGGTTAAATATAATCTTTTCATATACTTTACTCAAGACTGGCAAAATCGATATTGGCCTGAAGTTTGAGGGGTCGCTTTTGTCACCCGATTTGAAAAGCGGTATTATTTTACTAATCTTCATTAAACTAGGAAATTGGCCATCATCAATACACTTATTAATAATTATTGCTAGTTGAGGAGCTATTGTGTCGATAATTGATTTTATAATATGCACGGATAGTCCCCACAGATCCTCAGTTTTTTTCATATTCAACTCAAGAAATGTTTTTATTATTACTTCAGGTCCTACATGCATGAAGTGAAATTGAGAATTACATTCGTTGACATAAAGTTTTAGAATAGATTCGGCTATTACTGAAGAAGAGGCAAGTTCTTTAGTTGTAGTGGGCGCAATACGTGAAAAAAACGATTCAAAAGCAGTTGCAACTTCTTGATTTGAATTTAGTGTTTTATCATTGATTTTTAATGTAAATTTATTATCTCTTAATTTATTTTTACAGGTTTCTTTATTAATGATGCTCCATGTAGCTTTTGCTTTGTTTTTGGAGCTAGATACTATTTTACGAAGATGGTGTGATTTAGCCGTAGCACATACTTTTTTAAATATTTTTGAATAATTTTTGACGTAATCAATAAACTTTGGGTCTTGCGAGCTTTCTCGAAGACTATACAATTCATATAGTTTATTCCTACTTTTATGAATCCCTGCCGTGGCCCAATTATTAAATTGACATTTGGGCTTGTTTGATTTATTCTTCCTTAAGGGAAATATTTCATAAAAATCGTTTTTAATTAAATGAAACAGATCTTCATATTGCTTATCTACACTATCACTAGTATTTGGTTTAGTTGCATATACACTATCGCTTATTGTATCCCTAAATCTATCCAACCTATTTACTGTAACAGGCCTATATATAGTCTCAACAGGTGTTATTGCGGTATGATTGTGTTCAAAAAAGACCTTTTGACCTCTATGGTCAGAACTGAGACCAATTAAGATACCTTTGTCAACAACACTAGCATTTTCATCACAAAAAATATTATCTAAGCAGGTGGCCGTACTAGGGGTCACCCTTGTCGGTTCCCTAAAGAGATTCTTTAAATTAAACGATTTAAACAGACTAAGAAATTGATTGGCAATTTTTCGTTCTTTTAAAATATCAAAGTTAAAATCTCCACAAACAACTATCTTCTTATTCGATTTCGAAACCCTATTTAGTGCTTCTTCCATAATTGGTTCAAAAAGTTGGTAACTAGCGTCGGGAGGGCTATACACACATAGAATGATATATTGTTCTAGCTCGGTACACGCTAGTTCGACAGTACGTTCTAAAGAGAGCGACACAATGTCCCTGCGATCTTTAAAGTTGAATTCATTATTTATAAGTATGAGCGAACCCCCTCTAGTAGTGGTCTCTCTTGAAAACGAACTACCGACTGTATAATTTTCAATATTAATCATTGAAAGTAGCACAGAGCTGGTGATCATAGAAAACGGCTCTTTAACTAGCGTAAGATGTGTGGAAGAAATCCTCAATGATCACGTTGATTCATTTATGGTCAATTTAGGTGAGGATGCTATATTTATGCATGATAATGCCCGACCTCATACAGGTAGGATTGTGAATGACTACCTTCAAGAGATGAACATTACTCGTATGGAGTGGCCAGCGCGCAGCCCGATCGAGCATGCTTGGGACGAGCTAGGCAGATGCGTAAAACAACGAAACCCTCCCCCAATCACGCTTCGTGAGCTCAAAACTGCTCTCACAGAGGAATGGGAAAATATTCCCCAAAATCGTATAAGGAACTTGGTGTACAGCATGCCAAACCGCGTAAACGCAGTAATGGAAGCACGAGGAGGCAATACGAAGTATTAAAATTCAAGAAAATCGTAATAAAGTTCAAAAATTTCATGTTTCCTATTTTTGTATTAAGGAGAGATCAGCAGTTTTTTTCTTTATGTAATTTTGTGTTAATAAAATGTATAGTGTTTCATACTTTTTTTCACTTTCATTTAAGGAGTATTACATTGTCTATTAAATACAATTTATTGCATTAACCTATCATTTTTAGTTTCCGAGATTTTTAACATTCTTTAAGTGACCCGGATTCATTGCTCTCGAGTGTATAATAAATGTATATTTATATATTTTTATATTATCGTACTCGTATATAAGTAATGGGCAGTATGTATGTTTATCATCGTATTAGATTTATCTTTATCTCTGTTCTGACCTATGATTGACTGGTAGAGAATGCTTTTGGCATTAAGTCCGCCATATGTACAATTTTATGTTTTGTGCATGAAGTTTTTAAATAATTAAAAATAACTAAATAATTTATGATGATGAGTGTAGACTGTTGGTATAGGTAAGCTCAACAACATCATGCAACTGCTCCAAATAAATTTGTTTCGACTTAGTTAACAAAATAAATAAATATCCTTTGGACATTTCCACACATCGCCATCTAGCCCCAAAGTAAGCTAGTCAAAGCTTGTGTTATGGGTGCCAGACAACGGATATAATACTTAAATACTTTTTGTTTGTAAATACATATATGTATGACATACATAGAAAACACCCAGACCAATACAAACAGACATGTTCATGAACACCAATGTTTGTATTGTGCGGGGATCGAACCCGCACCCGCTGCGTAGTAGGCGATTTCTCGACCACTACACCAGACGGGTCGTCTTTCGTCGTAGTTGATGGCTAATACGTTATTTTATGATTTTTAGACAGTTTTATTTTTTATTTCGTGTTTTTTAGTTATTAACTCATATCTCAAAAACTACTAGACCGATTTTAATGAAACGTACATTATACCCTTAGTTGAAATATAATCGAACTAAAAAATAATCATTTTGCTATGACTTCTTGTGGTTGTGAAATCAGAGGGCAAACACACAATCATTAATACTATACACTTATGAAAATTTTCACACTTCTTTGGAAGCCTTTCCCGATCAAAATTTTTAAATTTCAACTATATCACTTATATATACATTAAATTGATTGACTCTTTTTTTTGAAATCGGTAAAAATCAGGCATCGTTTGATATTGGTACCTTTACCTTTATTTAAAATTAGTTATATCATCAATGGAAAAGATTTATTTGGTCCTCAACTTGAAAAAGAATTCGGGGCATTCCAATGCGCACGCCACGCCCAACTTGTATATGGATGAGCTTTATTCCGGATACAATTTATCATCTATCTATCAACAAATGAAACTGACAGAGATGGAATAGTAATTTAAGTCAAAACTAAGCTAGTGACCCTAAGGGCCGATTACACCAAGGTCAGATAAGACTTATCCCACTAAGGGCCGTAAGACCTATACCACTAACGGCCTTTTTTGCATACGTCAGATTAGATTTATCCGGTTGAGAGTCGATTTAAACAACGTCAGATAGAAATTATCCGACTTAGTAAGTATAAAACGGCACATTTTAAAATAATATTTATATATTATTCATAAATGGTTACTGTCAATTATAAACCTAACCTGACGTTGGTAAAATCGACTCTGAATAAGTTTAAAACGACTGATTTTAAAATGTCTTTACATAAATGATAGCTAACAAATAGGTGACGGTTTGAAATTAGGTGTATGGTATTTTATTCGACAAATATTACGCTGGTAAAATAGAGTCACCGCCCTCAATAAGAGTATTAAACGAACGATTTTAAAATATCGTAATTTACATAAATGATTTCGGACAAACAGATAACGTTTTCTTAATAAGCGTATTATATTAGGCGAATATTCCTTATCTGATGTTGAAAAAATCAGGTCTAAAAGCATACAAGCATCAATTAACACAAGCTAAATCTGATGGCGATTCTAACAGAAATGATGTGACAAACATCAAGACCGACCCACTCGTAAATCCTCGGTTATTTCCCAATGAGTGGCCGCCAATATTTTTCTACTCCGATAAGGGCCATCTATTAAACAACTTTCGCAGTTATCTGTAGGTAGATGTTCGGTCGTCCCTGATAACGGTGAAAGTTTCTGGAACAGCCAACACAATAATCAAACTCATCAATTGTGAGATAAAGCTCTCTTCCCGAAGAACTCTGCGTAGGTAACTGAGTTTTAGGAATTTGGTGCCTATTTGCTAATCGATTGAAGGTATAAAGTTTGTAAACTAACAAGCTCCCACTTACGTAGCTATATCTTTAATAAATCTTAAAAAAATGAAAGTGTTTCGTAATAAGGTTTGAACCTACACGGTTGGACTTTTAGAAGTCTTGTGACTATTAAGTTTAAATTATTCCTTCAAAATTTAGACGAAGGAAACATGTCGTTTGGAAAACCACGGGGAAGGTCAGTTCAGCCATGGACGTCCTGCAAGTAATATTGATGAAAACAAAAGTTTATTTGGTAAAAAAATCATATTTGAACAAAAAACCGGAAGAAAAAAATAAGAGAAATACACTAAGTAGCCCTAAGGGGCACGACATTTATTCATAGGGAATCAATTTATATTTAATGGCCGATATCTACGGCACCAAAAGATATTCCAATTTCCAAATTACTCCTTATCAAAACGTACCTAAATGTAGAATTATCGGACAATCTCGTAATTGTCCCAAAGGAGAGCGTCTACCACTCCCTGATGGAAGTCGGAATTTCAATAAGACAATCCATTTGTCTTGGGTAGATTTTTCATTAAAATACACGAAATAACTAAGCCCTGACTTGGGTGACAATTTGAGTACAATACGGGTAATGCAGTCACAAATAATTGAATTCGCTGAAACGGATTTACTATGAGTACATACATACGGATTTGTTTATTTTCAAGAATTTTAGAAACAGTTAAAAGAATAAATAATATTTAATTTGTACACCGATCACATACATTGCTCCGATTCCAAAGTAAGTAGCTAATACACTCGTATTATAGAAATGAAAAACAACGATGGTACCACAACACCCAGATCTGAGACAATGTAGAAAGTTCTGATTTCTGCATTGACCCGACTGGGAATCGATCCCGGGACATCGGAGCGGCAACGCTTTGAAACCCAGCGTGTTCAGCCACTACACAGTGGTCGTTAATGAATTATTATAATGCTATTTTAGTGAGTAATACGTTTCAGTAATGAACTAATCACATGTCACGTATTCAACAGATATCCGTCGGCGAACATCAGGTTTAGTTAGGCGTTAGTGTAGGAGACAGCCCGCACGCAACTATAATCGATGTACAGCCGCCAGCACATCAGGATATACATTTATGTTGCAAACTAGCTCTTATCACAATGGCATAAGATACCGCAGTGTTTACCTTCACGTGCTGTTGTCCGTACGTGGTCATCCGATCATAGTAGCATCATTGGCTCTGAATGTTCCTACGTGGCTCAATCGACCAATAAACAGCGGGTAATATTCCTAAAGATATCACGGTTTGTAGCTCGATAAAGATTTTATTATTTGTAAACTGCATAATTAATATTACGCTACTCGGGATAAATCGAATAAGAGTAAAAGAACGTGGTTTGATAATGATAATACTGCTACAGTATTATATTAAGTTTACTAAAATACCCACTCAATACTCGCTATCATTTCTTTAAGGGTGTTTTTTCAAAAGTTCAAAAGTGATATGCATCTAAATCCTGTCTAGTCTAAGTTTGCTTATAAAAATTTACAGAAGATAGTTAGTTGACATTATATAAAAATACGTTCTTATGCTTACTTGAAAGTGGAATGACTTAAAAGGCAACTTTGTTTTATAGTAGCCTTAAATAAAATGGAGACTGGAAAATTTCCATACTCATAATTTTGTCCCCAAAATTTTTTAGCCCACCAAATTGCTGTTTAAGTGTGAAAGCTAAACACGTCTCGTTGTCTCGACTATAATAACGTGTTTAACTTCCAAAAATAGAGAGGAAACTCGAATAAAAACGGGACGAAGCAAGACCCGGACACGATGAGAAAAGTTACCAGGACAATTTAATAACGAGAACCGACGGGGGCGCCGAGGAAATCGAAACATTTTCGAAATTCTTACCCTAGGAAATGCTAGCTTCGTTTATGTAGTAACATGACGCTTTGAGTAGTGTGGAGACACAGCGGAGACAAATATCATGTGTTTGGTTGTAGGTTAAATTATCCGGATATACATATGTATGAATTCTAGCATCGCTATTCTTGGTTGTGAGCTAGCTAAAACAATCTAAAAAGCAACATGAAAATTAATATTGGTACCATTGTAATATTATTATATTGATAATATTCGTTTATACTGAGTCGGAATTGAGTGGCCTGGAAATTGAACAGCTATATTGGATCGCAAAACGCCGTCTTTGTTGCACCTCAGTTACAAAATATATTTTTAAACATTTTTTTAAAGAAATCTTGATTGCACCATAATGCCAAAACAAGAACAATCGGTATGTCACATAACTGGCGTATTGGTCTTTCTGTGACCAAACCATTTTATGTTTTTATTTATTTTTACTTGTTAGAAAACAAACAGCAATATAATACATGTATTTTGTTAACGGGAGAAATAAAACTAGTAAGTCTATCTAGTTTTCACTTATAAAACGTATCGTACACATAAACATTTTCAAATGAACTTATTTTATTGTTTCTTTAAAGCACTAACCTCAAAACCCTTTTCACCAGATACAGGAGACCTCCTCGTCAGTCCAGAAAACGGGTACGAGTGGGGAGGCCAGCCGATTGCGCGGGCGCCGACGGGAAAGCAGGCGACCAACGCAATCAACATTATCAACGCAGTACTGATGAGGAAGAGCGCTGTCGCGCAGCTTACTAAGTATGTATAGGGACAATATATTTTCTTATGGCGCATCCATATTTCAGTTTATTGTTATTAATAAGACACGGTAGTATTCACTGTAATGCGAAAAGTAGGAACAATGTTTACAGGCTGTGGCCTGTAATAGGGCAAACATTTTAAATATCGGCCAGTAATAAATTCTCATCGGTTGTATTTTATATAAATTTCTCACAAAATAAACCGAACCAGCAATGTATTTTGCTAAATAAATGTGTCTAGTCATAGAACTTGATAATGTCAGACAACGAGTTAGCAATTTTGATATACATTGATTAGGGATTGAGGTTCGTAATCGTATATCGTAGTCCGTATTTGTAGTAGCAGTGGTGGCAGCGCTTTGATAGTGATATCAAAGTGAAGCAACCTACGGCGCGGTCATGTTTAGATAGGCGACCATTTCGACCATATAAGTGACGTACATTACGAGCATCTCCGTGCTTCGGAAGGCACGTTAAGCCGTTAGTCCAGGCTAATATCGGTTGATATTAGCTTGATAACATCTGAAAGCAGGGTTAGTCGCTTGCCTTGCAAACACCCCTCCACCAACCAGCACTGAGACCGCGTAATGGAGTATGGCTCAAACTACCTCGCAGTTGAGGTAAGATCTTTGCAGTGCAGTGGGAAGTTACAGGCTTACTTTAATAGGGATTATAACTTTGGAGTACTAGATCTCGGAGTTAAAATATTTTAGATCACTATGACCAGGTCAAGGTAACTACGTGTACTCTGTAGAATCGTTGGTTTTTTGTTTTGTTTTGTTCCCATTACAGGCTACTCGCTTTATGTTATAGAATGCGATAGTCAAACATGATAAAACGTTTAAATAAATATGCGCCAGGACGCACCAAGTGACTTGTAACTTGGTTTCACGACAACGATTTTGATTTTGATTTAACATACTAAAATGTTGTTAAAAAAGTTACTGTGGTAGTGATGCACCATGAAACTTTAGGCCAGCTGTGTACCAAAAGTTTTGTTTAATTTCTTCTGATGACGGTACCTAAAGTTCAGATTCACGAAACTGAATCTCGAATAGATCGAATCCATTTGTTAACCTACCTGCCTTGAATTCACTTGGAATGGATTAAGTCTGAATTCGAAGATATTATTGTCACGTCACTGCTAAACCACTGCACCTAATCTCTCTCTGGACATATCCAATTACCAGATCTGTCAGCGTACTATGAGATAAGTTAAGGTATAAGGAGTATGGTTTTCCTGTTTGTTTAAAGCACACAGTCTACATTAACGCATTTGATAATTCACACAAGGTGTTGTTTTTGGTCAGCATCGCCCGACTCACGGGTGGTTGTACAAACGAAACTGATGGCAAAAAATATTTAAAAAAACATTGAGATAGAAAAAAACTTACAAAATCAATTCAATTTATTATTGAGATACTAGCGAGCGAGACAAAACTACCAACGCCAGCAGGGCGATTCAGAACGTTCGATAAGCCATTCGGCTTGGGTTACGAGAGTTACTAGATTTTCTATTCATTTTTAAATTAATGTCGCAGTTTGACCGGATGTCGATATGTCAGTTCGATAACAAATATAATAAAAGAACATAATAAAATATTTGCATCGGATAAATCCATATTATTATAATTTTATTAATATGTAAAAGTTATCGAATCGTAACCCAATCCGTAACCGAATGGTTCTGAATCGGGGGGCAGGTCACCTCTTCGTAGCTCACTAGCTACGGCGTAGTATTTCGTAGAAACGCGCGAGCTCCGTGCGAGGGTGCGAGTTTCCCCATTCATTTTGATTTTTTTTATGTTGTAAAGAGGTTTTCTTTTAAAAAACATGCATATAATTTAAATAAAATATTTTTTTTAGAATGAGTATAACTATTATAATCATCTCTGCGATGGAACTCACTGCCCAAAACAACACCTGTTTATCCCTTTGAAGCAAAAACTTATAGCCAGCGTTAATCGACATAGTCGTCATTTGTTTTTCACCCAATTTGTAACTCACTTCTTTTCATCCAGATACGACCTGATGTTGGGAGTGACTAAAGCAGAAGCATACTTCGCATTCAGCGGAGATGATGTCCAGTACGGCATAGAAGCTGACAGGAGATCCAAGATCCTGAAGTCCTTCGTCAGAAACACATACAGCTACCACTTGTCAGAGATCCTGGCGACTATCATCAACGAGTATACGGATTGGGAGCGGCCGGTGCAGCATCCAATCAATATAAGGTAAGATTTTTTTATATTTCAAAAAACGGAGGTTATATATTTAACCTGTATGTATGTGTTATCGTCAGAATTGGATTAAATTTAAGTATTTTGATCTATTAAAGCTTTTTGAACCGTGTGCAAAATTTCGTATGTCCATGTATGATTTTTGAAAAAAAAAAGTCATAGCCAGATGATAATTGTATAGTTCAATCAGGTATAGATCAATTAAGTTAGTACAGTGTAAGATTCATCAAAATTGGTCGAGTCATTTAAGAGATAGATAGATAGATAGATAACTCTTTATTGCACATAACATAAGTTGATTTACAAATTCGTTTTAGGGAAATGTACAATTTAGGCGGTCTTATCGCTATAAGCGATCTCTTCCAGACAACCTTTGCGTAAATAATTAGAGATAGGTATAATTAATAATTAAAAATTGGAAAAAAAAAATAAAAAAGTTAAGACGTGCAAGCTTAAATTTAGATGTATGGAAACGAATAAGACCAAATATGTCCCATTTCACAAAGGTTTACGGGTTGGAATACATTTTCACCTGTAAATATATTTAGACTGCAAATGTATGCAATTCAGACGATTGCTACGCGTGCACACGACGAAAAATAATCATAATTTTTGAATAATTCAAGGGCATACAATACATATAAAATAAAACGGAAAATAAATATTTTAATAACTGTCCCTCTTTTCTGATATTGATATTTTTTGTGAAGAATAACATAGAAATTACATTAACTTCACGTTTAAAAACTGTTTCGGAACATCATTATCTTTATTGGATTAATAAATAACTACTTTAACTATTATCACTTACACAATGACTAAATACGCAACAATATTACATCGTATAGATGTATTATTACCAGCAGCTCATCCCGTTTCCCTGAAATCCATTGTTTAAGCCGTTAACAATACAAATGAACAATAGGATATGAAGACTGCATTTTCCAATTAACGTCAGGTGAAGGTTTGAAGTATTTCAGCGAAAGTTATAGTTAAGTTGACATATATGTTCTGCGTCAGTGGCGTGAATTCAAGTTGTTTATGCGAATAATTATTGTGTGTACTTCGATAATCTATTTTTCAATAAACTTTTTTGATTGATTCACTGTATTTTCGCTGTCGATGTTTTTTATTATTATTTTGATCTGTATCATGGAGAAAGTCAGCTCTGTTATATTTTATCACTAGTATTTTTTTACGACGCATTTGGTGCCGTGGTTTGAGCTCCTGACTATAATGCTGGCCATCGCGGGTTCGAATCCCGGAAAGTGCAGATGTTTGTGTTATGAACACGAACATGTGAACTTAAGTCATAAATGTTAATGTATTTAAGTATTTATGGGAGACGCAACCGTCATAATCGTTGCCTGGTATTCTATACCCAAGAACAAAATAATAGGGGCGTCTAAAAATTCCGAACTTCAAAACCACTATAATTCATGTGTCGTCTGGCGCGTATTTATATTTATTTATTTTCGAAGGTCGTTTACGCCGTTAGCATCTCAATGATTTTGCATACAGCTATATCTAGCTCTAAATGCTAGATATAATAGTTATATCCTTGAAGGTATGGTTTAATCTCTTACCTTAGTATAGTTCAAAGGATAACATTTAATAGCTACTCTCATATGAATGCGTTGGTATTATATTCCTGATACAATAAGCATCATATTAAAAACACAGACCAGTCTTTATACTTTGTAACCAAGGCGCATATCACGTGACTGCTAGGTATGTTTTAACAAGGATGCAAGTATCAAGACTGTTTTGTCCGCAGAGATGAAACGCTCGAAGCACTAAGCGATGCCCAAGTAGTGGCGCCAATAGTGCTGACGGCAGACACACACAGCGCGTTGCGGAGGAACTCGTACCTGTACGTGTTTGACTACCAGACCAAGTATGGAGACTATCCTCAGGTAAGAAACTAAAAAAATATTGGTTACTGTGAAAATGGAAACCTTTTGTTAATGTAAGGGGTTCACTGCACAAGACGTGTCTCAACTTATGTGTTCTCCGTGCTCTTATTCGATAAAATTAATGAATTAAAATAGCATTTTTAATGGTATCCTAAAACTGCCTATAATTCTTAATATAGTTCAAATGTATGCATTAAAAGCTACGTTAATACACTTAAGAGGTATAATAAAATCATTTAATGAATATTTGACAGGCGAAAACTGTCTCGAGTTCTATAAACCTAAAACAACTTTTAGAATATAAGTAATTAAAGTTAATATGGGATCCTGGAATTGAAAAATAGTTAATGGAAAAGATTGCTGAGCATATCTTTTTTGTTACCATTTAAAATAATTAGTGCCTTAAGATTAAATCTTATTAAAGTATTTAATATTTGACATTCAAAATACCGAAAGCGATATATTTAAGATAGCGTGATTGATCAAAATGCAGTACACTCGTATTCATATGCATGTTGGTTTATCATCATAACTATTTTGATTAAATTTTTTCAAAAATTGGTTTATACTATTTCAAAAGTTTTATGAGTATAAAAGTGTATACTACAACAAGTGAACGTTATATTTGGCGCTGCACTTTGTAAGAACTTTTTCAGGATGACAGTAAAAAGTAGCTACATATAATAAAAATTGATAACGTACCTACCTTGTCTTAAGGTCGAAAATCGAATTATGCTTTGCTATGCACTTCCCGTTAAATTTTGAACACGCCTCCCTACGGAGCGTCACGTTAATAGAACGGAGGTGACTCTACTTCGTATTAATAACAGGGCACCCGAACCCTCCCAGTTAGTGTTGACCCCAGACCTGGAGGTCGATTCGACGGGATAGGGACCAAGGATAATTGGCGGCAATTACTACGCTCAGGATGAAGTTAGTCGATCGTCCGAAATCGGAGGTAGCAATGTAGCAAATTAAACAGACAGTTCAACCTTTCTTCATAAAAATATTTTCCCGGGTTTGATTCCTGGTCGAGTCAATGTAAAAATCATAATTTTCTATATCATCTCGAGTTTGGGTGTTGTGGTACCACCATTGTGTCTGATTTTCATAACACAAGTGCATAAGTTACTTACTTTGGGTTCAGAGCAATGTATGTGATTGGTACCCAATTTATTATTACAAGACGAAAATATTTGAAAATAATTCATGAACTTGTTTTCAATATACTTCAAAATAAAAGGCTATCAAAAACAAATCAAACTCGAATATTTTTAATAAAAGTAGTTCATACGTACTTGTATAATACAGTTTAAAACGTGAATATATTCTTATGCAATCCAACTCTAATTGTCTTTCTCATAAACCATATAAATGAAAGAGTTAATCCGATTGGTATTTTGTCCAATTTGTACTGTGGTTCGTCGAAAATCGCGAGTAATTAGGGTGCATCATGGTTGTTGCAGTAATTGGAAGTAAATTAAAAAATAATTGTTACAGCCGATGTTAAAGGTGTACAAATATAATGCTGCTAGATTGTTATAAACGCAATTTGATACCGAACAGCTACAGATTATTGTTCGTGGCAACTCAGATTGTTAGCGCGGTGCTTTAGAAAATTTGACACATTAAATTAAGAGGAAACTTTTAAAACCAAACGCGTGGGTATGCAATTTATCATTTTTTTAACTGTTTTGATAGACAGTTAAATATTCATAAAGATGAGATAAGAAACCAAAAATTTAGCGCACGAGCGGGACTTGAACCAGCAACCTTTTGGCCCGGTCTGCCAAAAGGTTGCTGGTTCAAGTCCCGCCCGTGCGCAAAATTGTTGGTTTCTTATTTCATCTTTATGAATATAAAATATGACACTGTGAGTGTTAAAAACATTCTAAAGCATTAGGCAGTCAAATATTAAAAAATAAATTGCTTGCACAGCACAATGTGTTAAATCGTATCCTCTTATATAAAAATAAAATAATATCTTAGTAAATTTACTCAGAAAAGGAACATAAATCAGGCTACCAAACATTCGGTCTGTGACACCGCACACAGTTATAGGCGTTACAAAAATTGGCGTGGGTATAGGAAGGTTAATATAGTGTTGAAAATGATGAATCAATATGACTTCCGGGTATAAGGCTTGGTCTAAGGTTAACTGTAAGAACCGCTTACTGACTTGTATCACCAGTGTTACAATTCTGTCACAAATCAGTCATAAAATAGGGTTTGGATTCCATATTTTCCTAAAAACATTTTTTACCATAACAGCGACAAGGATGCATCCACGGGGAGGAGTTGCCGTATATTTTCGGAGCCCCACTGGTAGGAGGCCTGGCTCACTTCTCCAGAAACTACACAAAAGCTGAGGTGTCACTGTCAGAGTCTGTCATGCTGTACTGGGGAAATTTCGCTAAAACTGGGTAAGTGTTTTCCGATTTAACTCTCGGTTTAGGGGTTACATCACAATTCAGCATCATCATTGTCCACTGCTGAACATAGACTATTCTTATAGATTTCTAAAGACACTAGTTGTAGATAGCTTGCATCAAAGGGGTAATTGACTCAACAAACGTCAACATCAACAAAATTTAGATCTACTTATAAACTTTACATTTTTAACATAAAGCTTAAAATTAAATAGTAACATCGAAAATTAGTGATAGATTACATAAAGCTTAAAATTAATAGTAACATCGAAAATTTGTGACGACACCAAAAATTAAATATGAATATTTTTTCTTAGGAACCCAAATGAAGCACAAGAAAGTGACCCGATCAGAGCTGGAAGACAAGAGAGAGTACGAATGAAGAACATCGAGTGGACTGCATATGAAGCTGTTCACAAGAAATACCTGAACATTGACACCAAATCTAAACTGAAGAACCATTACAGAGCTCACAGGTAAGTTCACTAATAATAGGTATGCGATAGATACTTGACAAATGGTTACTCATAAATATTAATTTTTAATGATAAAGTTTTTGATATAGATTTATTGTTCACAGACTCTCATTCTGGTTGAACTTGGTCCCAGACCTCCATCGACCAGGGGGTGATGATGTACCATCATCGCATCACCAACTCGAACATGAAGATTCATCACTGCAACCCACTCTGAAAACATTCAGTCCCCCAATCAAGAAGACAACAGATGTCATTACCGATATAGGGCTTGCTACCAAAGTTCCAGTTCTTAGTGTTTTGAACATTACATCTCCTCTGAATTTCAACATTATTGGTCTGAATCCTCCAACAGTAAGCACACCTAGTTCGGATGTACACAAATCTGATGCAACTACTGCAACTCCTCCTGAAGATGGATTTGCAGCTTACTCAACTGCCCTAAGTGTGACCATTGCTATTGGTTGCTCTTTGTTAATTCTGAACGTTCTGATTTTTGCTGGAGTATACTACCAGAGAGACAAGACGAGAATGAACGGCCAAGACGGCCACGCGAATGGCTCGCATTTAAAAAAACGTGTAGAAAATGGACAGATGCCGAACAACATCTGTGGTGATCTAGAGGGAGCTTTGACATACCAGACTAGTTTAAAAAACGATCCAGCTACGATTTTGAGTCATCATCATACGCATTCTCATCATCAGCTTCCTCCCCCGGAGTTTGCTGATCTTCCAAGTAATAACGTGGCAGGGATGGCGACGCTGCCTCGAGCACCGCCCCCGCCAAAACTTGGGAAGTCAAACATAAATACTCTAGCAAGTGGCCAGTTGCAAGAGAACCAGCCATTACTATCGGCTCATCAAATGCAGATGATTAATACGAGTACACTGACGAAGAAGAATACTCAGTTGAACGCGAAGTCGAACATCACAATGGAGGAGCTGAGGGTGTGACGTCAGAGGGCCTGACTGCAACGGGCCGGCAGTTGCAGCGACGTGGCCCACCACGATGAGATCGTGTGACTTGGGCCGGACCTTCTCAAGTGTGTCACGGACTACATTTAACTTTTTGGACTGTCTGTGCCACTTGCATTAAGAAGGCGATAAACTAGTGAAGTGACTCGAACTAAAGTTAAATCATATCCGTATAATAAAAGACACCAGTGGTGAGTTTAAAGTGTTTATAGTATAGCGGACGATATAAAGTTATTTAATGTTGTAAATTAATGTAAATAGTAAATTATTGTAAACATTGTAAATAATTCAGCAGCTCAGCCGCATATCCATCCTAATTACCATTGTAATCTTGATCATAGGGAAATTTTAAGAAATGTGATGTAGATCTTCAGTCAAATCGAAGTTGACTCGCTAGGCGTTCAACGGTCTGTTATTTGACTGAATAAAATTACATTTACGTATTAGGAAGTAAAATGTAAATTATTGAGACACCAAAATCATCAGCGCCCATTGATTTGTCGATTTAAAAGCAATAAAAAATCATCGAAATGGAAACGGTTTCTAGTGTCTCCTGGATGATATTTACTGTAGAATTGGACACCAGCTCCAGTTATTCGTCACAATTTATTTTTCGTGAGATCACTCATTCAGACAAGACAGAAGTTTGTAAGAAATGCCCTCAGTATCACAAATACACAATATGTATAGAAGAATAGAAGGTTATTATTATTGAGCATTGTCAATTCTTCAGTAGATATACGTATTTTTTTCTTAACATAGACGGACCAATAGTGTTTGTAAATATGTAAATAGTATTAGGAAGCGGTATAACAGGTTGTATGATCCTCAATTTCATTCATACCACGACTGAGCCAGAATATGGTATCGTTGTTTCCCGTGTTACTTGTGATTTGTATACTGTGATGTTATTTTTACCTATTGCTTTAAATTCAATTACTCTCGTCATTAGGGATCTTCTTAAGTTGAATTTTACTCCTCTGTTAAAATTACCTGTCCAATATTGGATTGAAAATTCTTCATGATAGTGATATGGTAGATAAAAAATATTGTGATTCTTATATGTGGATTTATTTAGTTAGTAGTTTGATTTCATTAATTTCACACAGCGAACTTTATTTTAAACTGACTAATGAATGCAACAAAACGTGAATGATTTTAATGAAAATTGAATGATGTTACTTTGGAATCAGCACAATTTTTTTACTAGTGTATAGTAATGAAGTGTCGACTTCGAATAAAATACTTACCGAAATACAGACTAAAAATTTTAATAAAACAAATTGAAAAATAACGAGTTGTTTTATTCAATACCATCAGTCTGTTTGAACAACGAAACATTTACTTCCGATTTAAAAGCACAATAAAATAAAGTAAACTCGTTTTATGACTTTAACAAGAATGGCTTATTGGAATCATGAATTCTAAATACCCATGGATTCTATCTAAGTTGATGTATATATCGCGATGTAACACATAATGAAGCAAAAAAATGTGACCTACATTTGAGACCTTTTACACACGGTAACTTTTAGCATCGGTTCAGTCGCAAAATGTCAACCTTTACACACTTGCGCTACTTTTAGCATTGATACAGTTGCGATGATAACGCGCGTTAGCATCGATGCACTCGCAATGCATAAGCTGGGCATTGACAAATTATGAACTTTATACTTGCGACTGCGCCGATTCTCACGCGCGTTAGCATCAATGCATTCGCGCTTCTGCATCGATGCTAACGCGTGACTGCATCGATGCCAAATTGAATATGTTCATTACGTCAGTCGCGATGCTGTCGCGCGTTTACAGCGACTGCAACTTTGCATCCTGAACAGTAGGCGATACTTCACGCCTGAACTTTTCACCTTTATTTTTTGACCCTTTACAAAGCACAAGTCCGGTCCTGCATGGAGTATTGCAATCACCTCTGGAATGGATCAGCCAAGTACCAACTTAAAGCACTTAACTTAATGGAACGCAGTGCTAAAAGATTATTAGGTGACGATAAACTGGTGGATGATAAGCTCCATAGCTTAGCCTATCGCCGCAAGGTTGGCAGCTTAACGGTATTCTACAGGCTTTACTTTGGAGAGTGTGCGAAGGAGCTCCATGAGCTCTTCCCACCAGCCCCCTTTTTCCATCGTTCGTGTAGGCGTTTTGCGGGATACCATCCTTACCTTGTCGATATCCTGCTGTTTAGAACTAAGCGCTTCTCATCAACATTTATAATGCGCATGGCAAAGGAGTGGAACTCGCTGCCTGAGTCAGTGTTTTCTCGTGATTACAATCTGAATCTATTTAAAGTTCGAGTGAACAGGCTTCTTCTGGGCGAGCTCGTTTCATCTTTCGACTTCGTCAAGAGCGAACTGATACTAAATTTTAAAAAATACTGCATCGATGCTAAAAGTCGTATTGTGTAAGAACGTTTCAATATAGTCAAGCATCACATTTTACACACGTGAAAAAAATAATAATCATAAAGATGAAATAAGAAACCAAAAATTTGCGCACGGGCGAAAATTTTAAGTTTCTTATTTCATCTTTATGAATATAAAATATGACACTGAGTGTTAAAAACATTCTAAACCATTTGATAGCGAAGCGTCATCAATTTCCAAGTTGAATTTATTCTGTAATGAATAACTACTTGGCCTTAAATATTAATAAATTCATTCGTAGGTAGTTACGTCGTAAAAAAATGTCTAGCGGTAGTCTCTAATGCATGCAATTTCATTGTTCTACTTTTTCATCCTATGCATATGTAATTAGCATTCAGCATGAAAGTGTGCTGGAGACATTTTAAATAGACTTGCTCTAGAATAGTAAAAAACTAAAAATTTTATCGCGCCATGACACTGCCTTTTCAGGTGCCACAAAATGATTATAACTTGTTTTTTTTTTAGTTAGGGGTCTGCTTTGTAATTCAAAAACCAGCCAAGTGCGAGTGCGACTCGCACACTAAGGGTTCCGTGTCAATTTTAACTGAAATAGAGATCCACTTACTACCAGTTATCCAAAAAATACTACAATATTTTGATGACATCAAATACAACTTTTTTTTCATAATATTTGAATGAATAACAAAGTTATGTTTTGCGGTTGTTGATAATGTGCTATATCCCAATTAAAAGTTAGATGGGGGGGGGGGGGGGGGTGATTGGTAAAAACTACTAATTACACATTTGATCACTGACTCAGTATAAAATGTCACACCCCACCTGTTTAAACTTCCAACTCGACTTGACAGCTTACTAACTACCAAATCACATGCAACTCAAGTTTAATCAGTCACTCAATTCCGTAGGGCGAGATTACGTATCTTGATTTATTGCTGTCGAAAAGAAATGACTGTTAGAGAGAATTAAATCTTCTTAGTCCATCTTAGTGGCGTAGAAAAAAATAAGATACAAAAAAAACACTTTTCACCATTTGAAAGTGCAGACAAATAAATGAGCAGATTGATTCATTAAATAACTCGCACCTTCAGAATAAGACAGACCTAATAAAAAAAACGAGTTTTAGGGAAACGTCGAATAAAGATTCACAAGTCTGTGAAATGTGTATTTATTTGAAATAACCAGTTGGTGTATAGATATATCGAAATATGTTTTAATATACTAATTTACCCAAACTCTGATTATGAGTTTTTAGTAAAATAATTAATACTTATAATTTATTTCAATCAATTTGAATATAGTTTGGGTCTTTGTTTCATTAACTTCACTTTGTTATTCACGCCGCATTTTGCCGTTCTTTTATCACGATGAAAGTGGTTGTTAAAATACTTTTTATGAGTCAAAGTCAAAATTTAAAAAAAAACGGATTAGGTCCATCTAATTCTGAAGATGCGAACTGTCTGCGCTGACATTCATCGGCGTGTACCTGCCGATGAGATAGATTTACAGCCTTAATTGATTGCGAATTTTATCAATCATTATTTTATAATTTAATATTACAACGCACGCACGCAATGCACTTTGCTGATCAAGGCTGAGAGGGTCACATTAACAAAACTTTGTAGATTAGTCGCTTTTATGAATTTCCCGCTTCCTAAGACACTCTTCCAGTTAATTGACAGCGTTAACTGCGGCCATGCGACACACGAATTGCTATCACATCGCGATCGCTAGCAAGTTATATAATCCCACCCTTTAGCTCAGATAAGGATCACGACACTAATAACTGCTTAAGTTAGTATTATCGCAGACACATTTTATTATGGCACTTGAATTTAAGTAGTGGTTATAAATAATTTTCCAAATTTGTAAACGAAGGAATGTTTGATAAAATTCCAGTGGAAATTTTTGTTAGTGTTTGTGATGTTCAACAACACTAAATTTGGTATTTCGTGCATATAGCTTACCTTGCTTAATTTTAAGCTTCATAAATTACTTTTAAATACAGATTATATGATAGTTTAGTATGTTTTTAACTCTCACAGTAACATATTTTATATTCTTAAAGATGAAATAAGAAACCGAAATTTGCGCAAGGGTGGGACTCGGACCTGCAACCTCTGACTAACCAGACTAAACGCTCTTTCAATTTATTCTGTGATGAATAACTACTTGGTCCACTGTTGGATAAACAGACGGGTAGATAGCGCTAACGTCACGTGTTAAGTCTGTTTTTCTTTCCTTTTCCAATATTGTATACAATCTTGATATTCGTTTTTAACCAAATAATTCGTTTTATAATAAGATAAACACAAAACTCACACCCAACATACGTAAGTCATCTTGGAACACCGATACCTTTTCAAATTAAATATTTGATAACTTTTATTCACTAATATGATTTCAAAAGTTGTAAAAAGATAGTTTACATTATTGTAATGACGTATCCATAGCCAGAAGTTGCAGGTTCGAGTGCCGCCCGTGCGCAGTTTGGTTTCTTATTTTATCTTTTTAGTTATCTGTCTCGTTTGTGTGGTGTTTATTTTGCACATTGCTACCCAAGCGGTTTGAATCCCAGGTCGAGTTGAAATTTGTTTCTCTTTTGAACTCTGAAACATCTCGTAGTTAGCAAGTTGGTGGTGATGATACCTCTGAAAGCACGTAAAGCTGTTGTTGGTCCTGCGCCTGATCTATTATCGGTCATGTTGGAATGCCGACACACCGAATTAATGAGAGTGAAAGACATACAACAAAACATGAAGATTACTTTTGAAGCCCCATATAAGAAAAAGGAAATCATTCAATGCAAGAGGTGTCAGAGATTTGGGCATTCCAAGAACCAATGTTTCAGGCCCTATCGCTGTGTTAAATGCGGTAGCGCTCACCCTACAACAACATGTACCAAAAAACCAGACACTGAGGCTACTTGCGCGAACTGTGACGAAAAACACCCCGCTAGTTACAAAGGATGCAAAGTGTACAAACAGTATAGAGAAAGAATTCTTAAATTAGACCCTAAGACAAAAGAAACACCAATGCCTAGCAATATAGAGATGAAAAACCCGGGTCCCCACCCGGGTTCAAAGCCTAACTGCACAGATAATCAAAACCTAATTAAAACCTATTCAGTAGCAACGAAAACCAAAAAACAATATACTCAAAAAGACATAAAGAACGACTTGGTCGACCTTACTGACTTAATGGACATAATGTTCGAAAAACTACAACATTCGATGTTGACAACGATGAAAAAAATCATGGACAAAATGATGGACCGTATGGTTCAGCTAGTCAGCAGCCTGGTTAAAAAATGACCCGAAACCTCCAAGTAGTCACTTGGAACGCCAACGGCTTGACGGAACGACGTCAAGAACTAGAAACTTTCCTCAGAAGAGAAATGATTGATATTGCACTAATCTCTGAAACAAGATTCACACCGAAGACACACATAAACTTTAATAACTATACAGTGTATACAACCAATCATCCAACTGGGAATAGCCATGGAGGAACAGCAGTGATTATTAAAAGCAACATTAAACACTACCCTATTGAGGAATACCGAACAGAAAAAATACAAGCAACATCTATTAAACTTGTAGACAGCAAACTAGAAACAGTATTCTCCGCTGTATACTGTCCTCCAAAACATACTATAATTGCCAGCGACTTCGCAAATTATTTTTCTACATTGGGTAACAGATTTATATGTGCTGGCGACTGGAATTCAAAACATTTAAATTGGGGATCTAGGCTGACCAACACTAGAGGAAGACAACTCTGTAAAACCACAGAAGAGATGAAGTTAGAATGTCATTCCGGCAGAGAACCTACCTATTGGCCTACCGACAGACTAAGAATCCCAGACTTATTAGACTTTTTTATTGTTAAAAACATAGATAGTAACTACTTAAACATAGAACCATGTATAGATCTCACATCTGATCACACACCAGTTATACTGAATGTTACTACAACAGTTAATCTAGTAGAACCCCCCCTTAGAATATACAACTTGAACACTACAGACTGGACAATCTATAAAAATATAATCACGACAGAGACAGAACTAAAGACCAAGATTAATACAATAGAAGAACTCGAAAGACAACTGGAACAACTTAATATGACTATTCACATTGCTGCCAATTCTGCAACTCCAAAAAAGACAGGTAAAGGAAAACCTATGAAACATAACTCATATCCAAAGGATATTAAAGAGAAAATACGAGAGCGCCGTCGTTTGAGAAAAACCTGGCATACTACTGGATATCCCAGTGATAGGACTGCATTCAATAGTTTCTCAAACGAACTCAGAGGCCTTATCAGCACCCTAGAAAATGATAATATTCAACACTATCTTTCGAACCTAGATCCAACGAGAGACACAAACTACTCGCTGTGGAAGGCTACCAAGAATCTAAAGCGCCCGAAAATCCACATATCTCCTATAAATGATGGAAAAGGAGGATGGGCAAGATCAAATAAAGAAAAGGCAACAATCTTTGCAGAACATTTGAAAACAGTTTTCCAACCATTCCCTGAAAACAATCCCGAACAAACTATGGAAATCAAGAAATACATTGAATCTGCGAACCAAATGTGTCTTCCACTAAAAAGTACCAGCCCAAAAGAAATCATGAAAGAAATAAGGAACCTTAAGGAAGGTAAAACACCCGGCTATGACCTCATTGATGCCACATTACTTAAAAACCTGCCTCATAAAGGTGTAATGAAATTAGTTAACATCTTTAATGCCAGCTTAAGTCTAGAACATTTCCCTGGGCAATGGAAAATTGCACATGTAGTCATGGTACCGAAACCCGGTAAACCCCCACACGAAGCTACTTCATATAGACCTATCAGCCTGCTACCAGTTATTGGCAAACTGTTTGAAAGGATATTGCTTAACAGGATGAAAGAACATCTAAGTGCAGTATTACCGAACCATCAATTTGGATTTCGGGAAAAACACGGGACAATTGAACAGGTACACCGTATAATTGACGCCATTAGCAGATGCCTTGAAAATAAATTATATTGCTCGGCAGTGTTCTTGGATATCAGCCAAGCGTTTGATAAGGTATGGCAAGACGGCCTCCTGTTCAAGATAAAAAAGCATCTCCCGCATTGTCTATTCCGAATACTTAAATCTTACTTAGATAAAAGATGCTACCAAGTGAAGTACAGCGATGATCTCTCAGAAGTACACGAAATAAAATCAGGTGTCCCTCAAGGCAGTATCTTGGGCCCTGTACTATACCTAATTTTTACAGCAGATATCCCAACAACTGACTACACCACGACTGCGACTTACGCTGACGATACGGCATTACTGTCGGCTCATAGCAACCCAGAAACGGCTTCATCACAGTTGCAAAACCACCTAACAGAAGTTGAGACGTGGCTGAAGCGTTGGAGAATAAAAGCCAATGAGAGCAAATCGGTACATGTAACATTTACACTTAGGCGAGAAACATGTCCACCAGTAACGCTAAACTGCAAAGTTATCCCTCAAGATAATAACGCAAAATACTTGGGCATGCACCTAGACAGAAAACTTACATGGCAAAAACATATTTGGACAAAGCGGAAACAACTAGATGGAAAACTGCGGTCACTGAACTGGTTATTGGGACGCCAATCACAACTAAATCCCAACAGCAAGATGCTAGTGTATAAAACTACCATAAAACCAATCTGGACTTACGGAATACAGTTGTGGGGAACTGCCAGTAATAGCAATATAGATATCCTGGAAAGATTCCAGACCAAAGCTCTGAGAACAATGTTTGGCATCCCTCATTGTATAAGTAATAAATACATATACTTCGACTTCGGCCTAAAAACAGTTCGGCAGGAAATAGCTCAACACAGCCTGAAGTATCAGGAGAAGCTGACCGTCCATGTTAACAAACTGGCACACGCTCTAAGTGGAGAAGATGCTCTTCAGTATACCCGGCTAAAAAGAAGTGACATACCGAGCCTACATAAAAGATTTACCACTTGACAACAAGAGAGTCGTGTGAAAAGAATTTTCACACAAGTGTGGCTCTTGAGGAAAACATAAACTGAGAAATCAAACAAAGAAGTGGCTTATTGTTAGTAAACAGATTGCCATGAAGCAGAAATCATCAAAAAAAAAAAAAAAGAGAGTGAAAGAACAAATACTGCACTTTGTTCACATCTAGGCACTATAATATCTCCTGCATACCTGGCCTATCTTTGTTGAGTCTTTACCACAAATTCGTAAAGAGAGAATATATTTACTTTTGGTTATTACAACTACTAGAAATAGTTACGAAAGCCTGCAGGCAACTGTCTAGACAAGACTAATATGGATAGTTTCTTATTTAGCAGGTGAAGTTTCAGCAAGCAATATAAGCTTTCCACACCGACTGAGGTAGGTATAGCATGCTATTTCGAGAATAAAATAAAAATATGTATAGTGTGCCTTATTTTTAAATGGTTTTATCCACTATTTTTAAGCATAGACTCTCTCAATTGTTCTTTTAAGCAATTAAACATACTTAGGTACCTGAATTATGCTCACATCTAGATTCAAAAAGCAGTCAGGTCTGTAAGAAATAAACATGATAAATGAATATTCATTATTGCAAAAAATAGTCAGTTACATAATAACTTTTTAGGCTACATTGACTGTAGGACACATTAAATGAAAGGAACTTCTTATAATCATGCATTACTTAGATATGAAGAATTTAATAAGTAAAGAATTTAATCGTTTACTTGTTTTTTCCTCTTTTACTAGATTAATCTTGTAAGTAAATAATCTCTTATAGCACTCGAAACTCACGAGTTAAAGTTCAGAAGATTCATAATCCCAACCTGGATTTCTTAAAAAGGCGCATTCTCTATTCATGTATGATAAAAGAGGCATAAAACAAATTTAAGTGCACAAGCAAGTCTCCCTGCCACAAGTCAAAGTAGCTGCGGCTTAAGTTGTATCCGTCCTACGGTAATTCTTAGAAATCTTCCGTTACGAATAGATTTAGTATGCATAAGGTGACTAAAGGTCGGTCTAAGTCCACTAATCAACCTGTCACGGTGACAGCACTGTATGAACTCGAGGCGTTCAGTATTCTTTGTATGAAACTCCATACTTCAACGCACAATTATCGACTTCGTAACCTCACCACTTTGATGACTATCCGTCTATCCTGTCAAACGGGCTGTCATTCATGAGAAGAACTCCTTAAGTTGTAGCAAACACGATCCTATGCGAGGCGTTGCTGTTCCTTTCACGTAACATTCTTCCGTATGACTGACGCCTCGTTGGTGCTGTTCTCGTGCCGGTCGGGTAGATTCGCTTCAACCTTTAAAGTCCTGGAAGTCGGAATCTATCTAAACGTATATTATAAAGCTTAAGAGTTTATTTATTTGAACGCGCTAATCTCAGGAACTAAAAGAATTGTAAAAAAATACTTCAGTGTATTTATTTTTTACTTTGCGTAGAAAAGATTTTTTTTTAAATAATAATACCAAGTTTTAGAAAGATGGTGTTCACTTTTAGCTAAGCGTATAAGATAGCCTAAATACTATACCAATATAAGAGAAACTATGTTCCTAAAAACAGAACATGAAAACGAGTGCAAAAAGCTAAGTTGTTTTCGCGCCAGCTTGTTGAGAGGTTAAGTCAGCCTTTTTTGTAAGGAAAAAGGGTTGTGCCGTTTTTAATTTTATCGATATTTGATTGGGCTGATTTTTCAATAGTCAGATAAGGAATATTCGTCGAAAAAAATACAATATGGCTAATTTGAAAACGTCACCTAATTGTCAGCAATCATAGGTACCTACGTATCATTTTTTTTAATCTGTTGCTTTATAAATTATCAGTCTGATAAGTTTTATCTGACCATTGAAAAATTGGCCCTAAGAAAGATATCTGAAATTATATAAATTGACAATGAAGCAATTTTGCAATGCTGATAAGCGCTTGACTGATAGTGTTCGCGAACCTTAATGTGTCGAAAGCATCCAATGCAATCCTTTGGCTGGTGAAAAAAGAAAACAGTGAAATCTTGTGATAAATACAAAATGTTATCAAAGTCATCAGGGAATGAAACAGATTTAAATATTTTAAAACACGTATAGTCATAGGTTATAACAAATCAAATTAGGGTTGTGATGACGATTTTACCATAAATAAAGACTCGCGCACTAAGGGGTTCTGTGCCAACTTTAACTAAATTAGAAGGAATTCCACTTACTTTCACTTAGCCAAAATACCAAAATATTTTGTTGACAGCAAAAAATACTTAGATATTATGTTCGGACGCTATAAAGTAGGAAGCAGAAAACGTTCCTAAGCTTTAATTATAAGCGGTTCACTCATCTGGAAAAAAAAATCGTTCGAGGCGTTTGTTGATGTGCAAGTAATAGTAGTTCAATAATTATCACATTTAAATGATAAATAGAAGAATAGACATTAATGACTGACGGCTATCGCATATAAAGTTGTTATTATCGACACTTATCGTAACATACGTCACACGTCACTAACCGAAATTAAAATTTTCGGCACCCATAGCGAATCCGGGTTAGTCCCGGTAAGTTAATTTCCGGCTACCCACGGGATATGGGACATTTTTGCTTTGAGCTGCTTTTTCATAAGAGTTCTTATGTAAATACGTTAAAACGCATGTTGAGTGGGGATTATCATATTAAGGAGCGTAAGGTATTTAGAGAATTTGGAGTACTCCGTAATTTTGGGTATAAATAGAGTGAAGAGGAAATTATGGAGAGTTTTCTTCATCTTTCAGGGTTTTAAATAAGTCGCGCTCATTAAGGAATGGCTTCTGAATCGAATTCATAGCTTTGAAGCCATAAAAAGGCAAATGATTATAAGTTATTACTAACTAGCGGACCCACCCAGCGAACTCTGTTTTTCCCCGGTCCCGTCCCACCCCATTACCGGCCCCGTCTAACGGGATAAAAAGTATTTAATGTCCTTTTCCTGGTTCTAAGCTAACTCTTCACAAATTTTCAGCCAAATTCGTTCAGCAGTTTTTGAGTTATAAATAGTGTAACTAACACGAATTTCTATTACATAATATAGACTTGTAACCATAGAAACGACAAGTTTTTTTTGTTATTTATATAATACAATTCATTTGATGATTTGGGACATGAACCATCGAGTTGAATAAAAATTTTTTGTACTGAGCTTTATCCATGTTACAATACCTAGATACTTCACCAAAATTATATTATAGGTAGGACAAATAATGTAACTGTTTCCTCGTTGTTAAATTTAAGTATTAATATATCCATGCGTTAAATTAATCCGATTGCAACTAATGGAAACACTATTTGTATTGTGTGCTCTAATTCGTATAGATGCAAAAGCTAATAATGCAAATGAATAGCAATGGCTGCGGCTTAAATTTTATTGTTTCAATTGTGTACTATGCTACGATTTACCGTACCGAACTAACATGAACTATAAACAATGATCTTGGGCCTTTCCGCCAAATTATGCAATCATTAAATAGGAACAAAGTAACCGCAGCAACGTACTGGCAGCGACACACATGGTTCTGATAACTAAACCGCCTTCAAAGAACTGACTAAAAACCTTTTTAGTTTAAATAACGCATTTTCTCCCTACTTAGGAGAAACAAATTCATTTGGAGTCGGGGCATGATGAGTGTAGACTGTTGGTGTACGTAAGTTTGACATTATGCACCTACTCCAAATGAATTTGTTTCTCCCAAATAGAGAAAAAATGCATAATATAAAGGCGGTTTATTTTTTAAATTTACTTTTAACTTGTTTTTAAAGTTAACGCGAATATTACTCATCGAAATAAAACACTTTTTTACGGATTTACTTTTCTCGAGTTTATTTATTTTATCCCGCGTTTCGAACACTTTTCAGCGTTTGTGGTCACGGATAGACTAAGATATTATTTGTCGCTGATTTATTTCTGTTGATTTTAACAGAGAAGATATTTGGAAAATTCCACCAGCATGGGATCCAGTTCTAACTAGGACCCAAGCAAGACCACTTACTGCAAGATCACAAGACACAGTTAGCGCTTACTGCGTGGATAGCAACGTCAATTAATAATATTGAGTGACGGCAGTGTAATTTTTCAAAACTCTGTAAATTATAAATAAAATCTTTGTCTACCCGTGACCACGAACGCTGTAAAGTGTTCGAAACTTCGTGATAAAATAATGTTTAAACTCGCGAAAAATTAATCCGTAAAGGTGTTTTATTTTGATTACTTTTAACTTCTTGGTTTTTAGTTATTTACCCATATGTCAAAAACAACTTGATTGATTATATTGAAACTTACACAATATCTCTTTCTCTCTCTCTCTCATAGACTTTTCGTTTTCGAGAAATCTGTGGACAAACATACAAACAAACATGCACTTACGAAATTTTGCAAACCTGTTTGGAAGCCTTTGTAGATGGAAATACTTAAATATTATCGAATTTCAACAATATTTACCTTCCTTTTTGAATTCAGCAAAAACGGATCAGTAACTTGCAAGCCAGTACCTAACTGACATATTGTGAAAGTTTAGCTATTTGCGTCCTTGCATGCCTATATACTGTTAATAATCACACGCGCCAATTTAACAGGCCCTCCGCGTCCCCTCCCTCACATTGCATGCCAGTAAGCGTAAGTCTATCCATGCAAGTAATGGCACAAGCAAGGAGCTGGCATACAAGTGCGACAGCTACAGGCATGTGTACTGAAGCCTATGTGCTCAATTTTAATTTACAGTATTATTTAATTTCAGGTCTTTTGGACCGGAACTTGATATATTTTTAGTATACTAACGTTTCAATTCAAATACAGTCAAAATTTCTTACACACGTTAAAAAAACCTGCCTAATACTAGCTTACCGACTACAAGACCTGTACCGTACCTGGGGCTTTATTTTTTAATCAGGGCTCCTGGGCTAATATTTTTTAGTCACTCGCATCAAATGGTTTTTTTACGTTAATAATGTCCGATTTTCAAAAATTGGCCAAACTTACAAAAAAATTCCAGTATACTACGTCATGGAAACTTTTGGAATGGGAATAAAATCTAGTTGTTTGCCTGGATCTGAGATCCAAGTATCGATTTATCACTTAAAGTTGTATCGTTTAATTTCACATCGGAAGACGAATTATTAACAGCTGAAATATAAACAGTATCCGTACTTATTCTGACCGGCCGGGCAGCACTCTTCACATTAATTTTCTTTCCTTCAGTATGGTGCAATTGAAAAGCGTTGGTGTTTGTATGAAAGCCTCATCTACAACTGTTCCAAAAGTAATAATGAAATGGGACCAAGGTCGGATGAAATTAATACTAACTTATGCTTCGTTTCGCCTATAAGTATAAAATTTGTGTGGTAATCGAATTGAATTAAAGTAAGGTATAAATGGTTTGAAGAAATATCAATACGAAATCGTCACACAAAAATAAAAATAAATGTTTGATAAGGGTTACATCTATTATTATATTATTATTTTTGATACCTTATTAAAGTTAAAGTATAAATAAATTAAAAGATATTGGTAACTACTTACAGCGATCGTAATTTTTTATTGTTCTTTGGGGTTTAAGAAATTAATTTGAAGTAATAAACAATTTTGGACTTTCTGTTGTTATTTGTGTGTACACATAATAACAGAAAGTCCAAAATAAACACAGCTTATTTTACAAATAAAAACGCCGTACTCTAGCCTGGAGAACGGCTTAAAGACCTATTAAATTCACGTATTTTAATCCAGCCAACTAGCACACTAAACATGAAGATTTAAAAGAAGCTATAAAACGAAGACGTTCGCTTTTATAGCGAAAAAGAAAGTCTAACTCTAGAAGAAAGTCATAAACCACGACAGCAAAAAATAATAGATCCAATAACTTCTAACACGACTCTGAATTGGTAAGACCTGGTTAATTCGAATTATAGTGACGGAAAGTACTGATGGGCAATAAAGTTAAAACACGATAGTAAGCCCGTAAAACTGTAGTTAATTCTTCAGTTCGTAATTGCGAGTTTACATTTGCTTCCATTTACTGTAGAGTAGTAGTGCCTAATTCGTTATAAAAATATACGATTAACTTACGCAACATAACACCTATTTACTCTGTCGTTCAAAGTTCAAAAATCATTACTTTTCAGGAACACGTCTTGAGCTAGCAGCAAATTCAATTATTTAGCCGTGCGCAACAGAAATGCATCACACAGTTTGTAAGAGGTCTTAATGATGGAATTCGCGACTGCATCGCTACTAAAAGTTGAAATATGCAAAACGTAGACGTTTGTGTGTATAATAGTTAAGTTCATCTGCTTATCACTTGCACTGTGACACAAGGAGGCTCGCTAACAGAAAATTACATCGTTAGAGTTAATGCCTCAACATTTGTTTACAGCACGCGATCTTGTGAACTTCCATTAATTTTGATAATAATAAGATAGTTCACTGGGCAGTCATAAAGTGAAAAGACAATAGCACATAGTCAATTTGATAACTAATACAATTGACATGACGTCGATATTGAAACGAAAATCTTTGCTGGCAGTACCTGATTAAAATGTAAAAGAGTGCTGTTATTCACTTGGTTTTTTGAATAATATTTAAATTTTCAGCGGTTCTTGTACACTTGCGCAATCAGCTATAAAATACTTACTGTTTTTTTATGGTTCCGTAGCCGAATGGCAAAAAACGGAACCCTTATAGTTTCGTCAAGTCTGTCTGTCTGTCTGTCTGTCTGTCTGTCTGTCTGTCTGTCTGTCCGTCCGTATGCCACAGCCTTTTTATTCTAAAACTATAAGCGTCACACTGTTGAAATTTGATAGGAGTGTGTATCCTGTTAACCGCTTTACGATTCTCATACAAAAAATAAAAAAATATAACATTTAAGGGGGGACTCCCATACATGAAACTAAAACCAAAAAAAATAATTAGTTAAACCTATACGTGTCTATAGATAGGTCTTTTAAAATACAACGAGGTTTCTAAGACTATTTTCTTTTAAAGGCTAACGTTTCATAGCTAGACGCTTCCAAAGTGGTAAAATGGGCGTCCCCCCCAATCTAACTTCTAAACTAAGCGAGTGTAAATTTTGAATAAAATATATAATGTAGATCTTAACAAATACTTTTAACGAAAATTGGTACGGGCGGAATCGAACGAGAAGTTTTTGAGATATAGCACATTTTCAACAACCGCAAACATAACTTTGTTCTCCATACAAAACCTATGAAAAACAAAGTTATGTTTGCTGTCAACATAATATTGTGGTATTTTTGCTTAGTCGAAGTAAGCGGATCCCTAATTCAGTTTAAGTTGGCACGGAACCCTCAGTGGGCGAGTCCGACTCGCACTTAGCCGGTTTTTTAAAAGTCTGTCTGCACCCACCATCTTAACTTTGGCTCAATTTAGAATTTAACCACTATTTTCTTTGACTTGTGTCATTTAGGATGTTGTCAATATCATCATCATCATCACCCAAAGGACGTCCATTGCTGAACAAAGGCCTCCCCACGGTTTTCCTCAGCGATCGGTTGTGAGCGGTGTACATCCAGTTTTTATCCTGCGATCTTTACAAGGTCGTCCGTCCTTCTTGTCGGTGGACGCCTCACGCTGCGTTTTTGGTGGAAGGGTCTCCAATATATAAAAAAACTGCCTCAACGGATATCAGTTCTTCGCGCTATGTGACCTGCCCACTGCCACTTGTGCTTACTGATTTGTAGAGATATGTCCGTCCGTACGTATCTCCTCATTTATAATCATCATCACCTTACTTATTTGTAATTTTGTATTCATTAAGTAGGTTTCTATGTATATTAAATAGTCTTTTGCTTATGTATCTTATTATATTTTGTGTAATATTATTGTGTATGTTTATGCTAGTGCATTTTTCTTCTTTTTTGAAACTAATCTTCCCACTTATTTTATCGTTCAGCCACTAATTAAACTCTCTGCATTACCTATTGGTTTACTAATAAAGAAAGACAATAGACATTCAGTCCCCCAATTTTGCAACTTACAGTACAATAAGGTTTAAATAAATAAATCAAATGTAGCGTGCATCTCAAAACGGGACGACAATGTTTATGTGATCAAGCATCATTTAATGATAATTATTTAGCTAAGGAAATTGCCTACAGACGATGCAACATAAGCTACTCTAGATCTTTTTCCAGCATTTTAACAAGTCAAGTATTCCAAACATCAAAAGCCTTCTAAGCACACAAATGACGCGCGTCATTCGCGAAACGTCAACAGAAGTGACATCAAACATTCGGAGCCGCGAGATAAAACAATGACGTGATGAATTCCACACAATTTGTTTCGAGAACGTTCGCGACGCACTCAAACACAAGAATCTTATCTTATAACAGGGCCTATTTGGAACAGCCAGTACTTTAGTCCTTTATAACCGTCTCCAAAAAGAGGAGGTTCCCAGTTCGACCTGTATGTTTGTATGTTTGTCCGCGAATATCTCGCGTTCGGCTGAACTGATTTTGATGCGGTTTCCACCAAAGCACGACGACGAAAAAGAATGTTATCATAAAAAAAAACCGCCTTCAAAAACAAACACCAAAAGGACTAAAATAACGCTATAGGAGAAACAAACTCATTTGAAGTCGTTGCATGATGTGCGTACGTAGATTGCTGCGGTCCGTTAAAGTAGCGTAATTTCAGCCTTTTTTGTTTTTGATAGCGGTTTAATTTTAATTAAAAATAAAATTATTTTACTTGGAAACACTACAGTATACTAAACCTATGCTACTAACTTACTTATTAACTAAAAACCATTTATGGGTCTTCATGTAACATGTAAAAGCTAGTTAAGCTTGTATAAAAATAAGGACTCTTTTTACATAACAGATTATATATCACAGACATTAGACAGACTTTTTCAGTTACTCGCATTTTATTCCCTTCGAGGTTCACTGCTGTCGGATTATATCCGATGATAGTCGTTAAGCCTAGACATAGGCCCTGGGCGGATTGATAAAAATACTACTTCCTTAGCACTCGGATGTCTACAGCCCAAGTTCGCTTTATCATTGAACGGTGAAATAAATATATTTGGAAGAGTACAGACGCGTACTTAGATATTATTGGTTAGGTGTGTACTCGTATAGAAGTTATTGACTAGCTTCTGCTCAGATATTAATGAAGTAATGAATGTTCTGATATAAATGGTAACTTAAAGTGTATAGAACTTATTGTCATTATAACTCTTTCACGGACAGTGACCGCCTGTAGGCGGCATAACAATAAAATTTCTATTGTGTCTGGAGTACTGTCCGTAAAAGTGTAAAACTGTTCAGAAGAATTTGTTCACTTTGTCTGCTCCAATATATCTGACGGCGACTGTACCAAAAAATAGGAAGTGTACAAAAAATAAATTCAAATCCAATCTTGGCTGTCTAATATCATCGTAGTGTTTATGAATAAATAAAAACTGTCTCAGGGCAGTGCGCGTACGACCACTGCGTGTACGACGAGACGATCGCCGTTGTGTTTTGTGTAGTGGCTAAGAACGCTGGGTTTCAAGGCGACGCCGCTCCGAGGTCCCGGGTTCATTCCCGGTCGGGTCAACATAGAAATCGTACTTTTCTATGTTGTCTCGCGTCTGGATGTTGTGGTACTGATGTGTCTGATTTCCATAACACAAGAGCATAGACTACTTACTTTGGGATCAGAGCAAATGTATGTGATTGGTGTACTATAAAAAAGGCATAGTGTCTTGAAGGTAATGGTACACTAGTGGTCTGAGCAAACTTAGTCTCGCCTCGGACCCATACCACCGCAGCACCGGCCATGTCTAACAGGATAAAAGTATCCTATGTCCTTTTCCTGGTGCTAAACTACCTCCCTACCATTTTTTTGCAACATCGGTTTACCCGTGTTTAAGTTTAAATGTAAGTAACGCGACTTTATTTTATATATACATATACAAGCTGACCCGGCAAACGTTGTTTTGCATATATCAGGTATAACTTTAATGATAAAAATAAATGTTTATTTTCATGAAATAAACTTTAGATTTGCTATGGCAAAATAGCTTATGAGCTAAGGGAAATTTAATTCAAAGTACAGTTAAAAACACTATAATTAATCAGTTATAGACCGGGATGAAAAATGATTCATAACTAAAATGGCTATAAAAAATAGGGGTCGGTGGTAAAAAAGTAAAAATTTAGGGTTGTATGTATTAAATGCCACATTATAAAAAAATAAAAACAAAAATATCGTACATACATTTAAAAAAAAGGTTGAACAACTTTTATCACTTAGGAGTATAAAAATAGATAGTAGCCGATTCTCAAACCTACTGAATACGCACGTTAAATTTCATAAGACTTGCTAAAGCCGTTTCGGAGGAATACGGTACCTAACATTGTGACATGGGCATTTTATATATTAGATAAATATACCTAGTCTTGCCATAAATCATGTCACAAAGAAAAAAAATAATTTCATGGAAATAATATTTATTAATTTGACAGTGTGTTAGTTTAATACATAAATATAAAACAATTTAAAATATAAAAAGCTTATTCGAAGGCGTCTCCATTGGCAGCAATACAGTCCTTTAAACGTTGAGGCCAGTTATCAAAAGAAGCACGCACTCTTTCCATGGGAAAATTCTTCACTGCTAATCGTATGGATTGTTTTAGGGAATCCAAATTATCATGGCGTTTAGAGCAAGCCGTACTCTCTAAAACTGACTATAAATCATAATCCAGCGGATTAAGATTGGGACTAGACGACGGCCAGTCTTCAGCTCTGATAAAGTCCGAAACATTCGCTTCTAATCAAAACTGCGTTGACCGAGCTTTATGACCCGGCGCCGAGTCTTGTTGGAAAGACCATACTTGGTTATTGAACATGGTGTTGTTAAGGGACTTTTTTCGATTTTAACACCCTATTCTTTTTTAAATTGACCAGTAGTAATAGACCAGTGCGTCTCTTATAGGCTGGTAGTCCTAAGTCATCTTACAAAATACGCGACATGGTTCTGGGTGTTATCATATTCATCTCCCGAGATAAAATCTTTTGCATTCGGACAGGATTTCTGCGAATTCTTTCCCTTACTGCTTTGACCACCTTTTTCGTACGAACACTACGTGGACGGCCAGATCTTTTTCTGTCACAAACAGAGGAGATCTCATTGTACCTATTGATAGCCCGGTACACAAACATTTGATTAATACCAAGCGTATGGAGAGTTTTAAAAATTGCTACTTTGTGTAATGCAATCACAGCGATTCGGTTCATCTTTATCATCCCACTTCACTTTAATATTGCAAAATATTATAAAATGTATTGGCGCCATAATTAGAAAACACAATGAGCAATCGTATAAAAATAACAGATTCCAAATTCAAATGTAATATCTTTCTTATTTTTAATTGTAACAGTATTTATGGCCAGACTGTGTAGATATAACACGAGAGCTGGGGTAAGAGTGGAAGTAGTACATTGCTATTCATGCTTGTGAGACAAGCCAGTATTTACGGCAATGTGTAAGTGAAGTAAATACTGGATACTACAATCACAATACATATGTACATCTTAAAGCTGATCCGCACACAACAGTGTCAGTGAAAAATTATATTGTATCATACATCAGTAAGCTCAAGTGGCAATGGGCAGGGCACATAGCGCGATGAACTGATGGCCGTTGGGGCAGGAAAGCTCTAGATTGGAGACCCTTTGACCAGAGACGCAGCGTGGGACGTCCACCAACAATATAGACAGACTGCCTTTTAAATATCGCAGGATCAAACTGGATGCAGACGTGATCGGTCACTGTGGAAAGCCGTGGGGGAGGCCTATATTCAGAAATGGACGTCCTTTGGCTGATAATGATGATGATCATGATGATGACATCTTGTACGACGCTATTCGCACTCGGCAGTGACAATGACGTTCAGGGACTGTTGTCTCGGTCTTCAATGTGTACATACAGACTCGAGATAAAATTGAGTTAGCTGTTTTTTTTGAGTACGCGTTGAGGCTACAAGCAAACATTTAAGACGAACAAAGGACCCACATCTGGCTACGAAAATTGTCTAAATTTTTAAAAGACAAACAATGCGATAAGATTTTGTCTGCGTTTAACTAAAAAAAATGTTACAGAAGCTTCAAATTAGTTTTTAAAATGCATTTTTGGTAAAGTAATAGTAATAATTTGGCTATTCCAAGATCACGATGGCAAAAAATACAGTAAAATGAAAGGACCTGGGACGATTTTTTAAACGTCAGAGAAGACTTATCCGACTGATTTCCGACTTTTTCAACGTCAAATAAGGAATCATATTATCGAATAAAATACAAAACCCCTCATTTGAAAACATCACCTAATTGTTAGCCATAATGTATGTCAATGTCATTTTAAAATTGTACGTTTTATTCTTACTGCGTCGGATAAATCTAATCTGACTTTAGTGAAATCGGCCCTGAATAAGTATACAATGGCCGATGTAAAATGTCCTTTACATAAATGATTGCTGAAAAATAGGTGACTTTTCAAATTAGGCGTATTTTGTTTTATTTGACGTTGGAAAAATCAGGCAACAATAATATAAACTACGTTTATAAACAAGTAAAAAGCTGCAACTCACTTTGTATCTGTCGTCATCAATTACCTATAATACGTCATATCAGTGACAGTTTCCTTTGGATGGGAAAGTAATGTAATTTATGAATGGTACAACTGCAAATATCCTATCACGATAAAACTGACGCTAGCGTTATCAAACATTATGATGTTTTGGTTAGCGACGAGCTACTCAGAAGTGGTTGTAAAAACGACACTGATGCCCAAAAAAATTTAAAACCCACAAAATCAATTTATGATTGCAATACTAGTGAGTAAGTCAAAACTACCAACATCAGGTCGCTTCTTCCTTGCTAACTAGCTACGGCGTAGTATTTCGTAGATTCGCGAAAGCTACGCGGGATGGTGCGAGTTTTCTCATTCATTTAGTTTTTTTTAGAGTGTTATGAAGAAGATTTCTCTTATAAAACTATTATTATAAAGTTTTTTTTTTTTAAGAAAAAGCATAACTCATATTATCATCCCTGAGTTGGATGTCACTAACCAAAGCATCATTATGGGGTGCCATCTTCAAATTGAAGTTGAGAGGTCAGCATGAAGAAACCGATGCGGTCTTGAGCCGCTCTTTTTAGCTGGTCATAAAAACGCAGTTTGGTCTAGTCTTTGATGTCGCCCATCCATTTTATTCTGGGTCGGCCTGGTGATCTCTTGCCAGGAATCTTGCCTTCGAGGATCAGCCTTAAGAATTCATATTGGGAACCTCTGTACATATGTCCAAAGAAGGTAACCGTCCTTCTCATTATAGTTGACATCAGTTCACGTTTACGGTTTGCACGTTGCAGTAATTTGTCGTTTGAGGTCATGGAAAGCTGGTTAATAGAATTTTAAACATTTTACGCAACAACCACATCTCAAAGGCCTGTAGTCTATTGCAGCTGTCTTTTCTGAGAACCCACGTCTAGCACCCGTTAAGTAATGTAGACCATACATAGCATTGTGCTACACGATTCCTCAAGAGAAATGAAATCTTACTGTCACAAAACTTTAGACATTTTAAAGAGAACAGCTTAGCTTGTCCGATCCGACATTTTATTTCTGCTTGGTGTTCTAAGTCTGCTGTAAAGTATCGGCCTAGATACCTGAACTAACCAAAACAACAACCTGTATATGCTAAAACCATTCGATATAATTTATTCAAAAACTCGCGATGATTCTGCCATTGAGAGCGAACAAAAACAGGCAAATATTGGAGGCGAAAGCTTTCCGCGGCTTTCTAACCCTTTAATAGCTCTGCAAACATCGAGTACGCTTTTCCATTGACTTGCTAACCTGTTGAAATAAAAACCTTCTTTGAATGTGGTATTAAATAATTTGAAGCGTAATAGCAAACACTTTGTCGACTCCTGGGACTGACACTGATTACACTCGTCAGTGCTGGTAAGCAAAATGGCATACACGATCGAAAAGGCTTGACGACCCGTCTGGTGCAGCGGTCGAGAAATTGCCTACTACGCAGCCGGTTGCGGGTTCGATCCCCGCACAGTATAAACATTTGTGTGCATGAACATGTCTGTTTGTATTGGTCTGGGTGTTTTCTATGTATATCATGTATGTATTTACAAACAAAAAGTATTTAAGTATTATATCCGTTCTCTGGTACCCATAACACAAGCTTTGAGTAGCTTACTTTGAGACTAAATGGCAATGTGTGGGAATGTCCAAAGGATATTTAAAGGAAGGATATTTTACATAAATAAACACTTCTGGCTCTTTAATACTCGCCGTACTCTACATGAAAAAATAAATATACAAGTATTTATATAACCGTAATTTCACAGCAAAAGGTGGTATTAACGCCCGACCACTTTTGAGCTAGATAGAATTGACATGTGGGCCATTTAATTAATCGTCTATTTGCTGCCTATATATGTTTTTATTTTTTTTATTTTTATCCCTGATAGGATGAAAATAAACAAAATTAAAAATTATAAAAAAACTCACGACGTTTAAAATGATATTATTTTAGTAATAATTAAACTTAATTAATAAATCATGAAATATTTTTTCTCAAATCCCCAGACCATGAGTGTCCACTTATTCATTAATTTGCAAAACCAAGAGAATCCGTCGTGGCTACCATACTAGCGTGGTGTATACCATAATATGGTATGAAATGTTCTTGAAATGGAGATGGATAATTATTTAGTTTGAGGACGTGTAAATAGTCAATTGGGAGCAGGGTCAAAATCCGGTGATCACGGCTCCACAAGATAATATGGAAAAGCCACTTACCTTGTGGCGCAGGACCTCTAGGAACCTCTGAACATAGACGCGCGGCGCGGAATAACAGCATTCTTGCACAATATTGTCAAATTGAAGCAGAAAACAATATTTTTTTATACGGTGACAAGGTAAGGCGGATAGAAAAGAAGAATGACATAAGTCAGAAAAAAAGGAAAAAGTGGATATTTGAGTAGGGAGTTTTCACTCCGCGCTAAAGAAGTAGGCATGCCTTCAGCTCCCAGAACCTGAACCACACAGTTTGTGGCGAGTCCATTCACTCGTGAGTGCAGTAACCACCGAACCCAGTTCCCCTTCCGCATGTGAAGACAAATAACAAGTCCAACCATAAGTCATCTCAAGTATCATTTTGATACCTACTTAAAATGGAACAATGAATAGACAATGGCAGTTATGACGGATTTTATATGTTTTGCAATGAATAAATAGGTGGACACACTTATATACTTTTGGTCGGGGGATTTGAGAAAAAATATTAATTTACTTTTCCAATTAGGAAAAATTTAAAAAAAATACATATGAACTATTTTCTATAAATAAATTATTAGAAATTGTGAAGAAATTTGCAGAAAACGTGATTTATAACAGATTTTATTTTTGCAGATTTTTTTGTATTAACACTGTTAAACGAGTATTTCATGCTTTTATACTTCAACGCAACACAAATTTAACCTATAAATATTTAATATTTTTTAATCGAATAAAAACAATGATTGGACAAAATATTTTTATTATTTATTTTTGTGCCCAACACTATTTTAAAATTACGAAAAAGTGGTCACCTGCCAAATGTCATTTATGTCTGTCTAATAAAAATCAGAGTAAATGTGCCTTCACATTAGAGCCACAGCAGCTTAAGTCTGCTAAAGTCGCCTCAATCTGAAAGCACTTTCGAGCAAGAACGCTCACACCAAAGATTTTACTGACCCGAAATTAATGGTTTCTGCCACTACACCATATCATACATACCATGAGCGTGCTAGGAACGTATCAGGCAAAAAATATTCTTTGAATTGAAATTATAATACTGTTCTCAGCTAAACCTTTCTGTCACCTACCAACACCGTCGCGTACCTACCACGCATGGAGCGTTTTTTGCTGCTGCTGACACGCTCCGTGCGTGACACGCGATATATTTACATATATCTGTCTCTGTCAACACCAAAGAAACATACCTACAGCCTAATAGCAAGCTTAACCAAGTTTCTGCTATGACAGGTACTTTTTTGTGTAGCAGCTTATGAACAGGCGATGTCCCAATTATAGCTGTCATCTCGCCATAGCGATGAATTGATGAGCGTCTTTCACTGAGTTTGCTGTGCACCCGATATTATGCTTACACTTTTGACGATATGAACGATTGCTATAAAGCAGCAATTCGAATCATGCTATGTAATACCCCGCGGAAATCCTTCGAGTGCCCAAAAGGCAAGAATTCACTTCGCTAATGGAAAACTCGGTACATTTGAATATCAGAACATCTAATTGGTGCGAATCTTCGAGAAAGTTCGCAAAAACTCCATTGTTTGAATAAAATAAAAAGCTGACACTCAAGTTATCTAAACAACAAAAGAATTAATTTTCTTTTATACCTCTGCAACAGAAAACGAGATCTAGGGATAAAATAAAAGTGGATGTATTTTAAAATGTGAAGTATTCTTTGATATAAACTAATTGATCTTACTGGAATCATGCAAAAATGTGATTTAAATAATTGAAATTTTGAATTATTTTTTGTCAGCTGGGAGCATCATGTCATATTAAAGTTAACTATGTGTTTTGTGCTTGTAATGCTTAATTATTTATAATTATTAAGTAAGAAATATATATGCTTGTATCAGTACTTCAGTAGTAATGTTTATGACTCTTGTTAGCTTAAGGTAATAAAATTACCAGATACTTTTTGTGATATCGTCTATGACTGTTAATACGTACTTCTAAAGAAAATGGTACATATATGTTTTACAAATAATCTAGAAAAGCAGTTATTCTTTGGGTAAGTACATCCTTCTCACCTTAAAAAAAACACCAAAAGCACAGGTTATACACGAAGCGCATACACTCTTGAACATATTAAAAGTGGGACCAATTCCAGTGATTCACATTAAAGCGAATCTATTATGACATCAAACAGAAGCGTCGATAAAACGCAACTAAAGCTATAAAAGAAACGAATAAACGAGAAAATGTCGTGACTAAGAACGCTTAGCGGAAAAATGGGAGGTCTTCTTTAGCCCAATGAGTTTGATCGTCGACTGTGCATAAATATAGCATAAGTATCTGAGAAGGAACGTGGTGAAAAGAAGTAAGTTTTGATTCAGTTAATTGGTATTTAATGATTCGCAAACTTTTAAATACAGAATTGGAAAATGAGTTGCTACTTCATGCAGTTCAGAACAAAATACTTGCCTAAAACTGCATCAAATTAATGAGTTTTTTTTTTACGATAAAGTATATCTAATTGAAATAAAATTGCCTCAAATCTAAATTTTGTTACGGCCATTAATAAAGCTGGCTAGTTTCTAGATAAAAGGATAAGCATAGCTAGTTAGTTAGTTAGTTTGACTGGGGTGTTTTCCGCACTTTTTTTTTCATTTATTTTCAAACAACATCACAGTGTTAATATAAATTGAAGACTTAAGAAAACTAAGTATTACTAACGATGAACCACGGATTACTTAAAAAAATATTATTATTATTATTATTATGATCCAGTTCTCTGATCTCGAAGACAGTTTGCCTTCGGTATTTATAGTGCCAGTGTCACGGGCTTAGGCCAAGTGAACTGCACTTTCGGTTGAGCCTGTGGAATTAGAGTCGTCCTGCAAGAACTTCCTAACTATTCGGCATGTGTTGAGAATCGCGGCCTTTTGCATTGTAATGTACGTGTTTTCCGGAATGTCGAGGTGGCGCAGCGCGGTAACTAAATGCTTAAGGATGACTCCAGTGCTGGAGGTGACCAGCGGCACAATATATACTTTTTCCATTCTCCATATTTTTAGTATTTCATCTTTCAGTTCGGTGTATTTGTGTATTTTTTCAGTTATTGTTTTGTGTAAATTGTGGGTGTTAGGGACGGCAATATCTATGATGTAAACTATTTTGTTTTGTTTGTCAATTACTGTGATGTCTGGTCTGTTATTATGAACAGTCTTGTCGGTGAGTATAGCGCGGTCAAAGTACATCTTGCTACTGTCATTCTCCAGCACTGGATTTGGAGTGTACTGATAATAAGGAGCTGGTTTTCCGGATAGGAGTTTATACTTGAAAGCTATTTTTTGATGAATAATGTTGCAGACTTGGTTGTGACGGTGTGTGTAGTCGGTTTGTGTTAAATTTGGGCATGCACTAGTTATGTGTTGGATAGTTTCCGGTAATCTATTACATTTGCGGCATTTGTCGGATATAATATTACGGTCTTTAAGAATGTATTTTTTATAATTTTTGGTATTAATCACCTGGTCCTGGATTGCTAACATAAACCCTTCAGTTTCAGGGAAAAGAGAGCTTTAGAGAGATTTAATATTATTATTATTATTATTATTATTGTATTATTATTATTATTATTATTATTATTGTATTCTATCACAAAAATGATAGTACTTTTATATTGATAATATTCCAAAAAATCAAAAATGCACAACGTTGATATTCAAGTTTTCACTTCTGCCGGCACTCCCGGAGTGCAATTTATATATATTTAATATATTTTTATAGAATACAATATTTATTTATTGCGCTATCGTACACAAACATTACAATTTATATTATATTAAATTACATTAAAAAGTTTATCTCTCAGAAAAATCAACTTACATCCATAATTTCGCCAACCGTCTTACGGTTTTTCGATCAGCCCACGTGTCCTGACGCGAGTTTCACATTTTTCCCCCATCCCACAAAAGTGCTCAACGCCGCTAAAGAAGTTTTCACTTCAAAAATTGAGAGATAGTAGGAACAACCATTAATGTGAATGTACATACATGTTAATGCTAATTGATATGAACAGCTATATAAATACGAAAGAGAAGGATTACAGTGTGTGCTAGTTGTTTGTTTCAAGCAGCTTGTCTAAAACAGATTTTTTAAATGAATATGGACTTAGTACAAAAATATCTATATCATTAAAATGAGTGTTGTAGGTGTCAGTCAGCCGGAACATAGGCGAGCGCTTGCCAGCGTTGGTACGGGCAATCGAGTTAAGAAAAAGTTGAAAACTGCGGCAAGTTCACCTACTCGGCCTAACTGGCACTCTGAAACTTAACTTATTAATTAAATCTATACAGTCATATTTGTTATGGCAAGGGTCATATAGAAAGATAGCTTGCAGCTGTAGACGTCTTTTTTTCAAGTTGGTCATCTTATATCTGTCAAGGGCGGCAGCATTTACTACAGCACTTAGTTGTCTTTTGATCCATTGCAAGGTTATCTTATTTGTGCTTGCTATGTATTGTAGTGCTTACTGGCACTCCAAAATAAGGACAGATGTTATACTATTATTTTGTAGGGCCTGGAGCACCGATGCACTGTGCAAGATGATTCTAAAGTGTAGGTCTTTGGATAGGCATAGCTATCTAACGCCGCAACTCAGCAAGCATTATACTTGGTTTGTTATTTATTAATAAAGATTTTCTTGAAATTACTGTAAGGTACGTAATAACCACTATGCCGGATGATGCTGATCGAAGGTTATTTCACCTGAAATCTGGTTTTCAAGTTTAAAAAAAACTTAAATAGTACATGGGAGATCATACCGTAGGTGTATATTTGATTTTATTCAAACTAACAGTGGCTGGCAATAATTGTCAACCAACGTAACTGGTGTCAAATGGATTTTCCATCCCTTAGCTCGCGGTTTTAATTCAATTGTCATATTCGCGAGTTTAGTTCGTTAAACCACTGTGTTTTTATATCATCTCACGCTTAGAAGAAAATTAGTGTCTAAACGTAAATTTTGCACTTACTACTAAATTGGTTCTGACCTCTAAAACAAATTAAGACATTCATTTTTTTCATTCGTTTTTGAATAGGTAAATTTTAAGTCTTTTTATTTTTTATATTGCATGTCGTAGTTTTAATATCCGTAAATAATATTTTCTTAATACTATTAAGTAAACTGACAGTTAGACATTCATTAGGTTTTAAACTTTTTCTAAGACCAATGAATGTTATATATAGTTAAGCATTCTTACAGGAAAATAAAGTTAATGACATATACACACAAAAGTAAACAAATTTAGAAGTAAATAATGCAGTGAATAGGTAAAAAATCTGTGACCACCAGCGTTTGCGGTTGGTGAAAATGTGCTAGGTATCAAAACTACCGGTTAGATCTCGTTCGAACTAGTTTTCTTTGAGAGAATTTTTTGAAATCGACACCACGTATTTTTTTTAATTTTACACTTTTTTAGTTCAAAAGTTAGAGGGAGGAGGAAGCACCTTTTTAACAACTTTGGAAGCGTCTATCTCTTAAATGTTAGACTATAGGAAAAATATATTTTAAAAACCTCAATGGTAATTTATAAAAAAAAAAATGTTTCGTGTATGGGCCCCCCATTATATGTCATTTTTTACTTTTGGTCTCTGAATCAGGAAGCGGTTAACAAGATAACACCAACTTACCAAGTTTCAGCTATGTGATGCTAATAGTTTCAGAATAAAGTGTCTGTGACATACGGACGGACAGAGAGACAGACTTGATGAAACTATAAGGGTTCTGACTTTTGACATTCGGCTACGGAACCCTAAAAATGGATCAAAACTAAATCATCATCATTATCAGCCAAAGGACTGAACATTGGCCTCCCTTACAGTTTTCCAGAGCGAATTAGCACAAGAGCTCAGCATTCAGTTTAAATTGGTCCAGCGAACTTTACAATGTCTCTATGATACAAACGTACCTGTAAAGAACCTAAGGAAAGAAAATTCCGAAATTGAAATAAGCATTGGCTGACCAACACCTTCAAACACGTAAGTATGGGATAATAAACAAATGTCTTATTTTATTTGCAACATAAATTGAAATAGCATTTACTAAAGCCTTAAATTGATAACCGAATCAACAGATAACCTACCTTTCAAACCTAACTCATAAAGGCTTAATATTATAAAAGCTAGTGAATCCCTATTGACCAATAAATAATGATAGATGTTATTAAAACAAGCATCCTTATATAACATTACACAATATAGTTACATGAGGTAGACTCAAATAATTTATTACATGATTAACTTTAAAAGAATAACCGGTCGGGTCAATATAGAAATAAAGTTTTCTATATTGTCTCGGGTCTGGGTGTTGTGGTACCACCGTCTGATTTCCATAACACAAGTGCAATTAGCTACTTACTTTTGAATCAGAGCAATATATGTGATTGGTGTCCAATACAATACAATCCCATCAAAAACAATACTTGTCAAAAAAACCAAGTCTCGCAACTCAGTTGTTCGGCGGTAAAAAGTTGTGAGATCCATGTAATACCAAGTCAGTTATCAATTTATTCAGTCTCTACTTAAGCGACTTTCTGTCTTAATACGTCCAGTCTCTAAGACCACGATCGTGTTTCATAACAATTGAAAATCAATTGTGTCTGGAATCTCCGTACTCGAAGCATTATGTTGTTACGTAATAATTAACAACATCTTATAGTGGACGCATATCAATATTAAAATTCTTTAATGTTTTAAATAAAAATATTGAGACTAGGTCATTATTTTTTGTATAAGAATCGTAAAGCGATTAACGGGATACATCTTACTACCAAATTTAACAGTGTGATGCTTATACTTAGATGAAACTATAAGGGTACCGTTTTTTGCCATCCTGCTACGGAACCCTAAAAAGGGTAGAAAGGCCTTTGTCCTGCAGTACCTAAGGCACCCACAGGCTCACAGATTATCAATGTAGATACTATTTAGCTAAATTCCATTATGTATTTAACTGCGAGTGTAACTTCCACCCATCATTATTCTCTGGTGTTTGACTTGTTTATATTTGATAACCAGACATTTTAACATCGATTGCTCCTGTTTTAAGTGACAATGACTTAGATGGACGATATTTGCCTGGTGATTTATTAATTCTCTTCTTGATAACACCGAAATATAGTTACCAGGGAACACTGTTGCGTCAGCTAATTGCACTCCGTAGAGCCTTTATACACCTTGGCAATTTAGCAGAATGCATTTGCGCGTTTTGATAACGCGCTTCAGCATCACGAGTCACGCAATAAACAGATTTAATTTAGCGTCAATACTAATGGCCGTTAGCATCGACGCAGAAGCGAGACTGAATCGATGCTATCGCGCGTTAATATTGATGCAGTCGCCAAAATTCAGTACATAATTTATCAATTACTAGCTTCTGCATCGCGACTGTATCGATGCTAACGCGCGTTAGCATCGCGACTGCACCGCTGCTAAAAGTCGCAGTGTGTAAGGGTCGTAGACGCAAAAAATATGGACCGAAATCATGAGGTGCAAATTGATAGGATCTCTATAACGTGTTTCATAAAATAAATTACATAAAAGATTGGTAAAGGTAGACACAATAATATTAGATAATAAAATAATGTATGTTGTAGACTAACCGAACCGACCGATTCATCTTCCAGACAGCATAATTCATTATTATCACCTGATTTGTAAATGCCATTTTACATACAATCTGACTGAAAACAGTTATCTGAAGTAAAAGAATTGTAGAGTGAAACATAACTAAAAAAAAAAGCTCTTTAAGATCCTTTAGTAAGTGGTGATACCGAAATTAAGCAACCCACGGCGCGGTCATGTTTCGATGGGTGACCTTTCAGACTATAATTAAATGGGACGTATACCACGCGCATCCTCGTGCTTCATGTAGCAGGTCAAACCCGATCCCGGGTACACCGGTACCGAACATATCGGTTGATATGTGTCGATCAGAATAGTCAGAAATCTTATAGGCGGTATGATAACATCTGACGGCAAGGTGGGTCGCTTGCCTTGCAACACCTTACCGTAGATATTACTACGAAACCACACTGAGCCCGTGTGGTGGAGTATGGCTCAACCACCTCATACTTCTTTAGCCCAGCAGTCAGAAATTTTTAACCTAACTTAAAATTTACCCCGCCTTCTGAAGCAACACAATACATGAGCAAACACAATGAAGTCTGTTAACAACAATAATAAACGTAAAATATCAAATAACATTTTTAATTAATTCGTATTACACATGCATTAAAATGATTCACTTATAGGCTTCTCGTGGGAATGATGGATCTTTCCTTCGGCCTTGTCCGTAATAAGTTCCTCCGTCTCGCTCATTTGACAGTAATGTTTCCAGTCTAATCACTTCACTCCCATAATAAATCATTGTTATTTACACAACATACCGGGACTGTGTACGGTTGGCAACACATGCCCCAATCATATTAAGAAGCAAAATAAATTATTTTCTATTCAAATGATGTTGGTTAAAGAAGTTCTTATGTATTGTTAACCCATAGCAGTGAATCGGCAAGTTCAGGTATTATTAGGTACCGAACTCGTACTTGAGCCGCTATTTTTGCATCATGCGCGTCAAAATATTATTTCGTTAATGTCCGATTTTCCAATGACAATTGGTACATTTAAATACGGCGGAGATTAAAAAAAAAGATAACTGAATTTTCTCAGTACTAACGCTTAAATTTCGTGTGCTTTTCAATAATGTTTCATTTATTTTCGAAAGAAAATTACACGCCATATTGCTTGAGCAAGATATTCGAAAATAGGGCCCCTGGTTCTCGTAATAACGGACCTGTCACTGTCCTAGCGCGGTGAGATAAGTGTGAGAAAATAAACTGTATTGATACGAAAAGGGCGAACGCGAGTTGATGAGCGGAGAAATGTGGAGGAATTTAACATTTTTGACACGTCCGTTCTTATGATATGCAGGTTGTAGGAACAATATTTATTATCCAGTTATTGAAATCATCAAAACTGAACCCAGAAACATACAAATCACATAAATCTTAAAGATTTTTTTTAACCATGAGACTCTACTTAACACATGTTGGCCATTGTTGATCATGATCTAAAATACTTACGGATTACGTTTGAACCACTATTTACAGGACACCCTGTATATGCTACATTTATTTGGGAATATGTATGTGTTACCTACACCACAATAAAAAAATGCTTCATCTGCAAAAAACATGCTATTAAATTGTTTCACTCATTTTCACTTGACAGTTGAAAGAAAAACGACTTTTATGCCGACCCTATTTAAACATAGCCCTTAACTTACGTACGGAACATAAATTACTTTGGCGCGCCTCGTTTTAACTTGTGACATCTTGTTATATACGATCTTAATAATGCGTGCAATTACATACTACTAGCAACAGTGTCGTGGTTTAGATATTAATGTGCCACCTTGTTGTTATACTTTAAACGTAAAATTTCTTGGAGTAACGATAGACCAATTATGACTGGAAACATCACATTGGACGTATTTGCAAAAAAATAAATAAATTTGGTGTGATGTGTGGTGGTAATAGTACGTGTAGGCAGGCCCTTTTATGCGCAGATACACCGTTGTGGGCACTGTGGGTATGCCCACAACCCTAATCACAATTTATAAAGTGCATGGAAGAATAAAAATTGTTTGTCATTTACAACAAGGGAAGCGTCCATAGGAAAGTCGTCTAAATAAAGATCTTCTTCATACTACACTCGCTCATTAATTCTTAGCATTTTTAGGGTTCCGTAGCCGAATGGCAAAAAACGGAACCCTTATAGTTTCGTCAAGTCTGTCTGTCTGTCTGTCTGCCCGTCCGTATGTCACAGCCACTTTATTCTGTAACTATAAGCATCACACTGTTGAAATTTAGTAGGAAGATGTATCTTATGCTTTAGAATGTTTTTAACACTCACAGTGTCATATTTTATATTCATAAAGATGAAATAAGAAACCAAAAATTTTGCGCACGGGCGGGACTTGAACCAGCAACCTTTTGGCAAACCGGGCCAAACGCTCTTACCAATTGAGCTACCGTGCTGTTAGTCCGACCCTGCGAAATTTGTGGTTTCTTATGAAAACGTCAATTGCGTGACGCTTAGCGCCATCTAGCCGTCTGTTTATGAAACAGATGGCCCAAGCAGTTATTCTTTACAGAATAAATTCAACTTGGAATTTGATGTCGCTTCGCTATCTAATGCTTTAGAATGTTTTTAACACTCACAGTGTCATATTTTATATTCATAAAGATGAAATAAGAAACCAAAAATTTGCGCACGGGCGGGACTTGAACCAGCAACCTTTTGGCAAACCGGGCCAAACGCTCTTACCAATTGAGCTACCGTGCTGTTAGTCCGACCCTGCGAAATTTGTGGTTTCTTATGAAAACGTCAATTGCGTGACGCTTAGCGCCATCTAGCCGTCTGTTTATGAAACAGATGGCCCAAGCAGTTATTCTTTACAGAATAAATTCAACTTGCCAAAAGGTTGCTGGTTCAAGTCCCGCCCGTGCGCAAAAAATTTTTGGTTTCTTATTTCATCTTTATGAATATAAAATATGACACTGTGAGTGTTAAAAACATTCTAAAGCATTAGATAGCGAAGCGACATCAAATTCCAAGTTGAATTTATTCTGTAAAGAATAACTGCTTGGGCCATCTGTTTCATAAACAGACGGCTAGATGGCGCTAAGCGTCACGCAATTGACGTTTTCATAAGAAACCACAAATTTCGCAGGGTCGGACTAACAGCACGGTAGCTCAATTGGTAAGAGCGTTTGGCCCGGTTTGCCAAAAGGTTGCTGGTTCAAGTCCCGCCCGTGCGCAAAATTTTTGGTTTCTTATTTCATCTTTATGAATATAAAATATGACACTGTGAGTGTTAAAAACATTCTAAAGCATTAGATAGCGAAGCGACATCAAATTCCAAGTTGAATTTATTCTGTAAATAATAACTGCTTGGGCCATCTGTTTCATAAACAGACGGCTAGATGGCGCTAAGCGTCACGCAATTGACGTTTTCATAAGAAACCACAAATTTCGCAGGGTCGGACTAACAGCACGGTAGCTCAATTGGTAAGAGCGTTTGGCCCGGTTTGCCAAAAGGTTGCTGGTTCAAGTCCCGCCCGTGCGCAAATTTTTGGTTTCTTATTTCATCTTTATGAAGATGTATCTTGTTAACCGTTTACCGATTCTCATACAAAAAATAAAAAATAATGACATTCAAGGGGGCGGCTCCCATACAAGAAACCAAAACCAAATTTTTTTTTGTCAAACTTAGGTTTATAACTTATAGGTCTTTTAAAATGACATAGAGGTTCCTTAAACCATTTTATTTTACATTCTAACGTTTCATAGTTGGACGCTTCCAAAGTGGTAAAATGGGCACCCCCCCATCTAACTTCTAAACTGAGCGAGTGTAAATTTTGAAAAACCATGTAATGTATATCTTAACAAATACTTTAAACGAAAATTAGTTTGGACAGGATCGAACGAGAAGTTTTTACGATAAAGCACATTTTCAACAACTTTTGTTCTTCATACAAACACTATGAAAAACAAAGTTATATTTACTGTCAACAAAATATTGCGGTATTTTACTAAGAAGAAGTAAGTGGATTTCCTAATTCAGTTAAAACTGGCACGGAACCCTCAGTGCGCGAGTCTTACTCGCACTTGGACTTTTTTTTTCATTGCATCGTAAACCAAATTTTACGCGATATCTTCCTTAAAAACGCGATATTATAAAACAGTAAATGTTAAAATTTAAATACTCTCGGATAACTATCGATTTATTCTAAGGTCAACATTTCGAAGTCTAATAAAAAAATACTTGTAGCAAAGAAAGATGATGAATATGAATTAGGGCAGTGAATCTTTGTCTTAAAATTACAACGTTCCATCTAATGTGCCTGCCCTATTAAAACTTAGACGAGGAAGAACTTTTGCTCAGTCAACTCAACGGTACTAGAGATTCTTGCTAAGAAGATCTTAACAAGAGACGTCGTCTTAACGTGGAAATCCGAATAAGGATATACCCAACTAGCACACAAGCAGCTTTCGCCGCCATTATAGAGCTTCTTAGCGATACAATGGTCGTTGAAAAGCTTAAACCAACTCCTCAGCCTGTATAGCAACGTATTCTAATGCCATTATACAGGTAGGCGACACAGTGGCCATACAATCGTAATCATTTACACTAACGCAGTTACAATGGTATCTTGTTCCGTCATTCTACAGGTGATGGAGGTATAGTAGCGTTGTGAACACTCCTTTACCACTAGTAGAGCTATAAATGATACTTTGGAAGGTATGACAGTTTGAAAGGCGCTATAGGATGCTACTTAATCACTTTGAGTGGAAAAGGGAGTCTCTATAGATTCTTAAGGTCTATTGTAGTGTTTATCACCACTCTTGTAGCGTCATTACCTACAGTAGAGTTAAGGTTACTCTGTAGTAACGCTAAAGGCGCTATATTTGAGGAAATGAACTCTTTCGTAGCGCTAAGCGCGTTATAGTAGTGGTTTTAATTACTTAAGACGATGAGTAATACGTTTATAGCGTTGCTGTAGCGCTTTAAGTGGGACAGGAGCAGTTTCAAATGCTTTGAAAAACGTAAACGTTGTCGTCCATTTTGAGTTATCCCTAATAATATGACAACTATTTTCAACAATAACAATAACAACGCCCACATTGATATCGAGTTATTACAACTACTTTATGGTTTAGTTTCGATATTATTTATTCATAAATGACTTAAATATCAATTGGGAAGTCTTAATAAGTGGTTTTAATAAAATAAAAAAACTATGTAACCAATATTATAAAAGTATTGTATCACTAAAAACGTAAAATCTTGTGGGCGCGTTAAAATCTAAGCGAAAATACATGTATATATTCACAGTAAACTGATAATCGCAATAAATATATCACAGTAATAATATATTCAAACTTACCTTTTGAGTTTATGTATTTGAAAAACTTCTGACAGACAACACCTTGTTTCATTTGCACTGATTTAAAATCAAAACTATTATTTTTTCATAAGTATTTAGTTTTAAGTCACACAATCGCGATCAAATACGTCAAGAGCTGCAGTATAGCGCTACAAAACATAATTTTACTCTTGCAGGGTTCGCTACACCTTCTTTAGCGTCATTGTATATCCGTTAGCGTACACAACCACTCTTATAGCGTCATTGTACAAACATTAACGTACATCACCACTCTTGTAGCGTCATTATACGGCGGTTCTAACTCTTATTTCGCTGCTATAGCGCGATTGTAGAGCTGATACCGTTATAAAAAGTGCCTATTTTAGGGTTAGAGTAGCGCTATAGCAGTTTATACGGCTGCTGTATGGCTTATCTATACAGCTAATTCCGTAATCGACAACCTCTTAACGGCCACTGTAGAGCTTCTTATAGCGCTTGTGTGCTAGTTGGGTAGAAACTTTGTGTAATGATAAAAGATATCTTGTAGTTCACCGCGTTCTAATTAGCTAGGTTAGATGGGACATAAATAAAAGTGTTTTAGAGCACAATTATTAAAGAGGCTCCATAATTTTTTGACGCGCACACTAGCGCCACTCTATTTAAAATAATTGTTATTTAAGGAAATACAAAAACAATCAAAAATCTGGTACAAAAGATTGTAATATCATTTTTTTTTTGTATTGATTGTACTCTGTTTGTGTTCTTATTAAATAAAATACAGGTTCTATAGTTTATTTAGTACGTTAAAATTGTTTCAAAGGTAGTTTACTGTAGTTACAGTTCGAAAAACTCCTAAATATGGCCATTTTTGGCAATTTTTCTAACTGTAACTGCAGATAACTCTGTTTTATTGAACTTAAACATTGTATCTAAACCACATAACCAGAGCTACAATTGCATCAATCAGATTTTCGATTGATCTTTTATTTAACTTCTTTCTATCTTTGTGTGGGCGCTTAAAATTCGGGGAGCTTAAGAAATTTACTACGACTAAGTCTCTCACAAAAAAAAATATATAACACATCATGCACTGACTCCGAAAGAATGTTAATGCGTTATATTTAACTTTTTAGTCATTTTTAAGGCTGTGTAATTATGTAAATTCTTTTTATTTGATGAGTTTTAGTCAGTACTCATATTTTAAAACCTACTGGATCGATTTTGATGCACTTACACCGTACCCTAAGTTGAACGACACCTAACTGAACAAAAAAAATGCATACGTTTAGGAAGCCTTAATAGATCAATTTACTAAAATTGTATCCATTTTTGCCTATGTCATTTAGATACAGGTCGAATAGAATAACTCCTTTCTTTGAAGAAGAAGTAAAAATATAATTTTGTAACTAATTAATTGATCAGATAAAAATAACGTGATCACTTGGTTATTTTCATAATAATTAATGGATCTAAAATTGTATCCATTTTTGCCTATGTCATTTAGATACAGGTCGAATAGAATAACTCCTTTCTTTGAAGAAGAAGTAAAAATATAATTTTGTAATTAATTAATTGATCAGATAAAAATAACGTGATCACTTGGTTATTTTCATAATAATTAATGGATTCGAATTAGAGGTGGAATTGTGTAAGGCAATCGTATTCATTTGACAGCTCAAAACGTATGATCTGTCAAACGGCAAAGAAAAAAACGTTTGACAGATCATACCGTACGCTATGAACTGTGAAATGAATACGATTGCTTACACAATCCCACCTCAGAGCCCCTATTTTTGAATCACTCGCCTCAATATAGCGTGTAATTTTTGTTTATTCATGTTTTATTTTCGCATGAAAACCGGATAAAATCTACACAAATGTTATTAAAAAAATATCACGATTTTGTGCATAGTCGTGTCAATATTTCACTTGATTTTCGTTGATTACTAATTGAATGACCGAGCGACCTTACCTTAAGTAAAATTAGATTTGATTTTCGAATAAAAATCACCCGTTATATTGACGCGAGCGATTAAAAAATAGAGCTCCTGATTCTGATGACTTCGAAAATATTTTAAGTCTCAAAAAATTCTTGGTACACAATAGCAAGAACATTTTTTTTATTGCTCATTTAAACAAACAACAACGTAAATTGAACAAATTTAAACTTCTGCATAAATTTTGCAGAAAACAGCAGTTTTTTTATCAGTCACCGATTCGGTTTTCGATTTGACATGTCAAAATACGAAATCAGATGATTCCGCCGTCAGTTACAGCAACCGATCACGAGTTTACTGAATAAATTATTTCGAGATGGACAATGTGCGGCGTCTGGCGATAACCCTTTCACTGAGTCGTGATATAGGAGACTGAGTGCATTTGTTTAGTTTGATTCGATTCTTAAATAATTTCACTCCTAAGAAATATATATATATTTTTATTAATTTACAAAAGGTATTAATGATAACGTCAAGGATTTATAAAATAAAAAATCTCAAACAGCACAAGAGATGGTTCTAGCGCAGTCTACCAAACCTAATACCAAACTAACTACTACTAAACCAAGTTTTAGCACTGAACTAAGACCCCTAAGAGCGCATTCACATCTAGGCGACTTTAGCAGTGCGGCAGCAGCGACGCGTAAGTCGCACGGGTCCGTCCCACTATACACATTACCTATTGCAGTTGTAATACTATCCCCGTATTAGCACTGAAATGGGTAATCGGTATAATGGGACCGACCAAGCCGCGCCTCCATCGCGCTGCTAATGTAAAGGTATCCGCTGCTGCCGCGCTGCTGTCGCGCTGCTGACGCTCTAATATGGAAGCGCACTTATTGTGACACACTGCGAATTTTAGCATCTATGCAGTCATTCGTTTTAAAAACGCGCAACAGCATCTCGCACTGCATTGAACAGTTTAAATTTAATATCAATGCTGTCGCCAATATACAGTACATAATTGGTCAATATCCAGCTTCTGCATCGCGACTGCATCGATGTTTACGAGCGTTTCAGCATAGCGACTGCTCGATGCTAAAAGTAGCGCAAATGTGTTAATTTAACATTTTGCGACTGCTTCGATGCTGCATTGCAACTGTATTGCGACTGCATCGCTGATATAAAGTTGCAGTGTGAAAATGGTCTAAGATATACAGCACAATACTAGCCCCTAGCCTAGCTGTCTACAATCATAGTGAATCGACACAAATTCGCCTTCGTCCCGTGAATATTAAGCATCGGTATCGTTTTGTCCCGACGATACGTCCGATTTAAGGCATTTGGGGATCCTACTATTGTATTGTGGAAAGCCAGGAGTTCAGCAGCTACGGTTCAGAGCGACACGTCTGACTAAATTGTAGACAGGCCAATAAAGGCATGTAAGAAATACCAAAGAAGACAGTAGGTGCTTGTTTGGTTCGCGGTAGATCGTAACTTTGGGTCAAACACCTAGGCACAAATACTTTTTTAACCTAGAGGACCAGCCAGCAACTAGCGGTCTGACTCAAAATCAGATTTACAATGATTTTAGCGGTAAGCCTTTCATCATCATCCTAGCGTTATTCCCAGTTGCGTATAATGCCCGGGGTCCGTTCCTACTTTTACGTCTCCACTTTGCACAGTCTTAGGTATACTCTGTAGACAGTTGATTGGGACGCATATCATCTTTTACGAAGTCAAGCCAGCACTTCTCAGGCCTACCCCTTCTCGGTGCTGCCTCCGCTGTGCCTCGGTAGGCACAGCGGAGGCAGCATGGCTAGATGTTTGTTACCCGCTCGCCATGTAGCTTCACGCCACGAAAATTGATTGACCTACTCGCACGTCAATTGGATATCTGTACAGTAACAACACATAAGTTTATGACCACCCGTTCCCTTATTTAAAAAGTATTTCTTGTAACAATACCTATCAAGATAACCTGAATGCTAAACCACATGAAACAATTGTCAAAATAACCTATTCAAATCCTGATCTAATAAAGCCGAGTCTATTAAGTTTAATATTCCGCACCGGTGACCAGCAGTGGTTCTGTGTAACGAGTATGTAAATGCCACCTTATTGACATCATTGGGACTTAAACGGCTGTGCTACGGATAATTTGGAATTTAGACTTGTTGAGGCTTTGATTGTATTTGCTTTGAGTAGAAACTATTGTTTTTTATCGAAGTCAATGCAAAATATCGGGATGGTTTTAAACTTCAAAAAATGTGTCTTTTGCCTCGGCATATGTATAATAATTTAAAAAAAATCTGCATGACCCTAAAGGTATGACTGGGAGAGACTGATTTAAGCAATAACTCTACCTCTTATACACTGTTGTTTATGCCATAAAGTTTTTCTTGCTAGCCGTTTGTGTTCCACTGCTGGGCAATTCTCCTTCGAACTAGTCCAGGCGTCCCTGTTGCCTGGTGCCAGAAAGGGCTTGCCAAATAATTAAATGGCAACCACATTTAAAAACTATGTCAATAATTTCACTTTTGCATTCATTCGACTTGAAATGTGTTGCTATATTAAATACAAACTTTGTTATAAAAAGTCTATATCGAGTATTTTATTTCACACAGATAGAAATCGAAATCACTTAACGCAACATATGCCCATATACCCATCGAACGTCTAAAATTAGTCAACCTTTTTCCACAGAAACAGATAGGTACAAATTGACACACATGACTTGAGCGTGTTTTAAAAATCCTACGGGTCAGAAATTGGGGTCGCCGGACAGGTAGGTATTTATACCTTCGTCACGGGCGATTGGAGCTTCGATCGGTGAGATGTTAGTCATTTCGTACCTTATGTAGGTAGTTGTCGGTATTTGTGTGCAAAGAATAACAAAATTCGTTAGTGATATTTCAACGCGCTAATCGCTATAACTAATTATCCATTTGATTTTGATTTTCGTCTCAAATATATTTTTACCGAGAAAGGCTTAAGGTTAAAGCTACTATAACATCATTTAGTGATGAGTGAGGCTATTATAGAATATGCTTTTGAATCTCAAATATCTCGAGATTGCGGAATTAACAAACTTAGTTTTTTTTAACAATTATATGTGATTTGCTGTAGGTATATTCACGTTTTTAATGTGTTGACTTGTATGAAATTTACTTTTAAATCGAAATCGTGATTTCCGAATCGGGTGCACAACTGTGTGTTAATGTACCTGTAATATCGTTTTTTTTTATTTTATTTTTTAGTTTTTTAAAAACTTTTTCAAAATATTTAGCCAAAAATTAACTTTAGGTAAATATAAATCCGACTATCCGACCACTATATATCGCGCTATGACCTACGGGAACATAATAAATGGAACATAAAAAAATAACTTAAAATCTACTTATTCAAAAACGAAACCATATCCTTGCGGCAAGTAGGCTATGATGCTGGCTTCGTTTCCGCGTTGGATAGCTATGCTAATACGAGAATAATATTTTTAGAATTAGAACCGTTTTGATATTATCGTACAAACGACGACTGCTCTTGGCAATAACTTGGGCGTAACATGGTCATAGTTAGCGATGGGTGACCGATAATGTATGTGACTGCGTGTGGGGTGCTTGAATAATAAACACGTAGTATAAATCTCCAGGTTCTTCTCCAATAGTTTTATTCCAACAAAATAGCACAAAGATAGGGCACAAAGTGAGAGAAAGTAGAAAATAGAGCCCATATTCCGGCATGCAGCACGCTTTAATACAAATCAAAACCCTGAACAACAGTAGAAAACAGTGGGGACGATATCCGTTTTTATATCTGAACATTTATTATAATATTTATTTTTAGGGATAAACATTCTGATAATAAATTATATATGATTTTATTAATTATTTAGTTATTAATCTTACTAAATTGAGTAATCCTTTTAGATTATTATTTGAATAGTTACAATATTTGAAATAAATCTAACCTTCATTAACCAATCAGAGTCAAAATCCTTTGGCGCCAAAATTAACATTTGTTATACTGCAAACATAAAAGTCTAATAAGTGTCCCAATAATCTTTAAATATTCAATTTACAATTAATAAAATATAATTATAATAATTAAATCATCTCAAGATTAATCCAAGTAATTCTTATATCAGCCGAATTACATTCAACATGGAGGACACTTCCGGCATTTCCACAATAAAAGTTATAATTATGACAAATCTAGATAGGTGAATAAATTATGATGTATTGAACATATATGACGAAGAGAATGTGTAATTAAGTGAATACAGTGGTGTTACATAAGTCACACACAGTGAGTATGTGGTTTAGTGCATTACAGAACGAAGTAAATATGTGGGGCAGACTAGGCTTGGTAATAATCTTGTAACATGTGCCAGAGGTAAAACAGTGTTGTTAATATTCATATAACACTAGAAGAGGTGTAAAAGATGTTTTAAAGATATATGTATTTGCAAAGAGGTTGAATTGAATCACTTTGAGCGTCTCTTTAGATTTTTAAGTTCTATAATAGAGTTTCTCACCACTCTTGTAGCTCAGTATTTATATTATAGTTATAGCGTTTGCATAACGTGTAGCTAAAATATTTAATAATCATTCGGAACAGTGTGTTAGACCCAAATAATAAATTTTAAAAACTATTGTTAAGTTAAAGTTAAAAAGGCCTATAAAGGCCACTGTATAGCTTCTCCTATTGCTTTGTCCATTTAAGAAAAGTATTATTTTTTCAATGATGTGCACAAATTAAAATGTGTCATTTGTTGCCACAGGATTATGACTTCAATATAAGCAATACCAATACAACGCCTTGACACGTTTCTCTTAATAACAGCCGATTTCAATCAGTATCAACCCGCAGCTGATTGAGAGGCTGTGTGCAAAGCGGAGTCTGTATCTCAGCGTAATGATGTTGACTGCTATGACGGCTGATTGACACTTGAGACACGGGTTATTGTTGTGGGTCAATCGGGCCGGCTATAGCATGAACTGAATTGGTAGTGAATGTCTTGAGATATAGGTAGCAGATATTGTTTTAGGTGGAACGCTTCAGTTGTAGTCTGAATCAATTAGGTCGCAAATGGTATATTATTAGACATGCATCTTCACACTATGATTGTCCACCGACCCAGGGATTTTACACACGGATATGTCTGTATGTAAATTGCCTCGGTGGCGCAGCGGTAAGAGGGTCGCACTTTAAAGTGACTGCTGCGCCAGAGGTTCCGAGTTCGATCCCCGGGTCGGGTCAAAAATATATACCTGAGTTTTTCTGTTCAGAAGTTGGCGGTGTTTCACCCCCGTGTCTCGGAAAAGCACTTTAAGCCGTTGATCCTGCGCCTGATCTCTCTCCGGTCGTGTCAGATTGCTTTCCCATTAGGCTATGAGAGTAAAAAGAATAGAGAGTGCACCTGTATTTGCGAACACACTTGTGCACTATATTATGTCCCGCGCAGTCGGTTAGTCGTTGTGACTGGCCACCGTAGTCGAAATCGGCTAGGGGGACTATTATTATAATTATTATTATAATTATTGAGTGTAGCGAATTTTCGGCTTTGTTTTGTTGACCGTGTTTGGTGGTGCATGTCTTGAGATATATGCGGTCAATTGTGTTGGCTGCCATAACAACGAATTGGGAAACTATTAATGAGAGTAACAAGACAAACGTTTAAACAAAACTGTAGTGATTGTCTAGCACACGGATATTACACGCAGACAGCAATTTGTAAATAAAGCGATGCGAAGTCGACATTTTACTGACAAATTTTCTACCTTGTTTTGTTGAAGGTTTCTCTAGAATTCGTTGGTAAGCCGTCGAGAAGCTGTTGACGTATCGTGTCAGTGATATTCGTTGTCAAGTACCGTTCATGTGTTAGAACTATGTTTGGCGTATTCAATCGCACCAATCTCGCATTACCTTCTTCTTAGAAATTTCCATGAAAGACTTCAGAGTAAAAAGGCTCAAAGGTGAGTTGTTTTCGTGAAATACAATATATTCTTAGTTCGTCGCACTTTTTTATCACAAAGTTATGTAGTTTTTTGTTTACAAAATTGATTGTATCTACATTAGAATGAACCCAATTTCAGAAGACATTCTTAGATATTGATAATAATAAATAATAATAATAAAAATACTTTATTGCACACCATAAACATAATTACACAGGATAGTATCTTTGATATTCGCTATAAGTACAATTTAGGCGGTCTTATTGCTTGTAGCAATTTCTTCCAGACAACCTTCAGGTAAGGAAAAGCATGAAGAATGAAAGAAGAGGCATGGCGATGAAATTATTCTTCTATTAGTGATAATTCTATTCTATTAGTGATAATTGTACTAATTACTTTAAAATTATAATAAAATAATTTTAAAGCGTCATTGTGCATCAATTAACTTAAACGATATCTTTTAGCGTTATTGTACATACATTGACGAATAGTACCACTCTTGTACCGTCTTTATATATTTTTTATTTTATAAGGAAATCACTACAGTATCTTAAGACTAGATTAAACACTAGATAAGGAACTTGAAACCGTTAACTTGTTTCCACATTTTCAGACGACATTATTAGATACTAGCGGTCCCCCGCGACTTCGTCCGCGCGTTTTGAGTTTGCTCCCTCCCCTCCCGTCGCAGCGTCATGTTTTATATCCTAAAGCCTTTCTCGATAAATAATCTATCTAACACAGAAATATTTTTTCAAATCGGTTTAGCAGTTCCTGAGATAAGCGCGTTCAAACCAACAAACTCTTCAGCTTTATAATATAATAGCGGTCCCCCGCGACTTCGTCCGCGCGTTTTGAGTTTGCTCCCTCCCCTCCCGTCGCAGCGTGATGTTTTATATTCTAAAGCCTTTCTCAATAAATAGGCTATCTAACACAGAATTATTTTTTCAAATCGGTTTAGCAGTTCCTGAGATAAGCGCATTCAAACCAACAAACTCTTCAGCTTTATAATATAATTAGCGCAAGCGCACGTTGTACTTAAGCTGCGAACATTATTTTGATGCGGAGTTATGTTAAAACTGTGATAGCTCCTAAGATATTTATTGGAATCAAATGATATGAAGGGCAACTTTGTTCTAAATGAAATGCTTGTGATAATGAATCTATTTATTTTGATAAACATAAATACCTGTGTGTATAATACACCTCTAAAAATGATGCATTATTTTTTTACAAATTTATTAACATAAAAATGGTTGTAGTAAGTCAACCATAAAAGATAGACTTATGCTGTCGCGGACTTTATTATAGAACTCTTAATGCTAAACAATCTTGTCATACATGATTTTTGTGTAACTTTAGCGGTTTCTGCAGCGTACGCAGCGGAAGCTCTCAAAAGGAATATCTTTCTCCCGTTTTCGCAACATTTTTCATTGCTGCTGTGGTCTTGTGAGACGTATCTTTATGTTATATAGCTTAAAGCCTTCCTCGATAAATGGACTATCTAACATAAAAATAATTTTTCAAATCGGGCCAGTAGTTTCTGAGATTAGCGCGTTCAAACAAACAAACAAACAAACTCTTCAGCTTTATAATATTAGTATAGATTGATAATTGTACAAATTACTTCAAAATTATTTGCTTTTTCCAGGTACTACTAAAGCGTTAATCAGATTCGCAATGATTTGATTAAACACATCTAACACCACAATAATGTCGTGAATGCGATTGCGATTCCAACTTTGCAGTCGATGTAATGTATTGCTATTAGCTACAATACAGCAATGCTCAGTATGTAAACGTAATTGTTAGATTTTCAGCCGACTTTAAAAGTTGACCCGTATGTTTGATGTCGCACATGATGCGCCGACTTCGAATGGGTTTGTTTATCCTATTAGCGTTATTTAAGTCCTTTTAGTGTTTTTAAAAGGCGGTTTATTTTTTGCAAAAAGAAAAAATCTTTTGTATTGTTTAAGTAACAATGTACCTGATTGATCTTAAATACTTACCTAAACCTTTTCCTCAATGTAACAAATTCTTTACTGAAACTGCATCAAAATCGGTCCAGCCAAACCTGATAAATTCGCAGACAAACACACAGGTCCAACTGAGAATTTTTACCGGTTAAAAAAATGTTGTTTACCTACAACAAAACCGGCGAAAAACCTTACCACCTTAATTTGTGCTGTTGCATCGCGCTAAGAGCAGATATTTCAGCGAAAGTGTTGAATGCTTCGCTTATTGGGTTTCGGGAATTAGCAATAAACCTTCCCCCACGAAGTGCCGTACGAAAGCGCTTGGTCTAAGGAGTTGTTTGAAGAATACCTGGAAATACTTGCTTGCCTAACTAAAGTACTTATCTCAATGTTGGCGGGGTTTGAGGTCACTTGACTGTTTTGCGGCTATTACTTCTTTTGTAAACGACAGGACATTTTTTTTAATCGTGGCTGAGATAACTGTTTCTGATAAATGTTTACTTCTGAATTAAAATTGATAGTCATGTTCTCAACCACAGCATTTATATGGCAGTGCGATTGGGTTAGGAATATAAATGCGAAGCCGGTTATTATTTACGATTTTAACGAAGCGGATACAATGTATTTTTTGTAACTACCCGCTTTTAATGCTTGTTACGGTCAAATACCACCGCCAGATGTCTCAGCAATTTGAAATGTGTATCGCGAGTTCATGCCACCTTACTAATACTAATAGAAAAAATCTCCGCGCTGCTGATTTTTTCATACATAAATGACAGCAGTAAGCCTTTACATTAGAGCGACTGCACTACTGTCGTGCTTCTGTCACTCTAATGTGAAGGCACACTTAGGCAACTTTAGCAGCGCGATGGTTGCGCGACAGCCGTGCTGCTTATAATTTAATACATTTGTTCGAGCAAGCACTTATTCAGGCAATTTGCCTTGACGCTAATAATAACCAAGTTAGGAAAAAACCTGCATAGATAAATGTAAAGAATAAATTAAGCCAAAAAAATAATCGCTGTTACTTGGACAGTGTATTTCTAAAACGCGTCCGCCGTAGCGGAAAACGCTCACCGTGGTTTCAATAGAGTATCCAGATTTCTCCCAACTTTTACGTGTGGGGATTTTTATTAATTCGTTCGGTGTCAATGTGCCTATTTGATGTTATTTAGAGACTGTTGCTTCTTGTTACGACTAATAAGCTAAAACATGGCAAAAACGGGGGTACTCGTCCACTTATTTCACATACTTTTCTAAAGCCTTTGTCAACAAAAAACCGAAATATTTTTTTTAAAAATCGATGCAGTATTTTTTGAGATAAGCGCGTTCCAACAAACAAACAAACTCTATACTTAATAATATTAGTATAAACACGTACGGGTTGACAAGGTTCGTCAGTTTTGAAACAGAATCGAGATTTTACGTGATTTAAATACGAAAACAACACTGGTAACTGGAAACCATCATTATTAGCCAGCTTTTTATACTTGAATCTCTCGTCATACAAAATAAATACATCGTTGAACATATCGAGGGGTCGAATATCATTGTTACGCAAACAATTCGTGAGGAAATTGGAGAAGACACGTGTGTCATCCGCCCTTCGTAGAATAGTACTTATCTAAACAATGTAAGCCAACCGTAGCTCGTAGTTCGTAGCATACGTACTACCAATGACCATTGTAGTGTAAAGGTTGAAGCAAATCTACCTACCCAGCACGGGAACAGCACCAACCAGGCGTCAACCATACGGAAGAACGTTACGTAAAGGGGACAGCAACGCCTCGGATGGGATTGGCACCGGACAGCGAACAGCAGTTCTTCGTGTGAATGACAGCCCGTTTGACACGTTGGACGGATAGTCGTCAACCAGCGGGCGATGCGCCGTAAGCGCGTTGGTCGAGAGTGGGTCCCGAGTTGGTCTCGATCCGAGGTGATGACTTTACGAAGTTGATAGACGTGCGTTGAATATGGAGTTTCATACAAAGAATATTGAACGCCTCAAGTTGATACGGTGCTCTTACCGTGACGGGTTGATTAGTGGGCTTCGACCTTGAGATCAGTCGATTATGGAGACTAGATCTGAAAACATCTATTTTATTTATGTGTTACCGCTGGTTTGAATGAAGTTTAAATATGCGAGTATCTTTTACACACAGGTAAAATTAAAAAATAAATTCGTCGACGATTATTCAGCATGTATTTCACTGAAAATCTCGAAGCACTTTATGCCGATACGAATTTATTCTTAACCATGTTTGCATAAGCTAAAGGAATTCCAAATAACGAACGTATAGTGCTTTATTTGAACAGCAGTGCAGTGCAGTCAACTATTGAGCAATGCAAACTGTTCCTAGCTAAATTTGTAGATTTGTTCAAGAACGTGGTATTCTGAAATAAGTTTCGTCTTCACGTTAGAACATACTGTCTTTGCATGCAGCATGCACTTAAGAAGCCGACAATGGCGCGTAGTGGAATTATCGTTGTGTGACGTTATGACAGGCCCCTACCATGTAAATGTGCTAGCACTATCATAATGTGCGCATTGCGTTTATAACAAAACTAGGTAGATCACCTTCAAAAAATTGTCTTAAAAGCTAAAAAAACGCATTCTTCTTCTATCTATTAAAAAACAAATATTTTGAAGTCGGTGCATGATGTATTTACCATTTTATTTTTATTTTTTACGTCAGGAAATGCAGATTACGCACCGTACCTATCCGTCGGGGAACGGAGGGGTGTGTGTGGGACTCCCCCGGATTCGGGTATACCCAGTAAAACCTGACGACGCCCGCCGCGTTTGTTGGCTGTGACAGCAGGGGCCGCGGTGTCTCAACAGTGCCGCGACCCTTGCCAGCAGCAACGTCCACCCTCTATCAGGAGGGCGGATCTCCACGGAGTGGGGTGATCCCACTCCACACGGCACACTGGCGCCTCAGGAGCGTCCCTGGTGATTGGACAGAGGTGTCTCCACACCGTCGGTCCGAGACCCTCCCGACGAGGCGATCCACGCCCGACGGCAAATGCACGCCGAGCTCGCCCAGAGGACCAAAGTCCTCAGAACATCCCCTGCCTCCTCTGATAAACCAGAGGGGTGCCGGGAGTCCAACGACTTTTAGTGAGCCGCCGCTCGATGCGAGACAGACGCGACTTACTAGTGCCACTGCCGCCCGATACGGGAACAGACGCAGCGGCACTCTCCGAGGAGCATCTTGGCTTCACCTGCCGCTGGATTGCGACAGGCTACTGAGCCTCCTCGCTACAACAAGGCGTGCTCCATTCGAGGGGGATGATGTATTTACCATGCACCAACTCCCAATAATTTGTGTCTCATAGATATTATTATAATTTGCACTTTTAAAAAAATACTTTGAACAAGGAAAAGAGGACTTTGTGTGTTCCTTGTCTTACACAGTTGTTTTTTCGTCGTTAGTCTATCTTGTCGGTGGACGTCATACGCCACGTCTTTGATCGAAGGGTCTCCAATCTAGAAGTTTTCTGCCTCATCGGCCATCAATTTTTCGCGCTACGTGCCCTGCCTATTGCCACTTAAGCTAACCGAGGGCTGTTAAGATATAAGTAATAATAACTAAACATTATGAAATAAAAAAGCTTGTTGATGTCGGTTGAATGTATTATATTCAGGAGAACATACGAATATGGTAGGACTCTGTATCGGAACGCCGTTACACGGTCGAAAATCATTTTCTAAACTACATGAAAAAAGAATCTTACTAAAGGAAAATACAAACAGTAAAATATACATAGTAAGAAGGCAAAGATAAAGGTCAAAGTAAATTGAGATTAGATTAGTATGAAAATTTCCTAGTGCCATTACTTTAAGTAGCAAATATACTTAATTATACATTGCAATCGTAATTTATGTAAAAATCAATTGTTAAAAGCATAATATTACTTATACATTGATCGTGTTTTTCCTCAATTTCAGCGAAATTTTTACGTCATAATTATTTTACTTACCTATGAGATAACTACTTTAGGTAATTTGTATAAGTAAAATGTTAATAAGGTTTTAATACACAATTTTCTTTAGCATTGTATTTTTTTGAAAGTGAGTGCTCTATAAATTCATAACGCAAAACGGTTTGTTCCTTGATCTTGTGAGCCAAAAAGATTTCACGGTCTGCTCTCAAGCTTACATTAATAAAATTGGGATTAGTTGATAGATCAAAGAAGCAGATTTCACTTTTGAACATTTTCGGCTCCAAGCCCTTCAACTATTATATTATGAATGTCTACAATTTTCTGAGTACATACATAGTGGCCCAAAGCGGAAGAGTGGGAGTTTTAAATATATTCGAAAACATTTGAAATTCTAAACTTATTAAAATAAGAACCTTATCATTGCGAATCTTTTATGAAAATTATAAGAATAAATCATAGCACCTGAATTGCTATAAATAGCCAGATTTGGCAGCATTCTTATTTCAAAGAAGTCAAAAGCTATGTAAAGACATACACATTAAGTATGAGTTTGCCCTTGACTCCAGACCAAGTCAAGTGTAGCTAAGACGGAGTCGAAGATAAAACGAGCTAGCCCAAAAGAAGCCTGTTCACTCTGACGATAAATTAATTTAGATTGTTATCACTGGGAAACACCGATGCGGGCAGCGAATTCAACTCCTTTGTCGTGCGCATTATAAATATTGATGAGGTGTGCTCTAAAATAAAAGTTTTCTATTTACAGTTTAAGTCTGGGCTCACTAACCGTAACATACCATGACCATGCTAGCAACGTATCAGACACGAAAAGCAACACACTACGCTCTACTTTGCCTACTGAAGGGATCTACAACATTATCTTCTTCTTCGTCTTCCCCCTAGACCTGCTCCCATTTACTTGGCTTCGGCCTTCCTCTTCCGCATTCTCCATTTAGCACGGTCTTGTGCTGCGTCACTATCTGAATGAGCTTCCTTCTATCGATCTTTTTCGATCGTCATCATCCAAGTGACGGGTAATCTTCAACGAGTGCGTTTCGTTGCTGCTAAGTCTAAGGCAAGCTTTACCATAATATAGTCCCTCTGGCGCCTTTGGACGTGGCCTTTTTAACCTTATCGACTATTGGAACTATTCTGAAACTCTCCCTGATGCACTCAATGTGACGCCCGCTGACCAGCGCAGCATTTGCATTTCGGTTGTGCGCAGTTTGTTATGATGCTGCTTGATACGTAGTAGCCCAGCATTCTGTACCATACAAAATTTCTGGTCTAATGACTGTTTTGTATAATCTGACCTTTGATTTTAAGAGACATTTTCCTGTCACATATAACGCCTGTGAGGTCTCTCCACTTCATCCATGCGGTTTTAGTACTGTGAGTAACATCATTGTCTATTTTGCTACTAAGTACTGAGCCCAGATACTTAAATTGGGTAAGGGCAGGTAACTTCCAATGTCTTCTTTCTGCCCTTTTCCGGCTGATTTGAAGTCCTAAAGATGAAATAAGAAACCAAAAATTTGCGCACGGGCGGGACTTGGACCAGCAACCTTCTGGCTGACCGGGCCAAACGCTCTTACCAATTGAGCTACCGTGCTGTCAGTCCGACCTTGCGAAATTTGTGGTCTCTTATGGATACGCCATTGGGTGACGCTTAGCGCCATCTAGCCGTCTGTTCATGAAACAGTGGTGATTTGAAGTCGTTTGTTCCTAGTGCCTCAATCCAGAAATTGAAGTTCCACTTGAGATCTTCTATATAATCCGAAATCAGAACGACATCATCGGCGTAAAGGATGTCAGATATTTTTTTTTTTTATCCCTAAGATATTTATTAGTATAATAAATAATAATAATAATAAATCGTTTATTTCCAAAAAACAGTTTACAAGTATGTTACTGAGTTTTCCCGGTAAGTAGTCAAGGACACTTGTAGTGGGAATAACTCGCTTCTTCCCTCGTGGTTATCTTAAATTTCTATTTTATGATAAACGATGTGACAGAAAATAAAACGATTAATAACGAAAAAGTATTAATAAAGTTTGCTCGTTGGTCTGTGTGTGTGTGTGTGTGTGTGTGTGTGTGTGTGTGTGTGTGTGTGTGTGTGTGTGTGTGTGTGTGTGTGTGTGTGTGTGTGTGTCGTGCGTGCGTGCGTGCGTGCGAGCGTGCGTGCGTGCGTGCGTGCGTGCGTGTGTGCGTGCGTGCATGCTTGCGTGCTTGCGTATGTAATTTGTATCCAGGTTTTAAGTACAGGAGAGTGAGTATATCTAGGCATTTGTTCCTGTATGCCCTACGGAAGTGACTCCTTGGGATCGGCCAGAGCTTACCACATACAGGAACCATGATGTTGAATATCTTTAAGATGTTCTTTTGAGTAAATTCTCTACTTCCTCATACCTTAGTGTGCACAGCCATTGCATTATGGTTTTCTTACAAGTGTAAGGTAACATAGAATATATTTTAAGTACTTTATTTAATTTGTTGTATACAAGGGCTGACTGGCTCAAATATTGCCTTCTGGCAAAGGCTGTGCGAGTAGTAGGGGTAGGTACCACTGCGTCTTTCCTTCTCTTGTGAGAAAGATCGACATAAGTCAAAGACTTATGACATTTCATGACAAGACTGAGAACATACAGTTTTCTGACTGATAGTAAACCACTCATTCGGTATAATTTATCTGTAGGGAAGCGATATGGCTTAAAGTACATTACTTTTATTAGAGATCTCTGCGCTTTCTCTAATTCCAGAATATGAGTTTTGCCAGCACCTCCCCATATCGGGATACAATATGTAAGAACTGATTGAGCCAGTGCTATGTAGGTTTTATTTAAAAGTGCGTATGTCATAACCTGTCGAAGTGACTTAAAAACCCATATAAGCTTTCTGGTTCTATTGATTAACAGCTCCATATGTGGTTTCCAGCTTAACCGTTCGTCCAAAATGATACCAAGATATTTGGTTTGGCTGACTTTGTCAATATGAGGACAAGTGCAGTCTGGGTTAACGGTGTTGAGGCAGTTATGTATTTTAATTTAGAAATGGTTATCGGGCTGCGATTTATTAGATGGAGTAAAGCATATATAATTAGTTTTTTGAATATTTATCGTCAGAAGATTATCACCAAGCCAGTTAGAGATATTATGTAAGCCTCTCTCAGTGAGTTTAAAAACAGATTCCCAGGTGTTACCAGTGAAGACAACCGCAGTGTCGTCCGCGTACGAAAATATCCTCCCCCCAACTTCTCGGAGATTACATAGGTCATTGATGTATATTAAAAATAGAGTCGGGCCAAGGACACTTCCCTGGGGCACTCCAAAGTTAACTGTTGCTTTTACACTATGGATACCATCTATTTTTACTTGCTGTGTTCTGTTCTGGAGGTAGCTTTTGAAAAGTAAGAGTGGGGTATCTCTTATACCTATATTTTCTAACCTGTGTACAAGAATGGGCACAGAGACGGTGTCGAAAGCTTTTTTTAAATCCAAAAAGACTGTTAGACACTTTTTGCCACCATCAACTTCATTGACTAAGGTTGAGGTGAGTTCAAGAATAGCGTCTTGCGTTGAAAGACCCTTCCTAAAGCCATATTGGGAGTTTGAATTTATTTTAAATTTGTCCAGATAGCTAATCAGTCTATTGTTTATGATTTTTTCAATAATTTTAGAGATTGAAGTGAGTACAGAAATGGGTCTATAATTATTGACATCCATTCTGTCACCACTCTTGTACACAGGGGTGACTATAGATCGCTTCAAAGAACAAGGAAAGATGCCTGTCTTAAAGCAAAGATTGGTAAGACTACAAATAAGTGGAACAACAAAAGCTCTTGCATGTTTTAAAAACGCCGTGCTGATGCCATCCCAACCAGGTGAACTCCCCGAATCTAGGTTCATCAGAATGCTTTCGACTTCTTTGAAATCTGTATCCATCAGGACGAAAGTAGAAGACTGAGCTGGAGTTGTAGAAGCAAGGGATCCCGGGTTTCTCCGTCCAACACGTCTGGTAATGATATCGGCTAGATTTGCGCCAACACTAACGAAGAAGTCATTAACGTGGTTAACAGACGTTAATGGCACAGATTTCAAATTGAGTAAGGCTACGTTACTAGTTTTTACCGCTTTGTATTGGGAGATTTCGTTCACCGTGTTCCAAAATTTTCGCGGGTTATTAGCAGTTTTGTTGATCAGATCCTTGTAATATAATCTTTAAATTTTTTTAATCAAATTACAACAATAGTTACGAAAGCGTTTATACGTAATTTTCAGTATTAAATTATGTGGGTCCTTTTCAAGTTTTTGTTGCATGTTATTTCTAAGTTGGATGCACCTCAGAACACCAGGGGTCATCCATGCTTTTAAAATCTTTTTATTATTTGAGTATTTTATTTGTTTTGAGTTGTCTTTTAAAGCTGTCACAATTATACTAATTAGCAAATCAGCAAAGTCTTCCGGATCATTACATGTTTCCAGACAAGTAATATCAGAAGATATTAGTGTTTTAAGTGCTTCATCAAAATCAGTTATGAATTTAGATTTAGTGTCAGGTTTACAGGTTGAGATCTTAGACAAATTTAGAAACACCGTATTATGGTCTGTAATTGTGGTGTTTAAAACAGCTACAAAAGCTGTATTGACTTTAGCGTCCAATTTAAGCATGACATGATCCAGGCATGACCTTTTTCTCGTAGGGAAGTTATGGGCAGATAGGATCCCATGCAAAGACAAGACATTTAGATATGTAAGTCTATTTCGTCGATATTGAGGCCGTTCCTGATCTGTGGAGACTAGGTTTATATTAATGTCACCTAATATCGATATATTTTTGAAATTTCTAATCGTGTCTAAGTGCGTATCAAGGGTGCTTATAAAAGCATCAGCATTGCAAATAGAAGGAGAACGATATATGCCTAAGAAAACAAAATTTTCAATTATTATCTGGAGCCCGGTGGCATCCGCCAGGCAGAGGTCAGTTACCCTTGCACTGTGATTATTTTTAATGTAAACAACAACACCATCATTTTGGTTTAAGATTTTATTTGACTGATATGCAGTGTAATTTGTTAGCAAAGGTATTTGTTTTCTCTGGTCTAATCTACATTCCGTAAGTAATAGTATATCAACTTCAAAATTTAATACTGAAAGCGAGACAAGTAGATCGTCAAAGTTCTTGTATATACTCACAATATTTTGCGTCACTATTTTTAGGTTATCGTTGCGTAACAGGTTTGGGCAGTGGCTAGTTATGTCTTGCACATTACATTTTACTGAGTCTGAGATTCGCATGCAGTCTAATTCTTGAAAGGCGTGAGGTTGATTATTCATGTACGAAATTTTTGGTACATAGGTCATTACTGAAGTTTGTTTCGAATACACGGCGGAATAATAATGTTATAAACACAAACAATAGGGCACGCAAATAATATGTAGGTGTGAAGATATAGAAATTATGTATATAATAGTTATTTAAAGTGATTTGTATTGGTGTATTAGTTAAAAATGTATGTGTTTGTGTTATGGTGTGTGTATGTATGTTATTCAGCGGGATTATGCGTTGTGATAGTGAGTCAGTTGAAAGAATGAAGAGTATAATGATTTTAGGAATGTAGTACGAGCTTACAAATATTTCTAAGTTTAAGATAATTGACTCACCAAAAATAAAGATGAATTGTTTAATATAATTGTAATAGCACAAATAGGTCCAAAACACAGATAGATCTAGTCAGGTTTCTTGCTGGAGCTGGTTGACCTGAGCTTCGTGTTGAATCCAGATGATTTTAGATTCGTCATCTTTTCTTACTAGTACTTTTCCAAAGGCCGTCCAGCAGTACTTGAACTTTTTTGATCTGACGAGGTCTCGAGACAAGAAGTACAGGCGGGCGGCCTTCGCCGTCAGCTGTTCAGAGATAAACACAGGTGTGTCCGCACTCGCGGTGAAGCCAAGATGTTTCGCTTGTAGTTTGCATTTGTTTCTGATGTTAAAATCCTTTACCTTCTTTAGCAAGTCTGTTTTTAGGATCGCAGACCCCAATTCCACAATGATAGGGGGGCTGGACTCCTTGTAATTTCGTGCCTTCAGTCGATAGATATCCTTTATGTCACGTACCGATAGGTCAGAGTTAATAGTTTTAGACAGACATGTAATTATGTTAATTAGGTCACCCCTGTTCTCCGAGTGACTACGAGGTACATTTTTTAACTCGAGACTAGCTTTGCGAGATGTCCTCTGCAGGTCCTCAATTTTGTCTTCTAACATAGATATGTACTCGCCATCCTTTTTGACTTGAGTTTCCAAGTTTTCAATTTTCTTTTGAAACTCCATGTTCTGTGTAGTCAAAAGGGAAATGTTTTGTTCAATGTTCGAAGTCGTTAACTCAAGGGACTTTAACGAATTGGTGATGTCTTCATTACACTTCTGTTGTGCGCTTAAAAATGTCGTCATGAGCTTTGTAATTTCCTCTCTAAAGTCATGAAATTGGGATGGCGAAAGCTCATCTTCTCGCGGTCTTCTATTTCGAATGAAGACATAGCTAGGAGGGGTGTGTTCGCTTTGACCTGCCATCGACGCCGCATTCTGGTTCTCCGTACCGATGTCCATGTCGGTTTGTTGCTTCAGGGCAGCTTCGATTGGCTTTGGAGAAGGAGGCGTCCTTTCAATTGAAATAATTTTGGCAGTTTTTTGTGAAATGATCCATGGTCGTATTTAAAAGCAGTGGGCTTAGAGTAGAACCCTGTTTAACTCCGACATTGATTTCTTGATTATGTCTCATTACATGAAATGAGAGCGAGAGCGTATTTTGCCGTTCGCGCTCCGTGCATGATACGTGACGGTGTTGGTCGATAACGGAACGTGATGGGAGCACTGTTATAGTTTTCAATACAAAGAATATGTTTTTGCCTGACACGTTCCCAGCACGGTCATGGCATGCTGCAGTGTAGTAGGCAGAAACCTTTATTTATTTATGTATTAAGAAAACCATCAGCTAAAATTACATATACTTATTTACAATGTACTCATAAATAGTAAGTCAATACTAGGTTTTCCTTTAGTTACAATTATTATAACAGTTGTGAGACTAAATTCTGACTGATTATAAATCATTCAAAAAGTACTATCAATGAACAATAGCTGTGCTTTGATTACAGCGCACGGACAATCGAACATCGAGGCAGGCAAAAAGAAAAAATACAATAACCAAACATAGCCAGATTTATCTGGGGGCACGGCAGTGCCCCCACCAAGTCGAGCAAAAAAGCGTCACGGCCGTACCATCCTTTTCTCGAAGCAATTCAGACCATTTTCGACCCCCTATAACTTCGTTGTGGATAAAACTAGAAGACTGATATTTTCAGTAACCATGCAGCATTATAAAGACATGGTATATTTCAAATTTTATTCAATTTGAACCAGTATTTTAAGAATTATAACAGGTCAAAACATAACATCAGGAAAATAACATTTTTTAAAGCGCTGTTTTATTCATACTTGTCTTAAATTTCAAATCAATAACGTGTCTGACTATCAAAACTATTTTTTATTCGCTATCAACTTTTACCTTGCACCACGCTAGCCGCCGTACACTTACCTTTACATTGAGAAATTCAATCAATCGGCGTGAAAGCGGGCTTTATCTAGGGACGGATATTTTCTACCTAATGGTTCGGAATCGCTGCGACGCTTGTTCACGTCTTGGGTGCATCTTAGCATATGTGAACTGGGTGGTTGCTATTAATAAATATGAGTCTAGAACTTAGTGACACGGTTAGAAAAGTTCAGGTGGATAGCTTGCTTTTTCATCGCAAGTCTTGTTATAAACTTAACAGTATTTCCGATGCTATGCAAAAGGTATGGAAAAAGATTAACTGACAAACAATAATAAACTTAGTTTGGTTGCTATCCTGTGGTATTAATTAATTTGAAAAAGTTTTTTGTTAAAAGGATATCTAAGGAAGTAGCAACCAAAATAACTATTAAAATATTTTTTGCAAACGAAACAAAGAAGCATTTGTGAATTCTGAGGTAGTTTGAACCATATAGTATTTTGGGTTCCGAAGCTTTTTTTTGACAAACTTATGCGTGTGGGGTCTATAGATAGGTCTAACGTTTGCGAGATATACGCTTCCAAAATGAGCGCCCCCCCCCCCCTTAAACTTCTAAACTAAGCGAGGGTAAATTTTGAAAAAAATATATAAAGTAGATCTTAACCAATCCTGTAACAAAAATTCGTTTGGACGAGATCGAAGTAGTAGTTTTGAGATAAAGCACATTTTATCAACCGCAAACATAACTTTGTTTTTAATACAAACACTATAAAAAATTATGTTATATTTGCCGTCAACAAAATATTGTAGTATTTTAGCTTAGTGGAAGTAAGTGGATCCCTAATTCAGATAAAGTTGGCACGGAACCCTCAGTGAGCGAGTCCGACTCGCACTTAGCCAGTTTGGTTATTTAACAGTGCGAAAATTATGATCAAATAATAATATTAAAAAGTTTAACTAAGGTATCCTCTGCTTTTTATTTTAAATAATAAAGTTTTAAAGGCAAATTACAATAGAAAAATTAACGCCGTAAGTGCACACCGCATTCTCATGCAGATACCCACGATAATGCCAGCATCACGTAAAGCGACGTCAGAGCGAGAAACAAATAAAAACCGTGTCACGCTCTTAAAAATAAAACGCATAGTACTTCTATTTTAGTCTCTCGCTGTACGTTAGTATGCGACAAATCACTCCACGCCCGTGCTACGCCGTAGCAGCGTAGCAGTATTTCGTAGCCGAGTTACTCCGAGTATGTAGCACAAAGCGACTACGGTAAACTTATCGTAGCGGTAGAATGGACGTATATTGTAAGAGCTGGAAATGGGATCTCATTTTCAGTAAGTGTAATCATGAAAATATTAATATAACAATGATTTTATTACAGGGTGTATCAAAAGGCTTATTGAAGCCGTAAACTACGTGCCTCTGTTTGTAGGTTATTTGTCGAAGAAACTATACCTGGGCTTTTGAGATATTGATAGTCGAAGTCAAATTATTTGGACAAAATGAAGTTATGAAAAATCTTTTATAGATTCATCTATTTTGCCGACCAAATATCAAACTTTTCTTGAGTCAAGGGGGCAGATTCTCGTGCAGTTCGTGCACGAAAAAAGTTTACCGATCAAATTTTCGTTGCTAAAGATAAATAGTATTTTTATTTCTCATAATAAGTTGTATTGACGTGAGAATCGCCTACTTGAGAACTCCGAGCGCGCTTACATTGCGGCTAATAAATAAAAGATTATTTTTATTACCGAGAAATAATAGTCGTTTCTCAGCGATTATTTTTATAATCTGATTTGATGTACTGAATGTGACGTTTGAGGCTTCGTTAAGCCTTTTGTTATAATACACATATAAACCTGAATGATAATCTTTTCGTCTAATCCAGACATGAGGCCCTATTTTTTAAACACTCGCGTCAAGATGACGTATGGTATTCATTGAGTGTCCGATTTTCAGTCAGTTGAAATTCACACAACAGTGCTTTAAAAAGGATGAGTAAATTTTTGTCTACTTACGAGTATATTTTGCATGATTTTCGTTGTATTTTAGTACAATTCAAGCGAGTGATTAAAAAATGGATAAACCATGAGCTCTATTTTTAACTTTCTACATAATTTACGAGCGATGGAAAGGGCTATGCTGGGTGTTTCTCGACGGGATGGAATCAGAAATGAGGAGATACGTAGAAGAACTAAAGTAACGGACATAGCCTTGAGAATAAGTGAGCTCGAGTGGCAATGGGCAAGGCACATAGCGCGAAGAACTGATGGCCGTTGGGGCAGGAAAGTTCTAGATTGGAAACCCTTCGACCAGAGACGCAGCGTGGGACGTCCACCAAGAAGATGGACAGACGACCTTATAAAGATCGCAGGATCAAACTGGATGCAGACCGCTAGTAATCGGTCGCTGTGGAAAGCCGTGGGGGAGGCCTATGTTCAGCAGTGGACGTCCTTTGGCTGATAATGATGATGTTGATGATGATGATGATGATGATGACATAATTTACTTAATATTCGATCTACTAGTGAATCCTTCTTTTCATTTTATAAATCCGCTCATTTCTGTGTAAATGATACTTTAATCGAATGTACATATTTTTTCACAGAGTACAGTAACGGTCATCCTGAGTGACTGAACGAGTTTCATATAACATCCATCGCTGAGTCAAAGGACATTCAAGACGAGTTGTTACAAACAGGGAAACAATCTGAGACCACAGTAAGCAAACACCGATGAGATTCGGCTTATTTTTACGCCGATCTTTTGTTAGCGTAAATTACAAGTAAGCTTTGTGTGAACAGCCAGCACGTTAGAAGCACATGTTTCTAAGTCCCTTTTAATGATATTAGTCATTAAAATTAATGTCAAATTTGGTACTTATATAGTCGAATAGTTGTTGTACTAATAACTTTATTTTGCTGATTTGTCGTGTTAGTTATGTATATCTGTGTTGAGTTACAGGCAAGTAAATGTGAAACTATAAAATAAAATATTTTGAAACAAGTTATACAGGGAGATTTTTGGTCAACTCAAGGATGCTTATTCAAAAAAACTTCCATCAACATTACAATTTTAAAATAATGGGGACACTTGCGCCCTCACGCGTAACTACAAAACGCTATGCTGTAGCTAGTAAGCTACGAAGAGCCACCGGGCGGCTGCCGTCCTTCTCTTGTGCTTCGGTAGTGTTGGTCATCGACTTGTTCATTAGTATAGCAATTAATAAATTAATTTAGCGATGAAAAATTTAAGTTAAAAAGTATTTTTTTCAATATTTTTTGGCATCAGTATCGTTTGAACAAGCATCCTAGCCATAAGCAAAGTGTGTAAAGGATCAGCAGCAAGGTCAAGGTCAAGGTCAAGGCAAGGTCAAGCAGCAATGCCATTAAACACTGCGCTACTTTTGGCATCGATACAGTTGCGATGCAGACGCTGGAAATTGACAAATTATTTACTGAATTTTGGCGACTGTATCGATGCTAACGCGCATCTGCATTGATGCTAATTGAAATCAGTTCATTGCGTGAGTCGCGATAGCTAAAGCGCGCGCGCAAAACGCGTGACTGCTAAAAGTCGCAGTGTGCAGGGAGTCTTGGGGCTTGTACTTTCTTCATAAAATAGCATAATTTTAAAAGCCTTTGGATCAAATATGCGTACGTAACTACCTTACATTTGATATAATATTTATTCGATTACCTCAAGTAAAAATGGAACATAATTATAGTCAATACCCCATACAAAAACAATTGTTCAGGACAAATGGACTGTCTGTTCTTTTTGACCATTGTTACAGGCCTTTGTCGAAGGAAATTAGTTTCATTCGATTCCGCAGGAAGGGATTGCGACCGTGCCTCTGTTTCTAAGGAAGGATTGTTTCGTTTCAATTCTTAAATGGGATGCGTCGAATTGTTTGTTCCTGTAATTTTCCTGGAATTCCCCGAGGGGCGTAATGCTGTGATTATTTTAGGACAAATGGGCTTTATTGGGAGAAACGATCTTGTAAATGAAGGTGTCTGAGTTACCTTCAAGACAATGTAAGCCTTTGTAAATCAAGAAGATATTAAATTACCTCCAATGTCCAAGAATTTTAACACACCTGATTAAAATCAATAACAATCATAAAAAAATATGAATATGAAAGAGAAATAAAATAAATGTGTTTTTTTTTACTTTTCAAAGCATTCAAACAAAAATGGATCAATTTCAAAAACAAAACGCACTAAAAGTGAAAGCACCGTTTTGTTTTTGAATTTGGCTCAGCTGATTTGTTGAAGTATATTTTATTTCTTATTTTTTAGTGATGCGGAAGAGTGGAGTAGTAGTATAGGGTTCTGCGTGTTTTAACTGCGTTTTTGAGATGTACATTATGTAAAAAAAACGTTTTCGTGATTTGATAACTAAATTCCAGATCGTTAAGAAGTTCCACCATCAGCACAGCTTCAAAAAATGATGACTATCAGACGCGAAAACATGTCATAATTAAGATACTAGTGCAAGAACTATTCGTCCATATAGGATTCCTCGATTACTCTCAGATCCCAATTTTGGTATCAATGAAACGAAAAAAACACACAAATGACTGAGATTATGAGTCACACAAATATACAAAAAAAGTGCAGTCTAATCGAACTCCCTTCCTTTTTAAGTCGGTTGAATAGGAACAGAAAAAACGATTTTTTACGATTCACAATGCTTTTTACTAAAGTGAATCTCAACAACCATTTCCGATATTAATTACTACAAACTGAATTTCCACCAACAAATTTTAAATAAACAGCCGGTCGCATAATCAAAAACTTCATATGACCGTACCATAATATATTGCGTTGGAAAACAGAAGACTCACCTTATACAATTGCAAAACATTTTATCTTTTATTACTCTCGATGTAACAGACAAAATCTGCATATACTGAAGACTTCATATTTTAATAATTATTGCAATAAAACAATAGGTGAAATTGTATTTGTGATATTCAAAATATGCACTCCAAGTAAAAAGTTACTTGTAAGCCATTTTTAAATTTTCTCACACAATTGGACTGATGGAAAAACCAGCGTGTTTTGAAAATGAAACGAATAAAATACATACCGTTAATCATAATATCCTAAACACTACCTCGATTGCTACGTCCTACCATCAGATGATGTTGTTATTAAAGGATATTGACCAAAGCCGGGCCCAGATTGCGTCTTTGTAGTTTATATATCAGAAATCTTGTTTGAATTATAATAGCACTGGTATTTTAAGGGTAACTAATATGTAAGTATTGAATTACTTTAGTAAAATTTAACAATTACCTTCTGAATGTATCAAAATAAATGTAGGTGAGGTGCAATAACTCTGCAATCACAAAAAATAACCTCAAAATGTCTTATCTGCGATTGAATTCCTCGATTGAAACCCCAAATTATTTTTCAAAAATATTTTTTGACTGCATTCTTTCAAATTTTTATATATTTTATCCCAACATTTTGTAAAGACGCATGCAGACGCAAAGTGGACCGAGTTTCTATTGAGTTTCGGTCAAGATCCTTTTGGGCTATAATTGGTAAAAAGGACCTTGACAAAATATAATTTTGCAAAACATAAACGATGGTTTTAATTCTTCTGTATGCATTTTACACTGCGACATACTAATAGCTTAACGAGTAAAATTCCTGTTTCCACCAAATTGCCATCCGTGAGTGGCGGTAAACTACTTCTGTAATTGCTTGATGCAGCGTAACGTTTGCCTCCATTACTAAAAACGGAACACCCATGAAAACTTTACATTCATTTAATGGCGGGTTCATTTCGTTAAATTTTCATATGCCGTTAAAACTACCTTTAGTGCTTCGTCCAACACTTCAAATGTCAGACCTGACAGATATATAACGAGATTGTTTTTATTTTAATTTTGACTTACTAAACAAATTTGATAACAATAAATTTTTGTTACGGTATTTGAAAATTAAATAAACCAATTTGATGCAGCACGTGTCTCACTTTTATAATGTCAATCACATCGAAGAATATGCCAAATGCTTAAAAAAAACTAGTGTTCACTACACTGATTAAAACACTCACTTATTCACCACTCTTCATTACGGTAGGACAAACTGATTTAACAAAAAATATGTGAGACTCTTAGTGTCACGAAAAATGCAGTCTCCACCGCGATGTAAGTGCGCACAACGCCATCTATCGGTGGAGTGCGTAAACACTCACATCACAGCAACATAAACAACTAGTTAAATAGAACTAGACTTTAAATGTAAACTTTTTCATCAACCTTATATAGCGTAGCCTACGCAGGTGAAAATGGTTCAATCACCAATCAACAACCTGAACTGAACCTGAACTAACATGTTTTAAACAGTAGGTACCCAAATTGTGTTAATCGGTACTATCAGAACCAAATTTTAATAATTTAAACGACACCAAATATCTCTTATTGTCTGCTAAATTATATTTTGCGGTTATAAATTAACTTAACAGGTCTGTGTCGGAAGTCTCGACATAGTTCCGTGTAAAACCACCAGGTGGCGCTCAAAAAATGCTGAGACAAAATTGGTGTTTTCGTGTATTTATTGATTGAGAAGAATTTTTGAATGATGCTTAAAAAACTACAAATATTTTTTAAGATTTATTAAAGATATAGCTACGTAAGTTAAATAATATTTAATGAATTAGATAATCATAAAATTGAAATTGTCGACGCGAAATGTCAAAAATGATGCATCAGACTACGCCCGCTGATCTAAGCAAATGCTTGCAGTAGACTCATTCAAAATAATGTGTTATGAAAATATTTATAATTAACTCTAATAAAGTCACGGGAAATATTATTCATTCAAAGAATCTTTCACTTTAAGAGAGGGAACGGATACACTACTTTTGGCTTTTCTATGACATGGGTCTCTTTGTAAGAGCAAAGTAAATAGCTAATACGCTTCACTCGAGACTGCATCCACCAGATCGTCTAAGATATCATACAAATATAACGAGGAAAATATTCTAGTGTCATAAGCAGACTTATTTTAAATTAAAAAAGTCTAATTCAGTGTAACAATCTTGCAAATACAATAATTTTAAAAATTTTGCTTACGTATAAATCCTGACTGCCTGATGCTTAGTAAAAATAAATTCATTTAGAGTCGGTGTATGATGTGCGTAGACTGTTGGTGATGCTTAAGATTATGCACATTTTAGTCAGTTTTTGATGCCGGTTACATATTTTTTATTTTTATTTAATGGTTTTTAGTTATTAACTTATATTTTTAAAACTACTGACCTATTTGGATAAAACTTACACTTTATACTTAGTTGAAATATGAGTGAATTAAAAAAAAACGTCTCGCTTCATATCTTATGTCATTATTTATATTATATTATTAACTCACGTTCTCGTTTTTGAGAAATACGTGGACAAACATGCAAAAATACAAACATACATACAGACATACACTTACGAAATTGGCATACGTGTTCGGAAGCCTAAATAGATCAACTTACACAAATACGAATTGATTACCACCTTTTCTTGAAATCGGTAAAAACGTAAACAATGAAGATATCTTAATATTAACAATTTGATTTGTGTGAGTCTACTTTATTCTGCAATTTATCTGCACTGTAACAATGTCACGGTTAAACAATACAAAGGTGAAATTAATTTTCACCTTGTCCCAAACATTAAGGGTTAATTGGCAAGGCTCTTGCATCTAAGTGCTGTCATCAAAAACATGATCAACGGGCGCTATTATCAAAAATAGTCTTTTAGTGTGAAAATGGTAAATGAATATCGAGTGGAGTTAATTTATTCCTCTTATTTAATTTACATACCATACTTTTTGCATAACACTATTATTCTTTGTGAATTTCCCTATTCACTACTAACGAAACTAAACTAAAATGAGATTTAACTCTAAATTACATACATTAATTAACAAATTTCGTTTGAAGGATTTGTACAATATTAGGCCTTATCGGTATTAGCGATATTTTTCAAACAACCTTCGGGTAAAGAAATTATCTATTACTAACATTTCTTACAGTCTCATCCACTTTATACCGTATCTCACAAAATGACGTTGTAAATTATAGCATATATGCTATTCCAATTAATAAGTTATATTACTGTAAGGTTTTAACAAAATCTATTCAGTAGTTTTGGTGTGAAGGAACAACAAACATACATCCATTCTCACAAATTTTCACGTTTGTAATATTAGAAGGGTTCAGAATTATCTGACAACATTCTGTGTAAAAATAAGAAAGATAAAAATTCAACAGAAAATTACAAGCGAATTCCCACAACAGGAGCCTCACTAATTTGTCAAAACATTCTTTGAAACTTTTTCGAGTTGAATTTACAGAGGCGCCTTCCAAAGAAACGTTTTGGTTACAGTTGCTCTGAATCTGGTTAAATAGGGTTATTTCGACAACGCCACTGCCTTTGAGGGTGTACCTTGATACATAGACCAAAGTGAAGAGACAATTCAGTTTTCATTATGTATTGTGATATAATGAATAGTGCCACCAACATATCTGAAGAATGGCCAACAATGTAACTGCAGTGCTCACTTTGAAAACGTTATTGCTGCCAGTAAAAGTTAGTGTAACCATTATAAATATTTGAAATCTATCGGAAGCATATATTATTATGTTAGTCCATTTTTATAGAGAGCAAGGAGGCGACCACAAAAATAGCCCACATCCAAATTTTCTGAAGTCCTAAAGTATAATGTCAGTATAATGCTATTTGGCTAATTCCATACCTGTATAATTTTTCGTGTGTATATTTATGAGAAAAAGAGCAACCCTTTTTGATCGTGACGCCATTTTCTCATTCTTCAGATGAGTTGGTGAGACTATAGACCCCTTATACACTGCAAGTTTTAGCAGCGATGCAGTCGCAATGCTAACGCGATGCAGAATTGATGCAGTCGCAAACTGTAAACCTTTACACACTGCGCTACGTTTAACATCGATGCAGTCTGCGATGCGGAAGCTGCAAATTGACAAATTATGTAAGTGAACTGACACACAAAACAAAACACCAACACTGAAAGTCGCAGTGTATTAGGGGTCATTGTTTTGAGGCCTGGTTATAACGAGATTTTGTATGGGGATCTGGCAGATAATGCTAAAAAAGCTACATTTTTACACTAAGCTGAACTTGAATTTAACGTATATTTAATTTCAAAATATAACTATTATCGAAAAAACTTAGGAAGCAAGGAAGGTTTTAGGCTATTAAACATCACGATAAGACATATAAGAGCAAAGCAATAATGAAAAATGTAGAAAAAACGCGCGCGCACATTAACAACCGAAAAAAGGACACCATGGCGAAATGCCAATAAGTAGTCCCCCTAGCCAATTTCGACTACGGTGGCCAGTCACAATGACTAACTGACTGCGAGGGACATATTATAGTGCACAAGTGTGTGCGCAAACACAGGTGCACTCTCTATTCCTTTCACTCTCATAGCCCGATGGGACAGCAAACTGATACGACCGGAGAGAGATCAGGCGCAGGACCAACGGCTTTATGTGCTTTCCGAGGCACGGGGGTGAAACACCGCCAATTTCCTATCTCAGGGCTACCCTAAGAATTTCTAGATGGAAAAGACCCGGAGTTCGAACCCGCGACCTTTGGCGCAGCCGTCGCTTCTGAATGCGACCGCCCTACCGCTGCGTCACCAAGGCAGTTATGAATAGGGCAACTTGCACCAACGCTTTTAATTGTTTTCTTTTCATCATAGACGGAAAGAGTTTGCTAACTTACTATACTTATTGCAAGATTGATGTATTCATTGACTAAAACTCCTTTTGTTTCTTATACTTTACTTCACAAATAATAAGTATTTAATTGCAACGTGATGATATTTTTTTTCATAATAAAATAAATTAACTTGTATTTAAAACTCCGGTACATATTTTAAGGAGCGAACCGGGACCTCTGGCGCATCCGTCGCTTTAAAGTGCGACCCTCTAACCGCTGCGCCACCGAGGCAGTTAAATGCCAATACCAACCAGTTTTCCCATTTTTGCAGAAACACATTTACTAAATAGTCATTAAAATGGCTGTACTTACGCCTCTTTGTCCCAGTTCTTAATTATCGTGAATTCACGGATTCACTCACTTGCATTACGCTAATTCCCTGACGCCGTGTCCCTGAATGCTGACGATCCTGATTACGCGAGACAAAGACTCCGCTGGAGAGACAAGTGTCTGATTGTTAATTTGAGAATACCTGGCTTAAATACAGATGTAAAATTATTGTCAAACTAGAAAACGATGAGAACAGGAATATTTTACAGCTTAAAGCCTTCCCCAATAAAGTCTCTATCCAACTAAAACATATTTTTCAAAACGGTTAGGTGGTTCCTGAGACTAGCGCGTTCAAACAAACAAACGCTTCAGCTTTATAATATTATAGATTAACCAAAAATAAACTTAGTTAGCTAACTATCTATTACAACTATAACTACTAATACAAAAAAAAAACATTAAAAAAATAAATAAAGCGACTTCAACAACCTGACAAAAAAGCTTAAAATAACGCATTCTTACTCTATTAAGGAGAAACAAATTATTTTGGGAGTCGGTGCATGATGTCAAGCTTACCTTCCAACGTCAACAGTCTACACACATCATGCACCGACTCCAAAGGAAATTGTTTTTCTCTCATTAGGAATAATAACGAATGCGTTATTTTAAAGCCAGGTTGTTAAAGTTGGTTATTTTTTTAAATTATTTTTTATATTATTATGTTTTTTTGTTATTACCCGTATCTTAAAAACTACTGGACCTAAAACTTACACTGTACCCTAAGTTAAAGTATACTTGATTGAATTAAAAAGTAGTCATCTCTATATAGTTTCCCTTTTTTAAAATCCGAAGATAAACACAAAAACAAAAATATACAAACATACATACACTGACAAAATTTTGCACAAGTGTTTGGAAGGCTGAACAGATGAATACACTCGAAAATTATCTAATTCTAACGATATCACATAATTACACAATCAATAAATTACCTGCCTTTTTTGAGCTTAGTTAAAAGCGAAGGTTTCCAACAAAACAATGGCAGGGTTAAAATGAAAAACCCTTCGAAAAATATATTCCACTCCTAGGCTTTATGAAAGTTTAAACAAGACAAGGCAAAAGAAGTTGTAGAGCCCATCATAGAGTCAATATTGATACACAGTTTACGGTAACGCTAATACGTTACTTTGCCGTTTACTGCCTCGGTGGCGCAGCGGAAGGAGGGTTGCACTTTAAAGCGACGGCTGCGCCAGAGGTCTCGGGTTCAATCCCCGGGTCGGGCCAAAAATATATACCTGAGTTTTTCTGTTCAGAAATTCTTAGGGTAGCCCGGAGTTTGGAAGTTGGTGGTGTTTCACCCCCGTGCCTCGGAAAAGCACGTAAAGCCGTTGGTCCTGCGCCTGAACTCTCTCCGGTCGTGTCAGATTGCTGTCCCATCGGGCTATGAGAGTGAAAGGAATAGAGAGTGCACCTGTGTTTGCGCACACACTTGTGCACTATAATATGTCCCGCGCAGTCGGTTAGTCGTTATGACTGGCCACCGTAGTCGAAATCGGCTAGGGGGACTATTACTATTACTTTGCCGTTGTACACATAGAAGTAGAAGTACTACAATCAGTGATAGGTACTATTACTTATGACTGAGAAGCTCGTAGCGCAGTGGTGGCAGCGCTTTGGTAGTAATACTGAAGTGAAGCAACCGACAGCGCGGTCGTGTTTGGATGGGTGACCATTCCGACTATTAAGTGATGTTTATCACAAGCATCTCCGTGCTTCGGAAGGCACGTAAAGCCGTTGGTCCCGGCGAATATCGTTTGATATTAATCGTTAAGCCTAGTCAGAGGCCTTATAACATCTGACAGCAGGGTTAGTCGCTTACCTTGCAAACACCCCTCCACCAATCCGCACTGAGCCCGCATATGAGTTGAGTATGGCTTGTACTACCTCGTAGTTGAGGTAAGGCCTTTGCCCAGCAGTGGGACGTTACAGGCGCAACTTTACTTACTTTACACATAGAAGTTACATACTTTTGTTCATAATATGTGATTTGTAGGTAGTCCACAACTTACAATCAAACTTGGGATTAGATATTCCATTAACATAAAACCAATCATCATTTCAGTTCATCATAGTCCTTTAAATACCCATTCACAAAACTAAAAGGGGTGTCGATCCCAAACGTCCTCACATTCGGTACGATAATCGAATTTATACGGCGTAATAACAATATATTATTTTTTATGACTATTTCAAAGTATTCTCAGCGCCCCAAAGACATATTTCACTAAAATGAAATGGATGAGGTGACACGTTTTCAGGGGACGGTTGTCTGATGCATATAGGGTGTACTGGTTTTATTGGTTAATGTTTTTTTTAATATGGTAAGTATCAACCAGTGAACGAACACAGTCAAAAAGTTAAGAAATATTTATAATGTATGTTCCATAACTAAAAGAAACAGATTCAAATTTAGATTCATTTATACAAATATAGTGAAAGTTTGCCCAATTCACTAGAAGCTGGCATGCAAATCATAGCACATTATTTAAATTTAAACATTACAAAATTATTGAAACCGTTAAAAATATGTTATTACAAAAAACACTTCAAGGGACATTAGGTAGTTTCAGCTCTTTAAAAAGTGGCCTACAAGGTATTTCACTCGAAAACATTGTTTTTGAGCTATTACTACTCTGTTAACATGACATGAGTTGCTCCATAGGATAATCGCAGATCCTTTAAGAGTCATGATGAATGATGAAATAGTGTATTAATAATACATAGGTTATCAATAAACCTCATTAACCAAATGAATATTTTGTCTCTGTGAATTATGGTAAGGAAAAGGTTTGTTTAAAGAATACGAGTATTGTTTCGTAACATCATTTCCTAAATGGGCGGGCAGTTCCTTTTAGACGAAATACTTTCAAAACTGTATCGTATAATGATGTTACAATGGATAACAACACGTAATCCATAATTATTATATGTAATTTATGTTCTTAAGTAAGAAACAAATTGCCTTTTTTCGGAGTATATTTATTTTAAACATAAAAGCAGTTTCCATTGATTTATTAATTATATTCTCTTATAATCTAATTAATAATTTTGTGTTTCCTATGATAGTTAACTGTAAACTTACGCACAGCAAACATGACCTACCTACTCATATAGTACAATTTAGTATAATTGTAATTATGCAAGATACAAGATAACGATCTTCATTACATTTGCTCCATAAATGGTGTTCTGTAAATGGAGTTCTCCCCTCACACAACCTGTATAAGACAGATCCCACGGGATTTGTTTCAGGTGTTTAACGATCGCAGTGCTGTGTAAAATGTTTATAAATTGTTCAAATTATAAGCGCGGGATTGTAACAATGCTGTCCTGGTTGAATGCGTACACGAGTTTGGATATGTTTGAATGAGTATGTTTTGAAGTATGGAAGCATGCATTGTCTCTTGTATTCGGTTGGCCTTGAGAGTTCTGAAAAATCTGTACGATTATAACATTAAGAGTTACTATATATTTATCTGGTTGAAGTTCAATTTCATTAAGATTGTAAAGGACACAGCAAAGTATCATTTCGAGGCGTTCAGTATTATTTGTATGAAACTCTTAACCAGCTAACATATAATATTAAAAGTGAAACTTCTGGTATATTTTTTAAATCAAAACTGGCCAAAAATGTTTTCGAAAAGTATTTTTAAATTTTAATATTTTTTATTTGTCAGGTTAAGCTCGGGCAAAACAAATGTTACTTTACAAGCCAACGTTGTTCTCATTCAAGTGACTATAAGCTAAGCTAAAATGGTAAAGAATAAAAGTAAGCTATAAAATTACATAGTTATAGGGCACATTTTTTTAGTAATTTGAAGTTTTTTAAAATAAACGCCTAAAAAAAACATTTTTTTCATAAAAATACATTTTTTACCCAAGATACTTTTTTGCGGACTATTTATTATTTCATGGTCATCGCCAGGTATTAGGCATACTGTTTTTTTTTTTTCAAAGAAATAGACCCATTATTTTGGAAGAAATCAATACTTTTGTACATAGAATCCTTAATGAAACATGAAAATCTTAAAATACCAATAAATCCAACAAAATTTTTTTTTATTTTTTTTAATATTTTTCTAGTCAATGATTCATGGTCTAGTTTCATCCCCTTTCGGGATTGCGCTTTATCCAGGGACACACTGTATATTGTCTTTTATGAGAATACATATATTTAAACATAAACTGCATACATAACGTACCACCATCTTGGATTGAGATCAACAGGACCTAATCTCAACCAGCGGGTTACACCTAACTGCTACACGCAAGAAGAACTGTCAGAAGTTATAGCGATCCGTGGACGACGCATCTGCTATCCGAAGCCGAATCGATGCCACGGCGTTGATCCCTTTACGTAACTTAACAGTTGATGTCTGGTTGATATCAATACGATATCGACCCCTTTACGAGTGATTATATCTAATTTAACTTTAAAACGTTTTGCGCAAGCGAGAAAATGAAGGTCAAACGACCTTGTAAAGAACACAGGATCACACTGGATGCAGACATCTAGCTATCGAGAATCCTTGAGAAAGGACTGTTTTCATCTGTGGACGTCTTTCGGCTGTTAATTATCATGACGGACACCAATATAAAATGATAGTAGAGCTCGAATATGTTATTAAAAGCTATATAGCAGTATTTTATATCATATTGTCATACTCATATAACTACAGCATGCATAAATTATAACGCCATTACGCAATGTGTATGTAACAGTTATCCATTTGGTTATAAATATGTTTGCCAATTCGATAATTGCATTCGGTGAGTTGTCATGCAAATGTAGGCTAAACGAGCGTTATTCATATGACAGGTTCGTTGCGGTAGTTAATGCTTCAGACTGCAGTAAGAGCTGATGAAAATGACTATGTTTACAAGTATACTACATTTTTATATCAAATACATACAATAACTACAGATAACAACTACATTTGTATATCAATAATTTTAAAGTTTTTTTTTAAAATTCTTTAATAACATTTTTATTTATATAATATGTACATAATTAGATATTCTCTTTAATAAAATTGTTTACTTTCTCTTCCGTTTAATATAATGCATCGCCATGCTTCTTCTTTCAAACTTAGTGTTTTTCCTAACCCGATGGTTGACTGGAAGAAATTGCTTTAAGCAAAAAGACCGCCTGAATTGTACACTTACGTCATATTTAAGAGATTTAATGTCCTCATCACCATCATCATTATGCTAAAAGACGTCCACTGCTGAACATAGGCTTCCCATAAGGCTTTTTACAGCAACCGATCACTAGCGGTCTTCACCCAGTTTTATCCTGCGATCTTTACAACGTCGTCTGTCTATCTTGTCGGTATATATTATACGAGTAAACAGGCCTTGCAACGTAAAACCAACAAGTCCATCTTTAACTAAGTATTTCCTGTAAAAATAGCTAAAACTGATCACTACAGTGTAATTTGATTTATTTATTTATACACAGTCTGGCTAAAAACACTGTTACAGTAAAAAAAATGAGAAAGATATTACATTTGAATTTGGAATCTGACCTTTTTATACGATTGCTTATTATGTTTTCTAATTTTGGCGCCCATACATTTTATAATATTTCGCGATATTAAAAAGGAGTGGGGTGATAAAGAGAACTGAATCGCTGTGATTGCATTACACAAAGTTGGTATGGAGCAAAATGCAATTTTTAAAACTCTCCATACGCTTGGTATGAGTCAAATGTTTGTGTACCAGGCTATCAAGGTACAATGAGACCTCCTCTGTTTGTGACAGAAAAAGATCTGCCCGTCCACGTAGTATTCGTACGAAAAAGGTGGTCAAAGCAGTAAGGGAAAGAACTCGAAGAAATCCTGTCCGAAAGCAAAAGATTTTATCTCGGGAGATGAAGATAGCACCCAGAACCATGTCGCGTATTTTAAAAGATGACTTAGGACTTGCAGCCTATAAGAGATGCACTGGTCATTTTTAACTGAAAATTTAAAAAAGAATAGGGTGGTAAAATCGAAAAAACTACTGAAGCGGTATGCAAAGGGAGGTCACAGAAAAAAATTGTTTAGGGATGAGAAAATCTTTACAATTGAGCAACATTTTAACAAACAAAATAACCGTATTTACGCTCAAACCTCCAAGGCAGCTTCCCAATTAGCCGGAAGAGTACAACGTGGGCATTACCCGACTTCAGTGATGGTTTGGTGGGGGTGTTAGCTATGAAGGAGTGACTAAACTATATTTTTGTGAAAAAGGTATCAAAACATCGGCACAAGTGTATCAAGATAGTTAAGTCACACCATTCCTGAGAAAGGTAGTTAAGTCACACCATGTTCAATAACCAAGCATGGTCTTTTCAACAAGACTGCTCTGGGTCATAAAGCTCGGTCCACGCAGTTTTGGTTAGAAGCGTACGTTTCGGACTTCATCAGAGCTGAAGACTGGCCGTCGTCTAGTCCCGATGTTAATCCGCTGGATTATGATTTATGGCCAGTTTTAGAGAGTACGGCTTGATCTTAGCGCCATGATAATTTGGAGTCCCTAAAACTATCCATACGATTGGCAGTAAAGAATTTTGCCATGGAAAGAGAGCGTGCTTCTATTGATAACTGGCCTCCACGTTTAAAGGACTGTATTGCAGCCAATGGAGACCACTTCGAATAAACTTATTATATTTTAAATTGTTTTAATTTATGTATAAAACTAACACACTGTAAAAGTAATAAATATTATTTGCATTAAATATTTTTTTATTTGTGACAATATTAATGGCAAGACTAGACTATTTATGGCTAGACTAGACTAATCTAACTACACGTCAAACAAACACACGCAATTCAGGCCCATACCATGGTACAAATACCTTACCGACTGCATACAAAATATGACAATCATGAAATCAAAGTGTCTCTAATCTTTACTAATATCAAAGTTTATTTATTTGTTTGAACGTGCAAATGTCGAGATTTATTGGGCGGATTTGAAAAAGTTTTTTTGTGTTGCATAGCTTATTTATCGAGAAAGGCTTTAAACTATAAAAAAATAATAGGAGCAAACTCAAAACGCGCGGACCCAGTCGCGGGGAACCACAATGTTATTATATTATTAGCGGACCCAGTGACCTTCGATTCGCCCCCGGTCGTGTTACGCCCTGTGTCGGAAGTCTCTACATAGTTCCGTGTAAAACCACCAGGTGGCGCTCGAAAAATGCTGAGACAAAATTGGTGTTTTCGTGTATTTATTGATTGAGAATAATTTTTCAATGATGCTTAAAAAACTACAAATATTACTTAAGATTTATTAAAGATGTAACTGCGTAAGTTAAAATAATATTTGATGAATTAGAAAATCATAAAATTGAAATTGTCGACGCGAAATGTCAAAAATGATGCTTCAGACTTCGCCCGCTGTAAGCCTAGCATGCACGCCTCGATACCGTTTATCGCGTCGATAAAATAATTTTATTTCCTAAACAACCTGTTTTGACAAGTATTCTCCACTTGTAAATCAATCCTAATTGCTTTTTAAAACAAATGAATGCAAAAAAGTAAGTAAAACCTTTTTAAATATGATAATAATGACGTTTGAAATGTATCGATTGCCGCGATAAATGATAAATAGGCGCGCATCTTAGGCCCGCTGGTCTCGTAATTCGTCATTTTCACGAATCCAAAAAGTAAAAATCATGAAAATCAGTCCAACCGCTCCGTCTTTGTTTTTTCTTTATTAATTACCATCTCCTGTCAATAACAAACACATCAAAAAATAATAGGCGTAATCGGTCCAGCTGTTCACGCATGATGCCGCGACCATGAGAAATATGGATTTATTTTTATTTTAATAATAACAAATATTATTAACTTATACTATTTTAACCCCGCAGAGTTACGCAAATCGTTGTCAGGTAAACATTTAATGACATCGACAATACAATGGCCTAATGATTGGTATTATGTTCTTGTATGAGAACTTATAACAATTTATTTGGTCAGCTAGAATGCACAAGCACTTTTTAAATGGTTGTGATGAGAATACAATGTTTCAAACCATTTTGTCTTTCTGAATAAAAATATTTCACGAATGGCTTCTTTATTACGTAACATCGAATTCGTCACGGATCACCGCCAAAGGACATTGATAAAACTCGCCTAAGAATCAACACAAATTTGTCAATAACCAAAATTCATGTCTTTTTTTTTGCATTAATAAACATTCATTAGATTGTAACGGACACTTTTGTTTTGTGAAATCAATTTTAAAAGGACTTTTTTGATTTTGAACTCTTTACATAATCTTTTTTATACTATTGTGCTCTGTATGGGCTTTTGTGATTTGGCCAATACCACAATACGGTGTTCACTCACTTACTTTAGTTAGTAAATAGTAGATAGGCTAAAAAGACATAAATTCTTATGTGCCTCAAGAAAATGGAATACTGAAAATTTAACGTTTTTCAATTACAAAAAACAATATTATTGTATCGTCATTGGCTAAATCAGCTTTGTTCCTCGAAAAAAAAAGGGCAGATGACAGGAGTGACCCAACTATTTCAAAGTCAGAAAAAAAAGCGCGGGAACCTTGGAGAAATAAAGGCGCCCAATTTGCTCATGTTGGTAGGTACTATAATATTACGGTATTATTAAAATCATGTTTGTGAAATAAAGAAGTAGATAAAACATGCTGCCAGTACTTAGTATGTCGATAAAATAGCTGTTATAACGAAATTAAAATGTTTCATATTAATAAAACATAACCATTATTCACTATGATAAAGCTTTTATTATGTTCTTAAAGTAGTCCGTAAAAAAAGTGTCCGTTAAAAAATATTGTTTTTACATACTCATTTCGAACCTAGAAAGGTACTTTTCATCAGTGTTGGTTCTTAGGCGAACGATATATGAACTCGGAACAATATGTCCTCTCCTTTCTAACAAATTTTACTTCAGCGTAATTATACAGCGTAATAGTCGGTATTATACGACTGAAAAAAACAACTTAAAACTGTGAAGAATATAATTAATTAAACCTTTCAAGAATATAAAATACAGGGTGTTGTATTGGTCAGCTACGAGCGACTCAGAGGTGGTTGTACAAACTTTTTTTTTTCCAACCCAACAATCTGCTTATGATACTAGCAAAAGAGTCGAAACTACCAAACCAGGTCGCCACTTCGTAGTTTACTAGCTACGACGTAGTATTTCGTATAGATACGCGCGTGCTATGCGCGAGGGTACAAGTTTCCCAATTCCTTTTTATTTTTTTGAATGTTGTGAAGAGGTTTTATTTAATAATACTTGCATAAAGTTTAAAGAAAACATGTTATTAAAAACATAAGTAATATTAGCATCCCTGGATTTCATCCTTACATAGGACTTCATTGGTTTCTTGTCAAAAGATTGCTGTTACAGAGATAAACTCGTATAAAGAATGAAAGCACGGTCTCTTCGTTAAGTCTGGACGGTTTATGAAGATAGTTGCCTCTATCTCAGGGAATATTATAAATATGAATTCATGCACAAACTCTCAACTTCCTTGATGAATTTCACTTCTACGTTTTGGTCTACGAAGACGTACAAAACAGTAATTTTTATTCCATAATCAAATAATAAGGGGTTTAAAGGATGATGAAAAGCATGGAAATTGTTGACGTCATCATTCATGATGCCATCTTTTTGACCATTTTTAGCGTCATCTACCAGAGCACCGACTCCAAAAAGAAATTGTTCGCCTAAAATGAATTCCTTTCCTTTAAACAGTTAAGTGATTATTTGAGACTTTTTAGTGCATTTTAGTTTTGAAGTCGGTTCACTCTTTTTATTTAAGCATCCAAACGGATACCTGATGATTACAATTTCGAGGTAAACCAGCTAACCTTTGACTGCACCAACACAATTCAATAAACATTCCGTACGACTGAAAAGTGATTTCGACAGTCACATTGTTTCGAAATCCCAAATGTTTCGAATTCACGTATCTAACACATATTATTTCGGTTGTTCGAAAACTTCCGTTATTTCCCGTCAAAAACTATTGCTTGGATATAGGAGACAAAATGCTCTTTGAACGAGGTTAGCATATAAATAGAACTGTTAGGAGCTGTGTATCTGGTTCGAACGGATTGGAATAATAGTTGTAGATTGGATGTAACAATGTGATGTTCAGTGACAATTTTTACTTTGAACTGATAATGCAATGAAAGACAACTCAAACTCTCACATGTACAATTACGTTTAAGACTGTTTACATAATGTTTCCGAACTACTTTTTGTGGAAGACCACGACGGATGTGTGGTCTATTCTTAAAGATTGTTTTAAGTGCTTATCCCATAGCACCCAAAATATATAACCATTTACCAGACTCACCAAAAGAGCTCGAATTTAACGGGTTTCAACTGAATATATTGCTAGAAAGTGTTATTATTCTTTAGATTGATTAAATCATTTTTGTTTTTGTGTAGCTGTAAGTTTACATTTAGGTGTTTTCAACACGTTGGCACATCGCTGTACCTGCGAAAAGGTGGTCGACGAACTCGCTCACCATGGCCTCTCGTGTAGCAGAAGCGCCGGCAGGATCCCCCACATGCCAGTTTGAACGATGTCATCCGTCGGGCGCTTGCTAGCGCACGTATTCCAGCCGTTTTGGAACATAACGGCCTCGTGCGTAACGATGGTATGCGGCCCGACGGCATGACTCTAGTTCCTTGGATGATGGGCAGGCCCTCAGTGCGGGACGCTACTTGCGTCGACACTTTGGCAGCCTCTCATCTTCCTTAACTGACAATAGGGCTGAAGTCCTCAAACAGCGCAAATATGAATGTCTAAGTGAGACTAACATGTTTGAGCCGTTTGGGGTCGAAACTCGGGGCCGTGAAGACCAAGTGCTCATCAATTGTACCGTGTGATTTCAAAACGCCTAGTTTTGAATTCTCACGATGCAAAAGCTGGCCTCTACCTTTGCCAGCGTATAAGCTTGGCCATTTAAAGAGGCAATGTGGCCAGTTTCATGGGCAACTTTCCACGGGACGGTGACCTGGGTCAGATTTTTTATTTGTAGGTTGAAAATAACTTACAATTGAAAAATCTGACTCGTGCTCGTTTTGAGATTTAAGTTTAAAGTTTTTTGTGTTATTTATTATTTTAGTATAAATCATTTCTTTAGAAGAATACTTCAATGATAAGATCTCCATTTAATGATATTGTATAAATATGTGAATTTTATTTAAACTGTATAATGTTGCACGCCCGATGGCTAGATTATAGTGTGTCCAAAGTTTTATCAAACAATAAGATCTGGTATGTTTATTTTTACCTATAACATGCAATAAATAAATGATTGATTATTTGATTAAATATATTTTGCTTAAAAAAAACATTGTCTGTACCAGTTATTCTGTACTACCTACCCATTTCGGGACGGTCAGAATACAAGTCTAATTAGCCAAGAAATGTTGTAATATTTTAAGTGTTGCTTAACTAACGCATAAATATCATTGTAGGTGCGCATTTTGAATTTAAATTCAAATATCCCTAAAATAGTGTGTAGACGCCTAAGAAGCTAATGGTCTAAAAGAAATACGGAACTTCCCTCAACTTAAGATATCTAAAAGAAGTCATGATTCGTTTTCACTTATCTATTAACGCGCGATAAGTTAATCGGTGAAGCTCAAAAGTCGTGTCGTTATCTCAAAACTTTTACCCAATTTTATCTTGTTAACCCTCAACTGCTAATTTAGATCGAATTCCTAGTGCTTTGTATATTATTTTAAGAGGCCCTAACGAAATTGATGCTGTACAAAACAGTTTTTAGAACAAATTCTATTAGTATATTTTAAGATTATTTTTTATTTTTTTATAAACAAAGATATGAATAAATTACTGATACTATATTGGATCCCATACAAAGATAAACCTAGTACCTATACGAAGGTGAACAGGCTTCAAATATAAATTCAATAAATCGACTTTTTGTAACTTGTCATCAATAAAAGCTCCTGAGTTCATAACTCTGTTTCACATTAATAGATAAGAACATGATGTCTGATATAACGATTGACTGTTTCACACTATTATCATGTTAACACGTTAATAAATGCATTCGCTATTGATAGTTTTATTTTGTAAGACTTTCGCCGCATTTATGAAAATATAATGCATATTGCCATCTCTTTCACCCTTATCGTTGTGTTGGTAGGAGCGACAAAGTTGGCAACATTTTAAAAATGTGACTTTTGTAGTTTAGAGTAAAGCCCCATATCAGTTAATTTATCAGTTCTGTTTAAATTTAATCGGGAATTACGGATATTATTACGTATCACCTCATTGTAAATCATTTATTACATTTTGCTGTAAATTATTTTAAATTAACTTTACTAAGCTCTATACTGATCTGGTCAATAACATTGTCAAATTTTAATATTCCAATGGAGTGTGCAGGTGCTCATTGTTTTGTTTAAATAATAAAAAACAATCGTTATTTTATTAAATGAAAGTTTTTTTGGTTTCAAAAAAATATTTCAGTATAAAGTATGTCGTTACATTGTCTAAGCTCAATATACGCACCAAATAGCTTTTTCATCTTATTTCCACATTTTCTACAAAGTTACAAAAATCTCATTTTAAGTTTGCGAACTTAACAATTTTACACTATGCTTGGAATACCTAACCGTGACCAAGACGGTCCTCCAGACACCCACTATGCATTGGTAGGTTAATTTCGTTTGTGACTCCGCGCTGAATTTCTTCATCTCTTCGTGCAAAGCAAGTCTACAGTGAAAATGTCTTTGAAACTCCCGGCTAGATTCAATCTACGTTTGTAACTTTCCCTCTTCGTACGTGTTTCAAAGACCTTAATAGGGGCGAAATGTCACGTTTAGTTAGCAGTTCGTGAGTAATGAAACTGTCCCAATACAGTACATAAATAGGTTTTTACGTCACGAGGCACTAACTTCATGTTTGTGAAACCTTGTGTAAGACTTTTAGGCAGTCAAGCATTCATGTCTGCTTTTTCTAAGAACCCAAAGTAAGTTGCTAATGCACTTGTGTTATGGATATCAGGAACAACGGTGGCACCACAACACCGAGACCCGAAACAATGTTGAAAGTTCAGATTTCTGCATTGACCCGACCGGGAATCGAACCCGGAAACTCAGAGCGGCAACGCCTTGAAACTCAGCGTTCCTAGCCACTACACCATGGAAGTCGATATAAGCAAAGTTTTAGTTAACAACTTATGATCTTAATTCTACGTGAAATTTTCTACCAGTGATGCCTTCGGCTTTAAGCTAAGCTGTAATTAAAAATATTGTTTGGAAGAAGCCATACTATCTGAATAACTTATTAACTGCCTCGGAGGCGCAGCGGTAAAAGGGCCACTCTGTAAAGCGACGGCTGTGCCAGAGGTCCCGGGTTCGATCCCCGGGTCGGGTCAAAAAGACATACCTGTGATTTTCTGTTCAAAATTCTTAGGGTAACCTGGAGTTTGTAAGTTGGCGGTGTTACACCCCCGTGCCTCGGAAAAGCACGTAAAGCCGTTGGTCCTGCGCCTGATCGCTCTCCGGTCGCTTAGAAGAGATAGATAGTGCACCTGTGTTTTCGCACACACTTGTGCACTAAAATATGTCCCGCGTAGTCGGTTAGTCGTTGTGACTGTCCACCGTAGTCAAAATCAACTACGGGACTCTATATACTAGCTGAATGTAAGCGATGCAGATGCCTTGGCACGTTGGTATATCTCAAAACTTAAACCCTCTTCAAACTTACTTAAAATTCTTACAAAAGCAAACAGTCATAATTTAATTTTCATCGACGTCAGAACCACATTTCCCGCACTCCTTCGCCTCATTTCACTACAAAGTAACACACGGAAATTTCACCACAAAGTTCTCAAAACTGCATACAGCACAATGGCCGATATTCTAAAGGAGCCCAATAACTTTCCCTACACACTTCTGGGAAACTAACCATGTTTAACTTTTGCGAAGTTGGTTACAACCGAATTTGTATTGACTGTACCGTTTTGCTTACCAACAAAAACTTGCAGCTGTAGTGAGGGGCGATTAAAATATTTAGTATTCTGGAGACAGATTTTCATACAATTCGTTTACGAAAAAAGTTCACCGATCGAATTTTCATTGCGAGAGAAAAATTGTTTTTGATTCCTCAGGTTATTTTGTATGATTATTCGATTGCAAATTAATTGTAAATTAATTTGCAATCGAATAATCATACAAAATAAGATCAATTGACGCGAGAATCGCCGCCGAACTTTATTAAATCTGTAAAGTCGCTACTTAAAAGAAAGGTTTAAAAACATATTTATTTAAACAACAAATGTAATTTTAATTGTCTTTTCGTGGCTATACATTATCAATCATATACCACATTGATGCATGGAGTATTATTATTATTAATATTAGATATATTAATTTTCCTCTGCTAAATTATACTGAAATCAAAAGATAACGCAATTCTAGGCATTTTACTGGATTGACTTATCTGTTTTATCTAAAAATATAGGGCTCTTCAATACTTTTTGGGAATTCAGCTAGTTCATCAACACACATTAAAGGTTATTTACGATGAATTGTGTTGTGGTAACATTATTGTGTCTGATTTCCATCCAGTAGTACATTACCTATTTACTCTGAGATTTGGGCCTCCGAGTGATTGGTTTCTAATATTTACTTAATTATGAAGGTTTATTACATGAATCATTGCTGCGCTACTGCTTATGGAGTAAAGCGGCGATGATTCTCATAAAGTAGTAATTACGAGTCTTATACATGTATTAATAAAAAATATCATTTTTACTAAACATAGTTGTTTAGGTAGAATTATTGTTACTTTTACAATTTGAGTCCTGGTCACTTGTTTTTTTTTTTTTAATTCTTATTACTAAAAAAAAGTTAAAGCATACCATAGCGGGTGTTAATCCCAACACTTCCTATAGCCACACTATTAGGGCAGCTTGTGTCGTGCCGCCACAGAGTTTTTCAAAGAGTTTTAATGCGAAATTGCGGACAGATTCAATAACTCAAAGAATTTCTTGAAAATATGAACGTTGAAAGCGGAATAAACTTCGCAAAGTAAAAAAGTGGTCATGATTTGTGGATATTTGCATTTAAAATGTTTATTTTTGCGGAAAGATTTTAAATTCCTTTAAATATTACTTACTTTTAAATAAATGTGGAAATGAGAAGAGCATGGACGTCATGAGAAAAGTATCTAGTTAGTATAATCATAATAATCTTTATTTGCAATAAATACTTTATACATTTTTCTAATCAATAATTTTGGCACAAAAGAATCAAATTACATTACAAAAATAAGTATAATTCGTTATCGTCTATATATTTAACTGTGTCACAGTCGGTAATCTCTTTGTCGGTGTAGGAAGCACATGTATAATATTGTAGTAAAGCCAAGTGAAATCAATATTAAGTTTTCAAATAGGTATATATTTAACAAAAATAGTGTACTTCACGCTGTGTCTGTGTACGTGAGTGTGTGTGTGTGTGTGTATGTGTGTGTGTGTGTGTGTGTAAGTTTGTGTGTGTCTATTTCCCCAGAACATAAAATTAATAACCAAAACATAAAATACTTAAGTCAAAATATTTTGATTATTGTTACAAACAGAACAAGTTGGAGCTCCATGACAAGGGACAATGGCCATATCAAAATAGCCAAGTAAGTGTCTGTAAAACTGCAAAGTTGGGAGCTTTGCTTGAGGGTGTCTACTCTGTAAGACGTATTTAAGTTCACACTGATACAAAAAACATGTTTTAACAGGAAATCATTGATTGGCGCCGAACCTCAATTACTATGGCCCGATTTTTCCGACGTCAGATAAGAAATATTAAATATGTGAAAACGTCACCTATTTGTCAGCAATCATTTATAAAATATTAAGTCGGATATGTTTTTTTTTAACGTTAGTAAAATCAGTCATAAGTCGTGTTTAATTATTATTTTGCTTTTAGGACCTTCAAATTAGGCACTGTATTCAAAATAACCTATAAATAATAAATTCATTATTGATTGTGATTTTTTTAAAGTTACACGGTATGGTCGCAACATGACCCATTTTAAATTTACTCGCATCCAGTTTTTATAGATTTTTATCTGCAATCAATGTGAATTAGTACAAAATCTAGACACAAGTGCTCCAAATAGATCGAACAAGCGCGATGTCTGAAAACAGCCAATGGCCGAGTAGGACCTCGCATCCGTCCGGAAAACATGTTGGGTCTTCTGTCGTCTTCACAACTGGTAGGCCAAGTTTATTTCAGAACAATTCCTTAAGTGGCTTCAAGGCTTTTTGAGTTCCGGCGAAGCTGAAATTTCTGTTTACGGAATTAGGGAAGAATTCAAAAATTCAATATAGCTTTAGGAAGTTGTAAAAAAATAAGACATTTCTTAGAAGGACAGGTATTTCTGGTTGCTCAAATAGGAAGAAAAAGTGTTTATAACACTTCATTACAAAATAACTTCTTGAAAATTTTGTAAAAAAAAAACAGCCAAGTGCGAGACGGACTCGCGCACTGAGGGTTCCGTGCCAACATTTAGCTAAAATACCACAATATTTCGTTGACAGCAAATTTAACTTTATCTATCGCTAACTCCTAGTTAGATCCCGTCCAAACCAAACTTCATTGAAAGTATTTGTTAAGGTCCAAATTATATTTTTTTTTTCAAAATTTATACTTGCTAGTTTAGAAGTTAGAGGGCCCCGGGGAGGGGGCATTTTATCACTTTGGAAGCGTCTATATATTAAATGTTAGACTTTAAAAGATAATGTTTGTAAGAACCTCTGTCATTTTAAAAGACCTATCCTATCCTATCCCTATAAGAAAAGCAAAATAATTTTATAAAAAATCAATTTAATAATGGATTTCCGCAAAGTAACGCCTGATTCCATTTATTAAAATTCTTTAACTTATCTTTTTTTAACCGACTTCAAAAAAGGAGGAAGTTACCAATTCGACTAAATGTTTTTTTCTCTTTTTTTTGTGGCTGTGTTACCTCATACCACAGTCATTTGCAGACCGATTCGAAAAATGTTTTAGCCTACCTAGATGTTATACCCTCTAGTTGATCCCATTGTTGCCAAATCGGGGTCTAATGATGGGATCTTGTTGTGATCAAGGGAAACCCTCAAAGTTTAAAGGCACGTATAGTGTTTTTTGACTAGAATCTTAATTTTTACGTGTTGTTGCGTCTGACAATCAAGATTGTGTGGAGCTGAGCTAATGGTTATCGTATTGTATAAGATCAACGCAGTCGTGCGCTGCGCGTGCGATCAAAGCGTATGCTTGCGCTTGCCTCTGTTCCTTCTGACGAGCTTACCTGCCTGCGACGATATTATTTTGTTGTATGTTTATCTGTTTGTTTTCGATTCAATGTCTTTTGTTTTGTATTGTTACCTTCAAAATGCTGCAAAATGGGTTGGTTTTGTTTTGGCATTTCTGATTATTTCATTAAATATTGCTTAATAATGCGATGCTAAACTAAAGCTTGCATGGGTATCTTAATAAGTTTTAGGGTTTTAAATGTAGTTTAAGATCTCTGAATAGATATCTCTATTATATTTATTTTTATAAGTCTATATAAGTGCAACAGCTCAGTAAATAATAAAATAAATTTTAAATAAAACATTTTAGGATTACAATAAATACTGGAACTGTTAAACCTTAACATGTATTTTTATGAAAAAAGATATTTTGAAGTTGAGAATTGAAACTGATGGTGGAACTCCTTAACGCTTTCCTAAGCGTTAAGGAGATTAGGGAGTTTAGGGATTGTAATGACAGAACTTATGATAGGTAATTTGTAACTTCTTAAAGAACAGAGTCATAAGGTCAAACCACCTGTAATCCCTAAAAGTGAGGAAATAAAAGTATGTCTAAAAAAGGAAAAATCGACTAGATCGACTTCAAAACCGAAATGCACTTAAAAGTTGATTTGAGACTGTGGGCGGCTTTCCCACATTATATTTATTTACATACAAAGCACACACACAAATATTAATTACACTATCCTCAATCTATTTATTTACAACAAATATTTATATTTACTTAATGATATTTACTTACACAATATAACACAATGACCTATATATTTACATTTCATTGATATATTAATAAGACAAATAAAACATTATAGACAACACCGAGAACTTATCGGATGTAACGAGTGAGCTTGCCGGCCGATCGCAATGGACACGCGCGATCGTAACAAGTCGCGAGCGTCAGCACTTTTGCGCATTCCATAGAATGCGCAGGCGGCCCGCTCGCCAGTCGAGATCCATACGCCCGTGCGAAGCCCGTGTGTCTCGATACCGCTCATATCGCTACTACTTGCCGCGCGTAATTATTTTATGTTATTACTATCGCTTATAGTGTTATCTTCACATCTTTGCTATCAACTCTTCTTTCTTCTGACTTTATATTGTTTTTGCTTGTAAACCTGAGACAATAATAAGTGTGGATATACAAACTGTTGTTTCCTTGGAGTCGACCCACATCATCATACAAGTACGTACAATTGGTGGTTGGTGCTATCACCTCCCGATCAAGAAAATACTTTTTAGTGCATTTTGATTTGAAGTTAGTTTTACATTTTTTTAAAGTTATTTTTTTATGAGTTCCTTACGTGTTACTGTTGATCCCGCGGAGCTAATGGCGTACTCCGCAAGTTTAACTGGTTTTTTGAGGTGGATTGGTGTGATGGTTTTATTAAGAGGTTTATATAGAAGTTTTTTAACTAGGAAACAATGTATTATAAGTGTATGGATGTTTTTATGTTTGTGTCTTTTGTCATGGTTTTGGTTAAATGGATTTATGTTGAAGGTACGTGAAGCCATTATAAGTTCCGAGCGCTTAGTATGTAGGTCCGTCTTTGACCCCTTACACACTGCGACTTTTAGCATCGATGCTAACGCGCGTTAGCATACGACTGCATCGCTGCTAAAAGTCGCTATGTAAAGGGTCTTTATGTTTTTATGTTTGTGTCTTTTGTCATGGTTTTGGTTAAATGGATTTATGTTGAAGGTACGTGAAGCTATTATAAGTTCCGACCGCTTAGTATGTAGGTCCGTCTTTTACCCCTTACACACTGCGACTTTTAGCATCGATGCTAACGCGCGCTAGCATACGACTGCATCGCTGCTAAAAGTCGCTATGTAAAGGGTCTTTGACTTTAAGTATTCTATAACTATAACGCTAGTCTATTTCCAAATCTAATAGTCCTTGACAAACTTACCAGCACAAGGGTATCAATAAGCAGGACGGCTAGAGGTTACAAAGTGCGGTTTCAGACCGAAAACTATCTAATATTATTTTTCCTTACATGATTTGAATGAGGAAGGTCAAGAAATACTTGTTTTAACCATAAGCGTATTTCCTTTTCAGCGGGAGGAAGCCTCGTCCAATATATGCGCCATTGAAATTGGTTTTCACAAGGAAAACGACGGGTTTTCGAACCCTTGTCTGTTTTTTTTTCTAGTTGATTTTTTAATAGATTTGTGAGCTCGAAATCGTGTTTGCCATTTCAAAAAAAAAATGCAAACAGTAATGTTGGATATTTGTAAACGTGATAGAATAATTTAATATCACGTTGCAATCAAATACCTACTTAGTTGTAAAGTAAGTAGAAATACAAAAGGAGTTTTAGTCAATGAATGCAGCTAGCAAAAAGTATAGTAAGTTATCAAACTCTTTCCGTCTTTGACGACAATAAAATAATTTAAAGCGTTGGTACAAATTGAAATTTTTACACTGATAAGATTTTTTCTGGCTCATAGCACAAATACTAAAATGCCATTTTAAAACTGTTTTACTTCATAAGTTTGTTGATAATAATTTATAAAACTCGCTTTGTCGTTTATATTGGATAGTTGGCACGTTGCCTCCTTCCTAACTTTAGGTAAATCTTTACAGTTAGTCGAGTTCTTAATTAGTTAAGGTTTTTACTAGGACTATACTTGTAACGTTGTATATTTTTGTCTAAGTTCGCGTGAAACGAAAAGCTAAATGGATGTAGGGCTTCAGTCCATATTTTGGCATAGATAAGATGGATGGTGACACTGACATGTGTCAAGTGTGACAGCTGCTTTTTTTCCGGTTCCGCACTGTTGGTCGTGCGTCGGAGTGGAACGTGTCTTAATATGTAATTAATTAAAGAAATGTGATTACGGGGCACGCCCAAATTATTTTGTAGTTTGATAGTTACTCCTGACGCCGCCAACATGTCAATTTGGATGAATTAATTTCGAAAATGATTTGATATAAATGACTGGAAAAATGGTCTCAAATAGAATAATTAGCATAAATGTTTAGTAATCAATTCAGAAATTATATGGCGAGCCAGCTTTTGCAGGTTTCGCTTTTGATATGTGTCTGTAAGTTGAACAGTCACAATTTGGTGATCATGTTGTAACCTCAGTGACCTTACTTAGACCTTACTAAGACCTTACTTAGACCTTACTTAGACCTTACTAAGACCTTACTTAGACCTCATTTGGATTAATTTTTGAAGTCAGAACTTCCTTATGGATTGATTTGCTTCTTGTCTGCTGTTTTGAGGATGGATCGGTATCGGTGAAATTTTGGGGTAATGTTGCAGAATTGTTTGTAGTTTGATGCAACAAAGATTTGAAATAGTAACCTCCGTTGAAATCCAAGGTTGGTTTTCTTGTATTTACTTAAACTTAGGAAAAGTGGGATAATTTAGCTATTAATTTAGGCATAATTTAGGAATCCCTTTGAGGATAAATTTTGGAATTTATTTAGGTAATTAAACACTTAAATTGGTGGTTTATCTTTATTTAATTAGAAATTTGTGAACATTAAGATTTGTAATAGTATAGATATTGATAACTAAATTAGAACCTAACCTAGTCTCTACTGTATTCTGAGCTATTAAGTTTTGTATTTGATTTTTTTGAAGGTGTTAAAAGGTAATTGTGAAATAGCAAATTTGAATAAACTTTTGTTGCCAAATGCTATACCCGGATTTCTTTATTTCATTTGAGTATAAGTACCTTTTAAACACCCTTTGTCCACACTAGCCGGGAGTGACTGCGACAAATGGCGCCCAACTTTAGAATTAGTTATTAGTACAATTTTGAGCACTTTGTTGTTAGAATTTTTTTGGAATGCTAATTAACCACCATATTATTTAGCTAAGGTTTAATTTTGCCTGTGTTACTAACTGGTTAGGAATTATCCCACAAGTTTAGTGTTGCATCAAACAATTTGTATTTACTAACCAAATAAAAGTTATTGTTATGGTGTAAACCTTATTTTGTGAAATCCCAAAACCTTTTGTTTGCTTTTACCTAGCATTAATGAAATTCTCTAAACCTGTATATGTATTGAGGTATATTTTGTATTTGTTTTGATTGTGATATATTTGAGTTGTATTGGTTGTAATATTTTGGACTCACTTTATATTGTTTTGTATGAAAACTTGTAAAATTATAAACCACCAAACAATAGTTAACATGATTAATTAATGTTACTTAACAGTGATATTACAGTGTAATTTATATGAGTTTGCGTTGAGAATTAGTTGAAAAAATTTTGGATTTTAATTATTGCTTTTGTTGTGGGTACATTGATAAATGAGTTATGAAGTAAATGTAGGGTCATTGTGGTTACGTGTCAGCGTTATTGGAGTTGTTCTGAAAATGAATTAAATTATGTAACTTGCGTCTGTTTTGTATATAAACCAAGAAATCAGTTTCAATTTTCTTGGTGTAACGCATTGTTTTGGTAAATCGACTCTGTTGTTTCCTATTGGGCGTGCTACTGGTACGGATGTTGCCAAAAAAATTTAGAAACCATTTATAGTGATTCATGAGTTACTGAAACCGTGATTGTGGTTAATTGGACACATATTATGGGATCGTGATTCAGGGAGGCACGGGTTTGTTACAACATTCCTTAACATAATTTTACAGGGATACCGCGACGGAGTACGCAGTAACTATGCCTAAGGAAGGAGTATTATGTCGGTGAGTTCGGTTGTTTAAAGAAATTTTTTTTGAAGTTTTTAGTGTCCGTGCTAGACATGCCACAAATTTTGTTGTTTTAGGGCGCAGAAATGCGTTTTGATTTTTGGTTGGTGATGTAGTTTGGGAGTCCAGCTACACTCAAGTGATGCCCAATTTGGCACCAGTTTGTTTGTTTTTTGTTTGGTGTGGGATCACTGAGGTATTTTTCACCATTTTGTTTACGAGTTGGAGGCTATGGATGGTCGTTCACTCGGTTCGTGGCATTTAAGGATATTGAGACATAAGTTTTGATTCGACTAGAGTTTCTTTGGTTGTGTTTAAATTGATGAAAATTCTAAACACAAAAGTGAAAGGGTTCAGTTTTATTTAGATTGAGAAATAAAACTGTTTAGTTTTTGTATGATGAAGTATGAAAGACGAGGTTGATAAGATGTTTGCTTGTGGAAGAATGAAATTAATTTGTTTGTGGGTATGTTTTAGCGGAAACCCTAAAGTTAAGTCGCTTGAAACTTATGATTTTGAATTGTTGTCTAGCATGAGGTCGTTTTGGAATTATTTGAATGTTTTTTTTGGCCCGTTTTTTTGACTTAATTAACTTTTTGAGTAAATTGAAAAGAAATATACTTTGTTTTGTAGAATTTATTATGAGGGCTTTTGGATAATTTTGAACAGAACATTTAATGTAGTTGATTTGTTTTTTTTTGTGAGCTTTTGGATTATTTTGAACAGAACAATCTTTAATGGCGTTGACGTTGAGATCTTTAGGTATTTTGGGATGTTTTTAGATGGAATATTTTTAAACGGCGTTTTTGAGTAATATTTTCAGGTACCTATTTTGTATATTTTGAACAGAAAATCTTAAATAGCTTTGAGTTAAGATTTTTTGTCGTATTGTCGATATTTTGGAATAGAATATTCTTAAATAGCGTTGATTTTGAGTTTTTTTTTGTAGATCTTTTGAATAATTTTGGCAGAGCAGCCTTAAATAACATAGGGTTAGCCTTTTTTGAGGTCCTTTGGGACATATTTTTTGGTATTTAATTTTGGACCTACAGTAATAGTTTGAATCCTTCTTGTGAAATTGTTTGCCCTATTAGTGTCAGTTAGGACTTGTTGGATAGTGGAAGGAGATTATTTTGATTTTGTTTTGGCATTTGGTAACAGTACATATTTTTACAGTTACGGAAGCTGGGGACAGCTTTCGGTTCACTGTAGTGAACCTCTTTCTTTGGGAGGGGGGTATTGTAACGTTGTATATTTTTGTCTAAGTTCGCGTGAAACGAAAAGCTAAATGGATGTAGGACTTCAGTCCATATTTTGGCATAGATAAGATGGATGGTGACACTGACATGTGTCAAGTGTGACAGCTGCTTTTTTTCCGGTTCCGCACTGTTGGTCGTGCGTCGGAGTGGAACGTGTCTTAATATGTAATTAATTAAAGAAATGTGATTACGGGGCACGCCCAAATTATTTTGTAGTTTGATAGTTACTCCTGACGCCGCCAACATGTCAATTTGGATGAATTAATTTCGAAAATGATTTGATATAAATGACTGGAAAAATGGTCTCAAATAGAATAATTAGCATAAATGTTTAGTAATCAATTCAGAAATTATATGGCGAGCCAGCTTTTGCAGGTTTCGCTTTTGATATGTGTCTGTAAGTTGAACAGTCACAATTTGGTGATCATGTTGTAACCTCAGTGACCTTACTTAGACCTTACTAAGACCTTACTTAGACCTTACTTAGACCTTACTAAGACCTTACTTAGACCTCATTTGGATTAATTTTTGAAGTCAGAACTTCCTTATGGATTGATTTGCTTCTTGTCTGCTGTTTTGAGGATGGATCGGTATCGGTGAAATTTTGGGGTAATGTTGCAGAATTGTTTGTAGTTTGATGCAACAAAGATTTGAAATAGTAACCTCCGTTGAAATCCAAGGTTGGTTTTCTTGTATTTACTTAAACTTAGGAAAAGTGGGATAATTTAGCTATTAATTTAGGCATAATTTAGGAATCCCTTTGAGGATAAATTTTGGAATTTATTTAGGTAATTAAACACTTAAATTGGTGGTTTATCTTTATTTAATTAGAAATTTGTGAACATTAAGATTTGTAATAGTATAGATATTGATAACTAAATTAGAACCTAACCTAGTCTCTACTGTATTCTGAGCTATTAAGTTTTGTATTTGATTTTTTTGAAGGTGTTAAAAGGTAATTGTGAAATAGCAAATTTGAATAAACTTTTGTTGCCAAATGCTATACCCGGATTTCTTTATTTCATTTGAGTATAAGTACCTTTTAAACACCCTTTGTCCACACTAGCCGGGAGTGACTGCGACATACTGAATCAGGATACAACGATGTCATAGCCCCGAAGTTCACGGTAAGTTTTCGAAGTACACGAAAATAAGAGAAATAAACACTTTAACGAGTCACTATGCGATTGTTTTAATTAATTCCTGTTTTAGAGCAGCAGCGAAAAGAAATGACTGGATGTTTATAAGCAAGTTGCTAATTACGCTGGAACCTTTTCAAATTAATAACCTCCAAATCTCTTTCGAGACTAAATTCATCTCAAAACCTTGTTAGTTTTTAATTTATTTATTAATATCAATAAGATAGAGTTTAGTCACATACAAACAAGATATCGAAAGAAAATAACGAGAATTTGTCAAATGGCCACCATATGCATTAGCAAATAAAGGTGGGCGTAAGCGATAAATAATCAACCCGGCATGGGAACGGCAATGAGGCGTCAACCATACGGAAGCGCGTTACGTCAAAGGAACAGCAACGCCTCGGATGGGATCGGCACCGGATAGCAAACGCCGCGTCTCGGATCGTGTTTGCTACAACTTATGACAATTCTCCTTATGAATCAGCCCGTTCGACAGGGTGGACGGATAGTTTGACGACCCGTCTGGTGTAGTGGTCAAGAAATCGCCTACTACGCAGCGGGTTGCGGGTTCGATCCCCGCACAATACAAACATTTGTGTGCATGAACATGTCTGTTTGTATTGCTCTGGGTGCTTTCTATGTATATCATGTATGTATTTACAAACAAAAAAGTATTTAAGTATTATATCCGTTGTCTAGCCACTCGACTGTCCGCGCTGTCAGACTATGATGTGAGAAAACTGTCCGGCGATATCGCGCGACGGTTGCATGATAAAAATCGCGCGACGTGTCGCGCGATAAAAACGATTATATAAAGAAAAGTATAGTTGTGATTACGAAAACAAAAATACTGGTAGATAGGTAATAGTTATAAATACATAAAAAGTTGAAAATATATACTTACTATACTATAATATATACTATACTTAATATTTATATATATACTATACTTAATACATACTTTTCAAGTGGTGGGCACTGTAGTACCACGGACAGTTTACCGTAAAAAAGAAAATGGCACTGTAGTGCCATTGGACTGCAGAGCGGCTAGCATCCATAACATAAGCTTTGAGTAGCTTACTTTGGGACTAGATGGCGATGTGTGGGAATATCCAAAGGATATTATTATTATTATATAATCGTCAACCAGCGGGCGGCGCGCCGTAAGCGCGTTACAACGCATGCGCCGCTGGTCACGAATTGGTCTCAACCCGAGGTTGTCATGTTACGAAGTTTATAGATGTGCGTTAAAGTATGGAGTTTCATACAAAGAATACTGAATGCCTCGAGTTAATATGGAGCTGTCACGATGACGGGTTGATCAGTGGGCTACGCGACAACCTTTAGGTTTTCAAGTTGTTAGCTTTTTGATGTTTTACTTCTGGCTAAAGTTGAGCTTCAATTATTTCCCAAAAGAAGCTGCTTATTGTTGCATGTTCATTGTAAACGAGATTCAAACTAGTGATTACCTAACTTTTAATTAATTGATTATTTGAACCTTCGCTGATAAGAATGTAATGTAAATGCTTGTTTGAAACTACAAGTAAAACCTGCTTTAAGTATAATGTTACCAACTTAGAAATACATAAAAGCATAAATAACTATTTCCATTCATTTCAACAATGTACCACAAAATAAACAAGCACCGTAAAGCACACGTGACAACGAGGTCCCAATAAAACCTACAGCGACCACAGCCACCGAATCGAAACCGAACCGAACCGCCCAATCTACGCCTGGGCACGTTGTGAAAAAGCAACAATGTTGCCCTATTTTTTAACCCCAAAAACGCCTTTATTCAGGTAGGGTCAGGCTCACTATAAATCTAACCGCTCTAACTCGTAGCCCATAAACTGCGGGCCGGTCGGACCGAGATACCTAGATTGCTTTTATCGAATATTGCCTATTCGGTAATGTTTATTTATTTATATTTTTGTTATAAAGTGTGTGCGTGGGGAGACTGCTAAGGTTAATGGGGTATAATTTAGGGTATGAGTTGTGTGGAGGAGCTGCTTTGTTGGTTATGTGGAGTCAATAGATTCACGATAAGCAGATATTTTTGCGTCTTTTCATCATTCTGTATCGTAGTCAAGAATCAAATGCTTTAAGGGTCTGAGGGAATATTGTTAATCAAATATCGCTTTACTCTGATGACATATTAAGATCTGTGGTGCGATTGTGTAAAGCAATAGTTCATTTGACAGTTCAAAACGTACGGTATGTTCTGTCAAATGGCAAAGAACAAAGGGTTTGACATATCCTGTCGTACGTTTTTAACTGTCAAATGAATACGATTGCTTTACACAATTCCACCTCCGATATAATTAGATAGGCGACCATAATACAGCTTCGATCGAACTTTTTATTTTTTAATGTTGCAAGCGTCGTACCAGCAGCGTTGTACGAATTCAATTGTACGCGATTAATTAAACTTGTGATATGAATTTTCAATAAACTGAATTTACTAATCAGTATAAAACATGTAAACGTTACTCAAACCTATAAAAATAACGAAATACATGATACAGTTTTGGTAAGGAGTAAAAAATCTAGGTACTTCTCCTTGCAGTACCAATACTCTTATGCTATATATATGATAACCTATTTTTTGTTTTTACTACTTTAATTTAACAAATAATCAGTAATAATGATGACTTTTGTTGGAAGTATGAAAGACCAAAAACTTAATCTATTTGTTTAAAAAAAAACATCATTTCTTTTTTTTGTTCGTCTACGCAATCTTACAATGCATGCCAACCACCAAACTTATCTGTTTTTAATCTATAGTACGAGGATCGTGGAATACATTATTTTGTCTAGTAAGCATGACGCCTATAGACGTTTAGTGAATACCAATGAATTACTCTAAAACTTTCAGCTGAATCTGAGCTCTACTTTTGGGTGTTACAGATGAAAATCGGTTGATACTGGATGTGTATATGCAGGAAGGAGTCATCGTCGTTAAAACCTAATCGTGTACAAGAGGACCTCATTATGCAAAACACTCGACATTTCCATTAGGGCACCGCACCGTGGTCTTGTGTCGAAGTTTGTTTATTTAAATTGGTTCATTTGTCATTGTCGTGAACCATTAGGGTGGGACATGTAGGGTTAATTAGCGAACTTGCGAAGTATCTGAAGGATAAGGAGCTTTTATACAAGTAAAAGTTGCAGGAAGTTTAGATTTAAAATGTAACAAAGTTTATAATTATATACCTGAAAGATATTTGGTTAATGCTGCCTCAAAATCGAGAAAAAAAAATGTTTGGTCGCTTTAAATAGGGATTTTTTAAATACTCATGAAATTACTTATCGCCCCTTTATTTGTGTTTATCACTTTAATAAATACCTCAAACGAATGATTTCACAGCAAATAAATAATTGTACAAAAATACTACAAAAAATCGAAAACAGACATCAAAGTTTGCTAATTTTTTCCCCAAATGCGCAAAAAAATATTTTCATATCATTCATCAATATAATGTATGTTTATTATTCTATAAATTTTATAAAGATTTTGCATTGATGCTAACACGCGTTAGTATCGATGCAATCGCCAAAATACAGCACATAATAAGACAATGTCCGCCTTTTGCATCGCAACTGCATCAATGTTAACGCGCGTTAGCATCGCGACTGCATCGATGCTAATAGTCGTAGTCTATAAAAGGTAAGCTAAGGTAACAGAAATACCTATGTAAATGTATGTCCTATCTTTAAATATGGTACCTAAGAATTAGCAGGGTATGGAAAATGTCAAAAATAATTTAATCTATCGTCAATAAAGAACGCAATGGATATGGCAATAAAAAAGAAAAAACTATTAACGAATAGATATAAAAAAATATTTAAAAACCGGCTAAGTGCGAGGGTTCCGTGCCAATTTTAACTGAATTAGGTTATCCACTTACTTCCACTTAACTAAAATATCACAATATTTTGTTGACAGCAAATACAACTTTGTTGTTCATAGTTGCTTTTAAAAGACCTATCCATAGACACACGACACGCATAGGTTTGCCTTAAAAAAACGGTTTTAGTTTTATGTTACCCTCCCTAAAATATCGTATTTTTTTATTTTTTGTTTAACAATCGTATATTGGTTAACAGGATATGTCTGACAAATTTCAACGTGTGATGCTTATAGTTACAGAATAAAGTGGATGTGATATACGGACAGACAGACAGACTTGACGAAACTATAAGGGTAACGTTTTTTGCCATACGGCTACGGAACCGACACAAACTAAAGTAAATTTTTATTTGGAGTTGAAATCCATTATGAATGGAATGAATCCATTCACAATGGATTACTCCTAAGCTATATTTTTTAATGGTGGTAGAGCGTCGACACGCATGTCTGCTTAGTGTGATGGTTTATGGACACGCAAAGTATATAAGCATGTACCTACGCACAATTACCTATCACATTTCAAGTAGGCCCGGCTATCCAGATATTTGCTCTTTAAGGCAAATAGTTTAAAGACTAACCCATTGAATAAAACACTACTTAAGATTTTTTCACGTCTGTTTTTAACGTTTTATAGCCCGACGTTTTGACCTTTTCAAATTGTATGTTTTAATTTTGTTTTAAAGTACTAGTCCACAATTGTCCCAAAACGTTGGTTCGGTTCGGACATGTATACTTATCCGAGTAATAAGCCTATATAAACATAATGTAGTAGCTTAACAGATAGCAGTTACGTCATACATTATTCTAGCAGTGCTTGCTATAACCTTTTCCGGTAGTCATACATTTGCCTTCACAATTTATTTGACAAAAAAATCCAAATTTATCAAAAACGATTCTAACTTTTGCCAAACCATATCCACCGGTTCTGATTGATGGACAAACGAAAATACATTTACATCGACGATCCGTGGATTTGGTCCTTGTTGCATAAACTCATAAATCAAATTCTTTGAAATTCAATTTCTGTGAGTGTTCAGCCCTAATCCTATCAATCCCCAAAAACCGATGTTTCGAAAGACAGTTAATAATTCAGTAAAAGTCCTGGTTTGCTGCAAAACGATTCATTTGTCAGTTTTAATGCGTTTCAAGATTTGGTTTGTTGACAAACTGGTGAATTCCTGAAAGGGGGACTTACGTACTCGTAATAATAACGTTTATCCGTGTTATTGATGTGTTTTTTATTGACCAAATAATAAAAAATAACTGGTACTCGTAGCGCAGTGGTACAGCGCTTTGGTAGTGATGTTGAATTTAAGGAACTTTGTGTTTGGATGGGTGACTATTCCGACTATATAAATGACGTATATCACGAGCACCTCTGTGCTTCAGAGTGCACGTTAAGCAGTTGGTCCTATGGGATGATATTTGTCGTTAATCCTTGTCAGAGGCCCTATGGGCGGCTTGATAAAATCTGACACAAAGGTTTGTCGCTTGCCTTGCAAACACCATTCAGCCAATCCGCACTGAGCCCGCGTGGTAGAGTATGGCTCCTACTATCTCATACTTCAGGTTGAGCCTTATCTCAGCAGTAAGATGTTTTCAGGGCAACCTAACTTTAGAACTGGAATCACTAGTGCTCCACACCAGATGAAATTTCTTGTTTTTAATATTCAAATTTTCATGTTTCTTTTTTGACTAACAACAATATAGAACGTGGCTTTCTGAAATAAACAGATTGAATTGAATTGAATTTAACTAATATAATAACTAAAGAACTACAAATATGTAAATTTTAAGAAAAATGCTAGACTTGTCTAGTCTTTGTCTTGTCTTGTTAGAGCTAATATAATGATGATGATGATGATGATTATAAATACTACGCGTATGTTAAAAGTTGTCAGTAAAATCTTTTTTGTGTGTGTGATATGTCTTGAAGCAAACATAAAATTAGTTAATAAGTGCCACGGTCAGTTTTTCCTGAAAAGTATTGTCCAATATAACAGCAGTCCCAAACAAGTTCGTGACCAGAAAACTAAAGGTAAGGTGAGCCTTTGCAAATATGGGTGTGCGAGCCGGAGAGCCAGCCAGAATGTTGAGTCAACTCGCTTAATTTAAAATTCAAGAATTTTATCGCAAATACTAGTATTTTAAGATTGCAAAAACCGGCCAAGTGCGAGACGGACTCGCGCACTGAGGATTTTGTGCCAACTTTAATAGAATTAGGGAATCCACTTACTTCCACTTAGTAAAATACCACAATATTTTGTTGACAGCAAATAAAACTTTGTTTTTTATGGTATTTGTATGAATAACAAAGTAATGATTCCGTTTTTGCCATTCACCTACGGAACTTTAAAAACGAGGTGTGATTATATAATTAACAATACAAATATTCATTGGTTAACGTGTTCAGTCTTCAATATCCGGTTCTGGGACTAAAACAAAAAGTTATATGCTGCGGTTTCATAGTTTATTTATATTAATGATATCGCTCCTTTTATCTAATGATCAACCAACTACTGCCATTGCAAGCATTTCATAATTCATATTTTCATTTTATACTACTACTACTGCACCAGCGTGAATATCAGAGATCAACAACTATCTTTATGAATGTCCTATTTTAATGTACGAGCTATATTATTGCAAAGTTACATCAAAATCCATCTCGTAGATTTAAGGCTTAACACTGCGACTTTTAGCATCAATGCTGTTGCATAATGTCAACTTTTAAATATATGTCAAACGCGCGTTAGCATCTAAGCAGTCGCGATGCTGAAACTGGGCGTAGACAAACTATGTCATGTACCTGTATTGGCGGCTGCATCGATACTAGCGCGCGTTAGCATCGATACAGGCACACTTCTGCATCGATACTGACGCGTGACGCATCGATGCCAAATTAAATCATTGCGTGTGTTACGATACTGTTGCGCGTTTCCAAAACGTGCAACTGCAAAGGTATTAGGTTTTATTCTGATTTCTAATACAGAGGTAAGTAATGGAGTTTATTTAAAATACCTAGTAAAACTTTATTTGTTAATTCATTCGAACAAATGTCCAACTCCGACCGACGACCTCCGTGTTGCAGTGGCTATGCGCGCTCGTTTCAAGGCGTCGCCGCTCCGAGGTCCCGGGTTCGATTATCGGTCGGGTCAAAATAAAAATGAGAATTTTCTATATTGTCCCGGGTCTGGGTGTTGTGGTACCATCTTTGTGTCTGATTTTTTTAACACAAGTGCATTAGCTACGTACTTCGCGATGAGAGCAATGTATGTGATTGGTGTCCAATTTTATTTCCAAGTCCAATTAATATTAAAAACCGTGACGATTTCGGGTTCAATCCTCAGTACTCAAATGTGTCTACTCAAGGCGTTTGCATCCACATTCTTCACGATCCGTTTATTAAAGTTCCGCGGCATCAGCGCGCGACTCATCATTCCAATATTGTAGATCCGAGCGAATGAGATAAGCCGATTTATTAGAAGCCGGCGCGAGCGACAATCTTAGGCGAGGTTTACATCACGAGAATTTCGTGACGACCGTGAGTTTGACAGAGGCCTCCGTGGTCGAGTGGCTAGCACGCTGGTTTCAAGCGTCGCCATCTCGTGATGTTCCGGGTTCGATTCCTGGTCGGGTGAATGTAAAAAACGATCATTTCTATATTGTCTCGGGTCTGGGTGTTGTGGTACCACCGTTGTGTCTGATTTCCATAATACAAGTGCATTAACTACTTACTTTGGGATCAGAGCAATGTATGTGATTGGTGTCCAATATTTATTTATTTATTAATTCGTAATAAGTAACATAATAAACATGTACGTAACAGATATATGGACCTCTCCTTTATGTTTTGCTTCTAACATGAATGAGAAAAAAAGTAAATTCACTCTGTGTAGAAACATATTTGACCTTTAACATTTAAGTTATTAAGTATGCAATCTACATTTAGAATTATGAAGCTGAATAAATCATTTATTTTGACGCAATAATTTCAGGAACTACTGATATCATTTAAAATATTACATGTTAGATAGCTTAGTATTTAGGAAAGACTGTAGGCTATAAAGCATTCAATTGAACCTAATTAATATTTTGGTTAATTTATTATTATTCAACTGAATTCGAATCGCAGTGTGCGGTAATACCAATATTTGTTTATATCACACTGGTGTTAATATACCTAGATTAAGTTTTTCCTCTACGATTTTAATAAAAATAATTACGCTACGGCCTGTTGTGAGAACAGAGAAAAATCAAAACGCGCAAATGAAGTCGCGAAGACTACTTGTTTAGAATATTTATGATTTCGTATTATTTTTCTATCTTGCACACTCTTACAGAAAGAACAGATTTATGTAAACCAAGCTTAATAACGCGACGCGGCGGCTGGAAGGTGAATATTTCTTCGGATCGGGATGAAAACGATTTTGTCTATTGTTGATGGTTAGTATTGAATTTTATTTAGGAATATTGATATTGAAATGTTGGGGGAAGATTCGTAAGATTTCCAATAATACTTCAGCGTCAACTTATGTTTTGTATTAAAAGGTGAAGACTTTGTCGAAACTGATTGATGTAGACGGTAGAAGTATTTTAAGAAGAAGTATGAAACTTTGGAAAGTGAAAATGTCATGAAGTCCCGGTGAAAAAGTGATATTAGAAATATAAGCCGAGTACACGAAAGTATAGTTAAAAATTGAAGTTAGCACTGTATATTACACAAAAAAAAAGTAATGATCATAGTGATTCTATGATCATTAGTTAGTAATATAGTGTTAGTGTATATATATAGTATAGTAATCTTAGAAAAAGAATACTCGTGGAATATCACGTTGAAGCGCGTCCTCTCGTAAAATACGTTTTACGACAAATTTCAGAGGTAACACGATTTTCCAACGTGATATATGGTTTTGCGTTTCATTTCTACATAGATAGACAGAAAGCCTTTTATATTTTATTATAAAAAATGATAGAATCTACAAGGACTTTCCGAAAATATTACGTTTCATGATCATGTTTCGACGTATTCCGAGAAAACTGTTTGGTAGATGATTTCAAATAAAAAATATTAGGTACGAGAAAATGTTTTTCTCAATCATGTTTTACGTATATTTGACGTCAATTGCTTTTTGTTTCGTTTTCATGACGCAATAAAATTTCAACTTCCGTTTTCACTTAATGAAAAACATTTCTATGAATATTGTCGGAGTTAATTAAAGAGTTTATCACAAATTAGAGTTTAATTTAACATTAATATCCATAATATTAAATAAATTTATAAACCCGTTTTTTTACCCTGGTACGAAACTAGTTTTCCCTTGGAACAACCAAGTGGCGCTCAAAAAACGCCATATAAAAATAGTGTTTTTGTGTATTTTTTGACTGACTAATTTTTTTTAAGCTTAAAATATATGTATGATTTACTAAGGGTGCAGTATTTGATAGCAATGTAAGTATTTGATCTGGCAGAAAATCAGAAAATTGAAATTATCTAAGCGAAATGTCAAAAAATTTACAGTTCTTGTGCCTCAGACTTCAGCCGCTGGCCTGGTTATACGCGGAACCAGAAATACCTGGTTTACGGTGAGTTCTGTAATCGGAACTGAGATTAATCACATTTTCGATAGGCATTATGTTTTAGCTCGTAAAGCAATTAGAGGGACCGTACATGTGCGCGGTTTTCCCTTTTAGTTTAGAATGTACAGTTGAGAACAAATGCTACATTGCACATTTGGAGCCACATTTAATTATATTCCGGTGAATATAGCGCCTGTCGACATGGACTTTTGAAAGAAGAAACAAGATTTGCTCAACTCAATTTTAACCTTATGAATAACTAAAATCAACAGGAAATGACTAATTTGTAATGGAATACGTAATAAATATGTTATTTTAAACTTCTTAAGTACGGAATTATACCCTACCAGTCAACCATAGGTTTGATTAGAGACGATACAGAATGAAAATTCTTAGAATAATATTAGTATTAGGATTACGCAACGAAGTAGCCTGTGATTTTTAGAATGTTGTACTTGAATAATTACGAACTCTTTACTAAATAATATAATAATAAGAAGAAAGCTGACGAGTGAATTAGTTTGAACGCGCTAATCTCAGAAACCACTGGACCAATTTGAAAAAATATTATTGTGTTAGATATGATATGGCTTAAAACACACTGTGACTTGAAGGGAGGGACCGGGCGCGCACAGAGGATTTACATAAAAGATGATGTCATCGATATATTCAATAAAAAAAAATTGGTTGCCTGTAAAGTCGGTATACGGGCGAAAGTTTTACGTGACAACGACTTTTTATGTCTGTCTCTCTCGTTCTTACGCGTGCCTCTCACTCGCTCTCAGTGCTGCGCGCGCGGGCCTCTCTCTCGTTCGGTGACTCATCGTAACGTTACCGAGCGTTACACTTTTTCATAAGTGACTCCCAGCCGCAACCTAATTTAAGACGTTGTCACGTCAAAAACTTTTACTCTTTGCAAATCCATTTATCCTAGAGATCTTAACCCACGCATTTTTAAACCTTGAACTATTAAAACTTTTATCAATATTATACGTAAACTTTTGTGCACAACTGTACTTTTAAAGCGTAATAAAGCAGGAAACCCATTAACGTTATGTCACGAATAACTGCTAGTTTCAATATCGGTAGACGAATATTAAACTTTAACATTTGCCAAGTAATAAGTTGATGGCAAAATGAAATCAAGCGGATGACGCTATTTTCAATTAAAATAAGTAATTCCTGACTGCGGTAATCCCCTGAGATGATGGTGGCGTAAATTAAAAGTGTGTAAACAAAATTGAAAATTTGATGATGATTTAATATTTTCGATAGCAGTATTGCAAAATGATGAAATTTTATAACTGGATTTTTTACCGATATTAAGGGTTCCGTAGCTGAATGGCAAAAAACGGAAAGCTTTTAGTTTCCCCAAGTCTGTCTGTCTGCCTGTCTTTCCGTCCGTATGTCACAGCCCCTTTATTCAGAAACTATTAGTATTACACAGTTAAAACTTAGTAGGTTAGGTCTTATAAAACTAAATAGATGTTCCTAAAACCATTTTCTTTTAAAGTCTAACTTTTGATAGATATACGCTTCCAAAGTGGTAAAATGGGAGGCCCCCCACCCCCCTCTAACTAATTAACGAAAACTTTCAACCAAAAATTGGTTTGGACAGGATTGAGCTAGTAGTAGTAGTTTTTAGATATAGCATATTTTCAACAACCGCAACCATAACTTTGTTCATCGTACAAACACTATGAAAAACAAAGTTACATTTGCTGTAAACGGAATATTGTGGTATTTAAGCTAAGTGGAAGTAAGTGGATACACTAACTCAGTTAAGGTTACCGAGGAACCCTAAGTGCGCGAGTCCGACTCGCACTTGCCTGGGTTTTAATAAAATATATAGATTAAGTTGAAATTTATAAAATTATTTTGCTTTAAATTTCCGCGAAGCGACGCCGGCGCAGGCAACTAACTACACGAACCGTCACCGCGTTTAGTATTAGTTCAGGCAAATGCAGGATGCACCACCCGCCCTCCCTCAATACGCATGCGGCACAGCTGATGCAATTAATAGTACCCAACACCAACGTGCAAAAAACCTCGACGCGTTTCGCCACTACACGTGGCATCCTCAGGAGATGTTGTCGCCTCGGCGGAGCACGGACGACTGAACTGTGTCGACTGGCGAACAGGCCTTTTATACTTTCCGTCCACTAATGAGGTGACGTGATCGTTGTCACGGAAATTTGAAAATGAAGTTAATCCGATGGTAGTTGACGGTTATTATTAATAGATTGTTGATTTGAAAATATATTTAGAAGTGGAGAGGTGGTATAACTGACCTGTTCGTTCAACAATGTAAGCGTATTATCTTTATTATGTTTTATTATTTCTAATTGTTCCAAAACGGATAGTTTTAAGCCTTTTTCACAAGTATGAAGGACAGAAAATGTATGATTATCAGGAATACTATGTCCTGAATCTAAAAGATGTTTGGCGAAATGAGACCTCTCAGGATGGTTGTTTCGGTAAGCGGAAATATGTTCTTTATAACGTGTGTTGAAGCTACGGCCGGTCTGACCTACATAAATGGCGTTACATGCACTACAGTTAAGCCTATAAACACCAGATTTTTGGTGTTTATCAAGCTTATCTTTTCCGTTACAAACTAATCTTAAAGAATTATTAGTTTTAAAAGCTACGCGGATATTTTGACGTTTTAATGTTTTAGAAATACGCTCCGACACCTCTCCTAAGTAAATCAAACTAGAATTATACCTGTCTACCCTTTCTTCAGGAACAGAGTATAATAAACTAGTTATGATTTTGTTAGTCTTGTTTTTTATTAAGTTGTCAATAATGCATCTCTTGTATCCGTTTGATATGGCGATATGATACAAAATATTAAGATACAAGAGATGCATTATTGACAACTTAATAAAAAACAAGACTAACAAAATCATAACTAGTTTATTATACTCTGTTCCTGAAGAAAGGGTAGACAGGTATAATTCTAGTTTGATTTACTTAGGAGAGGTGTCGGAGCGTATTTCTAAAACATTAAAACGTCAAAATATCCGCGTAGCTTTTAAAACTAATAATTCTTTAAGATTAGTTTGTAACGGAAAAGATAAGCTTGATAAACACCAAAAATCTGGTGTTTATAGGCTTAACTGTAGTGCATGTAACGCCATTTATGTAGGTCAGACCGGCCGTAGCTTCAACACACGTTATAAAGAACATATTTCCGCTTACCGAAACAACCATCCTGAGAGGTCTCATTTCGCCAAACATCTTTTAGATTCAGGACATAGTATTCCTGATAATCATACATTTTCTGTCCTTCATACTTGTGAAAAAGGCTTAAAACTATCCGTTTTGGAACAATTAGAAATAATAAAACATAATAAAGATAATACGCTTACATTGTTGAACGAACAGGTCAGTTATACCACCTCTCCACTTCTAAATATATTTTCAAATCAACAATCTATTAATAATAACCGTCAACTACCATCGGATTAACTTCATTTTCAAATTTCCGTGACAACGATCACGTCACCTCATTAGTGGACGGAAAGTATAAAAGGCCTGTTCGCCAGTCGACACAGTTCAGTCGTCCGTGCTCCGCCGAGGCGACAACATCTCCTGAGGATGCCACGTGTAGTGGCGAAACGCGTCGAGGTTTTTTTGCACGTTGGTGTTGGGTACTATTAATTGCATCAGCTGTGCCGCATGCGTATTGAGGGAGGGCGGGTGGTGCATCCTGCATTTGCCTGAACTAATACTAAACGCGGTGACGGTTCGTGTAGTTAGTTGCCTGCGCCGGCGTCGCTTCGCGGAAATTTAAAGCAAAATAATTTTATAAATTTCAACTTAATAATGGATTTCCGCAAAGTAACGCCTGATTCCATTTAAAATATATAGATATTGGACCAATCACCACCACCACATTGCTCTGATCCCAAAGTAAGTAATCAGTGCTCCAGTATTATGGAAATCAGACACAACGGTGGTACCACAACACTCAGATTCGAGACAATATCGAAAATTATGATTTCTTCTTTTTAACGACCGGGAACGAACCCGGGACCTCGGAGCAGCGACGCTTTGTAACCCAGCTTACCTTGCCACTTCACCACATAACTCGTCATTCTTTAAGAGATCCTTTATTTTGCCCCATGGACAAACCAAGGATAAGACTAGGATAAGTAAGACTTTGCAGAACAAAATAAAAGAGCTTGATAAAATAAATAAAACTCTTAAATGGTTTATTAATATCAATAAATATTTATTATAAGTTTAAAAAAATCAACTTCTCTATACTAATATTATAAAGCTGAAGAGTTTATTTGTTTGAACGCGCTAATCTCAGGAACGTCTGGGCCGATTTGAAAAATATTTTAGTGTTGAATATCTTATTTATCGAGGAAGGCTTAAAGGTATCAAAAACCGCACTGCCATGGGAGAGAAGGGAGCAAACTCAAAATGCACGGACGAAGTCGCGGGGGACCGCCAGTACTTAATAATATTGAAATATCTTAGACCGAATCTTATATCAATTATAAGTTAGCAAGATCATAATTTAATAACTATAAGCGAATGGATCACGACCCATTTGAGTACGGGCGTAAAAAATACTTCACGTTCAGCGTGATGCTATAAGGTGACCACTTGTTATAACTGAGTCGAATTTAGTATATTTGATTATGACGTTACTGACTTTGTTGTTAAATTGAATTTTATAAAATTATTTTGCTTTAAATTTCCGCCCAGCGACGCCGGCGCAGATAACTAACAACACAAACCGTCACCGCGATGCAGGATGAACCACCCGCCCTCCCTGAATTTTAAGCAAAAGTATTTTATAAAATTCAACTTACTAATAGATTTCTGCAACGTAACGTCTGTTTCCATTAATTAACTTCAAGGTTACATTGCGGCAAATAATCCTATTATTTCTACTATTCTTCATGTAAGTGTTTCCAAGGTTTCATCCTGTCTAATATTTGACGACGCGTTTGGTGCAGCGGTTAGCGCTCCTGATTACTGTACGAGCCGTCGCGGGTTCGATTCCCGCAACGGGCAAATGTTTTTGTGATGACTGATGGACACGAACACAATATGTACCTAAGTCATAGATTTTTATATGTATTTAAGTATTAATGGGAGACGCCCCCATCATAATCGTTGTCTGGTATTTGCAACACAAGGTAGAAAATTCCGTACCACGAAACCATTACAATTGGTGTGTTGCCTGGCACATATTTATTATTGTTAATATGAGGTTCAATATTAACAGCATGGCAATGGAACATTTAGACATCGTGAGAATAATTAATAAATAATTAAGCTTCCTCAACTTTATCAAGCCCAGGTCCGATCTTGTATGGAGTACTGCTGCCACCTTTGGGATGGTTCTGCCAAATATCAGCTGGCTGCTTTAGACTCAATTGAAAACCGAGCAAAAATATTATCAGGGACGATGAAATTTTCAAAAACGGATTGCTGAGTATCAAGCATTAGTGAAGAGTAGCAGGTTTGTCGGTTTTCTACAGGTTACATTTCGGAGAGTGTGCGAAGGATATAGATGACTTGATTCCACCAGCCCCTTTTTTTGACGCAGGCTTGGCTTCCTATGTCGTAGAGATTGCAGTTTTATCCAGCTATTAATTCTTTCTTCAACTTTTTTCTACCAAATCTATATAAACACCTATAAATATTTATTAGTACCAAAAATATGGGAGCTATCAGTAGCCTTTACCGATAATTTTACGTAGTCTAAAGTAAAAAAACTAACGTCCCAAAATTTTCCATGAAAATGAGTAATTCATGGTAAATTATTACTTGAATCAATACGATACATAGTCTAAGCCGCTGATAAAGACCTGAAACATGGAGGGTGTGTTCTTTGTATGACGTAGAGATCCGATAAGAAAAGGAAAATTCTCGAAATTTCACCCTTAAGGTGGTGAAAAAGGGGTGCAAAGCTTGTATGGAATAATGTGATTCCTTGAACAAAATAATTGACGGAAGATTTATTTTGTAATTTATTGAAATTAATTTCCTAAGGACGTAATAAGGGGCAGCAAGTTGTTTGGGGGGTGACTTGCTTTGAAATTTATTTAAATACTCTTTAGTCCATCCTTTTGCCTCAAATAATTTATATTTAATTATTAACATTTATTTGGCATATCTGAAAAGTGGCCGAGGCTGAACAATGTTCGCTGGAACCCCTTAACTTTTAAAATTACGAAAGGATGGGGCTGGGATGGAAACAAAGTTCGCTGGGTCCACTAGTATAATATAAAAGCCGTGGTCACCCTACACCCAGTTATCAGTGACGGCGCTTAAACGGAACGCGTCGCAGCACGTTAAGTTATTAAAATGGTAATTACTAACGCGTTCGTTGCGCGGCATTTTGTCGTCCATGCGAAATATTGCTATAACTTTCAGTTGTGGAAAGTTGAGTGTGTTTAAACAGGCATGGTAAAATTGTGAATGAACTCGTTTTTTTCTGTTTTAAAGGATGTAATAGAGACACGTACGCGATAGTTTTATATTGTAGATGACTCTTTTATATAAATATTTTGTGGTCAATTTTCGTTGGCAGAATAGGGTCGTCTTATTATTCAATTAATGATAGATAGGACCCGTTTTAGGCAAACAATTTCTTTTTGGAGTCGGTGCTGTGATAGTTGATACTTGATGGTCAAAGTGATGGCACCGACTCCAAAAAGAAATTGTTTGCCTAAAACGGGTTTCTTTCCATTCAATGGTGAAGAGTTTATTTAAGACTTTTTAGTGCATTTTGGTTTTGAAGTCGGTTTACACTTTTTATTTAAAGTTTATTTTATGTCTTCATTTTTAGTGATTACATAAGAGGGGGTGGGAGTTGCACCTTATTATTCTATTTTTTAAGAAGCTACAAATTACCTGTTATAAGTTCCTTCATTATAATTACTGCACTCCTAAGCGTTAAGGAATTCCACCATCAGCTCAGCCCCACAAGATGTTGACTATCAGACGTAACAACACGTCAACATTAAGATTCTAGTTAAGAAACGTGCCTTTCAAATTGAGGGTTTCCCTCGATTACACCAAGATTCCACCATCAGATCCCAAAAATTTTTCGATTCGGTTGACAAACGACTGAGATATGAGGTAACATACATACAAAAAAAAACCGGCCAAGTGCGAGTCGGACTCGCGCACTGAGGGTTCCGTGCCAACGTTAATTGAATTAGGCAATTTACTTACTTCCACTTAGTAGAATACCACAATATTTTGTTGACAGCAAATATAACTTTGTTTTTCATAGTGTTTGTATGAAGAACAAAGTTATGTTTGCGGTTGTTGAAAAAGTGTTATATCTCAAAAACTTCTCATTCGATCCCGTTCAAACCAATTTTCGTTGAAAGTTTTTGTTATGATCTTCATTATATATTTTTTTCAAAATTTACACTCGCTTAGTTTAGAAGTTAGATGGGGGGGGACGCCCATTTTTCCACTTTGGAAGCGTCTAGCTAAGAAACGTTAGACTTTAAAAGAAAACGGTTTTAGGAACCTCTATGTCATTTTTAAAGACCTATCCATAGACACCCCACACGCATAGGTTTGACTAAAAAATTTTTTTTCGGTTTTAGTTTCATGTATGGGAGCCCCCCCTTAAATATCATTATTTTTTATTTTTTGTATGAGAATCGTAAAGCGGTTAAGAGGATACATCTCCCTACCAAATTTCAGTAGTGTGATGCTTATAGTTTCAGAATAAATTGGGTGTGACATACGGACGGACAGACAGACAGACAGACAGACAGACAGACAGACAGACAGACAGACAGACTTGACGAAACTATAAGGGTTCCGTTTTTTGCCATTCGGCTACGGAACCCTAAAAACATACAGTCGAATTGATAACCTCCTCCTTTTTTGAAGTCGGTTAAAAATACTTTTCATTTCTTCCGTTCGGAAAATTCAACTTTCATGTGAAGATTAACGGGTGGAACATAGTTTTTCCATACCTAGGGTGGAAAGTAATTTAGTTTTAATTGCTACGATCAGACATGGAGATAAAGGCAGCATTTTTTCGTATATTCTGCTACAAATCGCACCATCATACCCGTTGCATTTGACAAATAAAACGAAGCGAGTGAAGTACTTGAGCACGAACGAGCAAGTAAGAATGATTATGCTCTATAGTATATGACTTCCGATTCCCAGCAACTTAAATGTGTTTTTTTTTTCTACTAAGCACAAAGTAGAAATCAGCTTGTAATGATTGTCTGTTGTTTGTAGCGATATTAATTAGTCACGTACTTGCGTTGCAATTGACATGACACTGTAAAAAATCATTGGTTATGAAATTTTACAAGTAAAAAAAAAAAAAAAACTTTCCATTCCTGGGATTTAAAAGAAAATTTACCATCATTTTACATGCGATTTAAGCACAGCGTTGGTGCATAATATAGATTTTTCAGAACGAATCTACGTACCAAAACTATGTAAAGGTTATCCCATTAATAATTTATTCCCATATAAATCTAGACTGACAACAAAATAAACAAGAGCTGAATCCATTCCCTTTGCAAATAAGCGAAATGAGTGTGAGCAAAAAAATCTCCTCAGTCGCTTTCCAAAACCACTATAAATGTAAATCAAAATTCTTTATCTTGATAACGTGCGATTCACAATTGTAGTGCGATAAAAAGGTAATAAAAGAATATGCTGAATCTTCAAAAATAAACTCGCGTAGTACAGCATAGGAACAGTAATTTTTTTGGCGTTAAAATGTAATACAGTATGTTGTTTTGGTCAGTGACATCCAACTCAGAGAGGATATTATGAGTTATTCTTATTCAAAATCAAAATTTTCTTCAAATCATACGCAAGTTCTATAACAGAAAATATTTTTACAACATTTTACTTTTTACATTTACAACATTGGACACCAATCACATACGTTGCTCTGATCCCAAAGTAAGTAGCCAATGCACTTGTGTTATGGAAATCAGATACAACGGTGGTATCACAATACCCAGACCCGGGACAATATAGAAAAGATCGTTTTCAACATTGACCCGACCGGGAATCGAACCCGGAACCTCACGAGATGGCGACGCTTGAAACAAGCGTGCTTGCCACTCGACCACGTAGGTCGTCTAGGTCGTCGTTAGGAGAAATGACAACAAAGTTACAGTGTTGCCTTAATTAAAGGCTGCCACGACAAGCGTAATAAACATTGTAGTCTGAGACAGACTGTAGTTACCAGCACTATATTATGATTTATTGCAAACTACTACGTACCACGCCGCACCGTAGCTAGAAAGCTACGAAGAGGCGATCTGGTGTTGGTGGTTTTGACTTGCTCACTAGTATCGTATAAATTGATAGTGAGGGTTTTTCATTCCTTATTTTTTAATATTTTTGCATACACATATTTTTTTGGCATCAGTATCGTTAGTACAACCACCCCTGAGTCGCTCGTCGCTGACCAATACTACACCCTGTATGAAGAACATTATCGTTTCTTTTGAATCTCGTTATATTTAGTTTATTACTTGCAACGTTGTTTCACTGGCTTGAAGATAGCCTTTGAAGTGAAAATTTAGAGTGACAAAATACTAATAAGGGAAAAATATTTTATTACAACATGTCAGAAATAACCTATGGTTTAAATCATTGATTCATCTGGTCACACATATTTACTCGTAATACCTATGATTATGACTTGTGTCTTTTCTGTTGAGCCTTCTCACAGCCAAGCAAAATCTCGCTCTTCCAAGATTTGATATTTTCAATACGAGTACGATCGCAAAACTCAAACCCAGACGAAAGAATTTAACTTACATTTTTAAGTGTCAGCGAATATTCTCCTGATAAATCCGGGTTTCAACGCGAGCGTTTTTAAACGTGAAAAATACTCAATGAATTTGAACCAGCGCTGTCGAAACTTTTCACAATTTATCCGTATCTATCCATTCTGCGTCTAAACGCCGATACCGCTCGACACAGAGTAAAAATATGCAGCAAGACTACCCGGTAATTGAGTAAAAAGTAAAGCCCGAAAAGTATTTTATGATATTTTACCACAGTCGTGTATAGACACCACGACCTAAGTATATGTATATGAGGGTATGATTGTCACAAATGCTTCTATTTTTTTAACAACCACCTTTCAAAAAATGACTACAAAGATATAAATGATGCAGTTGCCTTCTATTTAGAAGTAACAAATTCTTTTGGAGTCAGTGCAGGATATGTGTAGACTGTTAGTGTTAGTTACGTTACGTAAGCTTGACATCATGCACCAACTCCCTTATTTTATTTATTATTCATTTCTCCTTAATATAAGACAAATGCGTTATTTCATGCTTTTTGTATTGTTATTTCATGCTTTTTGTATTATTTTAAAATTTGGTATTGTTTTCAAACATTTTATTAAGTTCATTATTTCTAGTTATTACCTATATCTCGTAAACTCCTACACCGGTTTTGATGAAATTTACACTGTACCCTAAGTTGAAATATACGTGATTGAACCAAAATAATCATCTTGCTGTAACTACTTCTCGTTTCCGAGAAATCGAAGGTCAATGAAATATGTTCATATTAATTTATGGAAAAACAATGCATATATATTATATATACTTACGAATTTCAGACGTGTTACAGAGTTAGTGTTAAAAGCCTTACTAGATCAGCATATTCATATATTATATTCCGACAATACATACACATGGAAATGATTACCTTCTTTTTTGAAGTCGGTTTAAATTGAGTAAAGATATCAAAGAGAGTCAATTAAACATTTATTGGATGATCAAACGAACTTACCTTAAGTGAAGTTCGATCCAAATTGTCCTGACTTCGACGAAGAGATTTAATTGACCATGTAGTATGCCCTGCTACGCGTCTATTAACTCGCACACAGGTTTAGCGCAAGAAAGAGAAAGTAGAAAACCTCACTCCCTCCCACGCCTCACAGCACTGCCAGCCGCCTGTCGCTCATTCATTTCAGAGCAAGGAGACCGATGTATGAGATGTACAACATTGATTATACTTATGGTATGGGTGACGATTATTTTTGCATAAAAAACGTACACGGGAATTGGGAAGGGTGGGACCTTAAATCTCTTCGTCGAAGTCAGGACAATTTGGATCGAACTTCACTTAAGGTAAGTTCGTTTGATCATCCAATTGTCCTGCCTTCGACTCTGAGATTTAATTGACCATGTAGATGTTCGGAGTAAAATCAATGTTGTTACAACAGAATAAGTTGACATCTCTGTTAGTGTTTGATCATTAGAACGATCATATTAAATAACAATTTATTGTTCACGTCACCATCTTTGACATTTAGATGTATTACTATTACTAAAAAAGAATGGATGTATGATAACTATGATAAGTTATAACTTTCTACTATAAACAAATATTTTTACTAGGAAGAAAGAAGATATTTGTGAGTTTTTTTTTTTTAATGATTAACTAAAAATATATAATTAATTTATTTTAGGAATCTGAAACTGAAATAGTTTTATTTCTTATTTTTATTGTGGCGTGTTATATAAATATCAAACAATACGGAATACGTATTGTTGAGCTGAGACGGTTTGCGAATTTTATAGTTTTACACACTGAATTTGGCACGTAAAACAAATGATAATTTTATTACGAGGAAAGCTACATACAGAAAACACTTTTTAGTAAGCGCATTATCTTTGATAAGGTAACGGGCTGGAAGGTAAGTCTGACAAATCGTTATCTTGTCTTGCAATTTTTTAACATATTTTATAATTATAGATTTGAAATACATACATGATATTCTATTGCTTTTTTAATACCTAAATATCCCATGATATTTAGGTATTAATGTGACTGTTTTAAAGATATACGTCCGAATACCAAATATATAAATAATATTTTATACATTTAAATTTCGAATACCTGAGAAAACATTTGGTTATAAAAAGTGTTAGATGATTGATATAAAAGCAATTGATTAATTTATTTATTTTAAGGAATGAAATTCTCTTAAGATCATGAAATATTTACAGGTATCTATCAATGCTATATGATTATTTGCTGAGTTACCAAAAGAATACGAATATTCAATGGCTTTGAAATATTGTCGTTATCAGAAATTTTAAGGCATGGGTAAGTAGGTAAGTAATGATTTTTTATTTATTTATATATAATTAAAAATTCAATAAGTATTTTAGTTACTGAAAAGTAACTATATCAATCAATTTACAATATACAATCTTCTTCAGAAATGAAGAAGATTAAAAATCGGCTTCTGAGAACTTTGTGACTTTATAAGGGCCAACGACCGCAAACAATTCTCCGACAGAAGTTTTGGTACTACCCGGCCCCGGCCAAATACGTTTATCTTATATTCGACTAATCGACCAGGAATGTTCGCCGAGTATTCGATAGTCGGCACATGGTCAGATTTCTCGTTGTAAATTTACTCACAATTTTATTGCCTGGATAACTTTTAAGGATTATAGTAAATATCTTTCGAGTTAGTTACTATCTTTCGAGTCAGTTACTATGAGTTTTTTATTTATTTAATTATATATATATTTAAGTTTGACAAATATTGACTTGTTTCAATATTATGAGCAGTGTCAAAAAAAATCTGATTATGATTCAGAATTAGGGTACCTATTTGGACAAAAAATCTAAAAATAAACTGATATCGTATACAAGTACCTTTGGCATATCGAGATCCCAAGGTAGACTGGTTTCATACATATTTAAAAACATTCTTATATATGGTTCATAAAAAAACAAGAATTATTTGGTTTACAATAATTATTTGACTCAAATTTTAATGAATTGTCGTATCACATGACGTCCTCTGGCGTAAGAGTGAAGAGAAAGTCCTTTAAAAAAACATTTTGAAAATGAAATATATATATATATATTCAACTAGGAGGCGGGCCGGACTATCGTGCCACTAGACCTGTTCTGTTATTAATTTTAATTCTACAATTGTTCCACCATACCTTAGTAACTGGTGAATATTAAGATGAAATGTCCTTTGAAAATTTATGAAACACAGTTTATCGAATTCTTTAAACATCAAACGATAAAGTTCATATTATAAGTATCTATTTTGTTACTAATTGGAGCAACGTTTCCAAAAAATCGTTCCTTAGTAACTTAGTGGCTTTCTGGGGAAGATTGTTGTGGAGTGAATGAATGTAATTGGGTGAAAAAAACTGATGATTAGAGAATATATTTATTTGATGTAGTTTATTATTAAATCACAGAATAAATAGTAGGAAAATTAACATGGTTCATATTTCCAATAACTCAAATTAGATAATTGTAGTGCAATTTGGGTCTAATGCAGCATTGCATTTAGGATACGCCAGTTTTATTTATTTATTTTAATATATAATAATTGCCTTTTGTTAAAAAAAAATATCGATAGTAGTATTTGCGTAATAATGAACATGTCTTGTATTTATCACACCTTAAACGTCCCTACGTTTTACGTGTGGCATGTGGCACATGACAAATAAAAATAACCGAAGAATATTAAATAAAATAATATTATACTTGAGAAAATTAAATTGTACCAATTCATATGCTTTGTTATTGCATATCCATAAAAAAACAAAAAGGCATTATTTTCGTAAAATGGACTTGTTTCAATTTTGTAGCTACCTATTCTTACGGTATATTTAACAATGTGTTGATTAGTTTTGGTTAGTGCTATCTGCGGATACTTCATACAATATGACATTTTATTTGAATTATTCTTCGGTGGTGATCGTGGTAGCATATGTTAAAAAACAAGCTCATAGAAACAAAAGTTAATTAATTTAAGGTGACCAAAGGTTGTCACAATCTTTACTGGTCGGTGGCTGACTTTTCCAAAGATAAAGGACACAGTTTTCTCGACTCGATATTAAGTACCGAACTTTGCGACGCTTATATGAATGCATTCATAAAAAAGCGTATCACTGTCACAGCATATTTTTCTAAAAATGTAATCAACTCTAAAACAATGGAATACCGCGAGCACCTTAATAAATCTAATACGTCGGTAGTACTATATTGATTAGGGAATTTGATAAGATACATTTCAAAACAATCACGCTTTCCAGCTAGTTGTTATTGCATCGGTAAATAAAATCTAAGCTTTACCGTTATATTTCCTGAGAAATTGATTAAATTTTAGTTGGATTTCAAAACTAAATACGTCAAATTTTCTACCATTCAGAATCATACATATGCCAGGTATTGAGCAAAGCTCATTCTCATTTTTATCATAGCTGTTAAAATTGAAAGCAAAAAATGGGGTTTTTAAACGGACCGGTTTTTATATGGACCCAACCATATTTTGGTACGTACTGGGCAAGCTTACAGCTTGCTTGCTTGCTTGCTTGCTATTTATAATAAAAGAGCCAACCACAAGCTGAATAGTTATAGGTATAAACAGAAAGCAGAAATGTATGTAGAAACTTGCTTTCAAAAAAAGTAAATTGTTATCTTTTTACACAATCTATTAAATTCGATATTTTAAGTAGTATTATTAAGCAGTGTTGCGTTTACCATAGCATTGTCTAATTAGACAATTTTATAGCCATTGGCAAGAAATAAGTACAAAAGAGTTGTAATCAATGGCGGATATAAGACCAACCACCCATAACTACGTGAGCTATGGAGGGATGCCATGCTACCGTTTTTAGAGCTTTGGGAAAAAATTTGGAGCGTGTACTGCAGGTTGCAGAATACGTGTATTTATGATTAAGGTCTAGGCAGTAAAAGTGTTTTTAATTTTACTTTTCCGAGCAAAAATGTACAAAATAAATAAAAATTTATTCGATTTGAAATAAATCTGCCGCCACTATTTTTCGGTACTTACGAAAAGGTGCTTTGTATTATTTTATTGCTATTTTGTTTGTTAGTGTGATGGCTTACATTATGCTCCATTTTAATATTTATCAAAAGATTGGCTGAGACAAGTGTTCGGTCGTGGTTTCGCCACGAGTGGAATACGGTAGCCCGTAATAAGTACATATGTACGTACGGCTTTAAGGTGATATAATAAAGTTTTCATAAAAACACATACCTTTTTTGGTCGGATTCTGATTCCAAGTGCAAAACGTTGAAAAAACGCTGCAGCTGTGACGGTAGATCACCGTTACGAAGTAATTCGCGGCGCATCATGGGCCGTCGCGTTCGCACAGGTAGAACATACCCAGGCAGGCGCCTGTTGGGCCGGATGAGTGCGGGCGAGGGCCGCTGCTTCATACTTAGAGGCCATGATGGCGCATCGTCAGCGCTGCTTAGTATGTGGAATTATGTATGAATGCCTTTGGCTGTAAATTCACCCAACTTGTTCCTCTTTTTCGCAATGAAAATGAGGGTAGGATATTGGAAGCAACGCATACCAAAAGTCTCAGCTGAGATCAAAAATGATCTAGATAATTAGGACTGGCTGACATCGCGTGTCAGCTCGGCCGGTATTTGCTACAGATCAATATCGCGTATTGATTCGGAGCGGAAAATGCGGACTGGCTAGCATCGCGTGCTAGCTCGGCCGCGAAGCGTAAAGCATGCATGGTGCAGCCACGCTGGGTAGTGCGTTTTACTTCACATTCACTTTATGAATATATACGTATCACTATAAGGTAAGTTTCGTTTAGCACGAAATTAAAACTTAACGATATATACTGTGGTTACTGCGTGCGTTGTAACGGCGCGCGCGCACGGACACGAATGAGCGACAGGCGGCTGGCAGTGCTGTGAGGCGTGGGAGGGAGTGAGGTTTTCTACTTTCTCTTTCTTGCGCTAAACCTGTGTGCGAGTTAATAGACGCGTAGCAGGGCATACTACATGGTCAATTAAATCTCAGAGTCGAAGGCAGGACAATTTATACAAAATATACAATAGATCCTTAAAGATAGATTCGACGTCAGCGGGTCCATAAACAAAAGAATGTTGATAAACTCATCCGTGAGGCGTTTGGCAAAGGTAGATTCTCACCTTTTAGTTTAGATGCATCATGCAGCACTTAAAGTTAAGATGTGATACCAACAAAAACAACTACACATACTCACAAGACTCACGATATACAAAAATAAATGACATGTTTAAAAACCATAGCGTATGTCAGAGCGTATGCAGATGGGCATCTGCATCCGGTGTTTTTGTTGTTATACTCATATATTCTACACTATAGCGACACCGGCCGATCGCTTCTCCAACAATCGCTGGAGCGCCTTTTGTTTCATCCATTTCCGGATGGGGAACTTTTTTAAACGCCAAGGTTCCGATGCCCTATATTCGGACTACAATGCCATTGAGGCGTTGACAGAATAAGGCGTTTAATTTCAATAATTACTTGACGGGTGACAGGTGAATCGTCTTTGTGTATAGGAATTGAGACGTGAGTCCAGTTTTTTTTTACGAAAAAAAAAAGAACTGTTAAGTAAATAATCTATTAAGGCTGGCTTGCACATGTCAGGAGTATCTGATTATTTGATCCAGTGTCAATTTTACCAACCCTGAGGTTGGTTTTGTTATTGTAAAGCATGCAGGCCGATTTTAAAATGGCATTTACGTAAATCATTGTTGACAAACAAGTGACGCTTTTTGACGTGACAACGTCTTAAATTAGGTTGCGGCTGGGAGTCACTTATGAAAAAGTGTAACGCTCGGTAACGTTACGATGAGTCACCGAACGAGAGAGAGGCCCGCGCGCGCAGCACTGAGAGCGAGTGAGAGGCACGCGTAAGAACGAGAGAGACAGACATAAAAAGTCGTTGTCACGTAAAACTTTCGCCCGTATACCGACTTTACAGGCAACCAATTTTTTATTAGGCGTTTTGTATTGTATTTGACGAATATTTCTTATCTGACGTTGGTAAAATGAACTCTAAATCATCGTTATGTACTATTCAAGATTAAAAATAATTGAAAGAGACGGAACATTGATTTAACCCGAAATCATAAAATGTGGCTCATTAGCCACATTTTCAGACTTACATTCAGACTTGTGCAAGCGGGCCTTACTGGCATAATTAATAAGGTTATAGGTAGGTTCTAGTAATTAGAATGACATAGGAAAGAAAAAAAGTTTCATTATTCTCAAGCCTGATTTGAAATTGAATACAGCATGGGCAAGATACAATATGTTTCATAATTCTCGCCTAGTTAATAAATCGTTTTTAATACATAGAATTCGACAATCTCCTTGGTGTAGTGGCTAAGCACGTTGAGTTTCAAGGTGTCGCCTCTCCGAAGTCGACGTTTCAGGCTCGATTCCCAGTTGAGTCAATGCAAAAATCATAATATTCTACATTGTCTCGAGTCTAGGAATTGTGTTACCATCGTTGTTTCTGATTTACTTAGAGGTGGAATATTTTGGGACCAGAGCAATGTAAGTGATTGGTGTCCACTATAAACAAGCGCAAATCGGACTCTCGCACTGAGGGTTCCGTGCCAACTTTAACTGAATTAGGAAATCCACTTACTTCCACTTAGTAAAATACTATAATACAATAATATAATATTTTGTTGACAGCAAACATAACTTTGTTTTTCACAGTATTTGAATGAAGAACAAAGTTATGTTTGCGGTTGTTGAAAATGTGCTATATCTCCAAAACGACTACTTATATCTCGCTCGAAACATTTTTTGTTGAAATTATTTGTAAAAAACTACCTTGTGTATTTTTTTCAAAATTTTTACTTGCTTAGTTTAAAAGTTAGAGGAGGGGGACGCCTATTTTACCACTTTGAAATCGTTTATCTCTACTACGTTACACTTTTAGAGAAAATGGTTTTAGAAACATCGATGTCATTATAAAAGATCTATCCAATCACGCATGGGTTTTACTAAAAAAGTTTTTTTAAGTTTTACAGGATACACCTACCTACCAAGTTTCAACTGTGTAATGCTAATAGTTTCAGAATAAAGTGACTGTGACATACCGTCGGACAGACAGACAGACTTGACGAAACTATATGGGATCAATTTTTTGCCATTCGGCTACGAAACCCTAAAAATACTGATTGTTATGCCATTGTAGGTACTGTTGTCTCCAAATATTGATATAACACTGTCATCCTCAACCCGTGTTTACCCACGAAGTGCGAGCAGCCCAATCAATTCCTTGTCGTAAAAAATCTCAGCACCAGAAAGGGTTCATAGCTAACGGATTGGGCAAACGTTTTTATCGAACGCGAAAACAATAGGCCAAGATACGGCCCGAGCACACATTCGGGAAACGTATCAATTTGACGAAGCGGGCCGCCATTTTTCTGGAGCCAAACTCTTGTATCTGAACCACAGTGTACGAAAATAAAATAAAATGAAAATAGGACATGAAAATGTTGTCAGGCATCTTTACCTGAGAAACAAGTTTTACCTTCCTGATTTAACAAGGATACTAATAGCTGATGTAATGATTGGAATCATATTCAGCGGGCGTAGTCTGATGTATCATTTTTGACATTTCGCGTCGACAATTTAAATTTTAGTCCAGTCAAAATAGACATTCCAGTTTGCATTAATTCCCAACAAGCTGGATTTTTGTGCAGGCCTTAAATACGTCATTACAAATGATATGTCAAAAGTCCCCATCGATCCCGCTTGTGCGTTGTTTTTTATTCGAGGTCAAAGGTCACAAATTTGCGTTTTTTGCGTATATCTCTGAAACAACGAGAGCTATCGAAAAATGGTTCAGACAAAGTTTGTAGATCGTAAAATTGTCTACAAAAAATATCTCAACACTTTTCTCCTACAAAGCATCGCTTTCGAGATATCGTGACTTTAGTACGCAGGAAAGTCGTACTTTCGACTATATGCACACATTTCCGCACCACCTCTGAGGTAGTGTACACGGCGCTTTTTTTTAACGTGGTTTCCCCAGTAGGAATACTCCACAATATATTTTGATCGAGGGAATGTAATGGGACACTATTTTATTGATGAAATTTTTTTTTATTTAAATTTAATGAAAATTTTAACAGCAAGAAAATTACATTATGAGAGACAGAGCTTCCTTCAAGATGGTTTTCTTGAAGTCAAGGGTTGAAACTTGAGACACTCTTCGTCGAAGATGCTGTGCTTTTTTCATTTCAGCCGTTTTATCTGCTTCATTGCCACAGAACAAACAGTATTTCTTGAAACAAAAAGACGATTCACTACTTCGTACTCTAGTACGAAGAGGACTAATCCCAGATGTGGTAGCTATCTCCGCCTCACGCTGTCTTTTAGCTGCAGCGATGCTGCTCTTCCGGGTGTATGCTTTACGACACTGCTTATGTATCGTTACAGATGTTTTGTCCTTCAAATATTCATCGAACCCATCACCCCTTTCAGTACTTGAATCCATTAAAGTCTTTAGCCCACGATCAACAACCAGAATTTCACCTTCAGTCAAAGATTCATTGCAAATAAAGCAAACTTCAGACATTTTTACAAAATTTTGTAACGGCACTGTTTAAAAAGAGAATATAATGCACAAACACGTCTATTCACTACGAAAAAACGTTCAAAACTGACTGCATTTACTAGAGCTATTTCCTTCGGAAAGCAGGTATAAACAGGTTTCGACCCGAAAAATGGAGTGTCGCAGGCAGATGTTTCTCAAGGCCAACTGCCCAATATAATTAGGGACGGACGATGACTCACTCAGAATTGTATATTTTTCACGTACTTGTGTGCATGGGGCAAATAAAACTATGTTCTAATATTTTGTGTTCAAATGGTTAACCCGATGATGCATACTGGCCACGTATGAGTGTATATTCTTATTCTCTATGTTAAAAATAGCCATAATTCGAGAACAGTGCACCGTAGAAGAAAAAGTGTTGAGTTATTTTCTGTAGACAATTTTACGATCTATAAACTTTGTCTAAACCATTTTTCGATAGCTCTCGTTGTTTCAGAGATATACGCAAAAAACGCAAATTTGTGACCTTTGACCTCGAATAAAAAACAACGCACAAGCGGGATCGACGGGGACTTTTGACATATCATTTGTAATGACGTATTCAAGGCCTGCACAAAAATCCAGCTTGTTGGGAATTAATGCAAACTGGAATCATAATTTAGTCTATTTTGACTGGACTATTTATGATTTTCTAATTCATCAAATATCATTTTAACTTACGTAGCTATATCTTTAATAAATCCTAATAAATATTTATAGTTTTTTAAGCATCATTCAAAAATTCTTCTCAATCAATAAATACACGAAAACATCAATTTTGCCTCAGCATTTTTCGAGCGCCACCTGGCGGTTTCACACGGAACTATGTCGAGACTTCCGACACAGGGCATAAACAAATCCAACAACATAAAATAAAAAATCATGTACATCAGTCTACAGTTCTCAATTTACCATTTAATATTGGTTAAAGTAACTGGATTTTCGTTTGCATACAGGGTAGGTTCCACCCTGTTTATTATTTTATTATTCATATACATTGATTGATAAGAGAGTTGAAGAATTTATGGCCCAATTTTTTACCAGCGGTTGAATATATAGATTGTTTTGTGTTTTGAAAAAAAAATACCTTAACCAATGGTCATTAAAATAGACATTCTGACATTTGCTTAAGTTATTTTATTCTTCAAAACACACAATAGTAAATTTAAACCGCTGATAACGAAGCCATTAATATCGATGAAGAAATTGGGTCTGAGAGAAATAAGGTCCGGTCAATTTAACTACGAATACTCTGTAGAATCTCTCTGATCATAATTTTCGCTCCTGTTACAGGAACAGCCAGTGTCCTGTTATTCTAAATAAATATATTGGACACCGATCACATACATTGCTCTGATGCCAAAGTAAGTAGCCATTGCACTTGTGTTATGGAAATCAGACACAACGGTGGTACCACAACACCCAGACCCGGGACAATATAGAAAATATCGTTTTCTACGTTAATATTAAATCGTTTGACCCGACCAGGAATCGAAACCGGAACCTCACGAGATGGCGGCGCTTGTAACCAGCGTGCTAGCCACTCGACCACGAAGGTCGTCAACTTAGTCAACTAATTGATACCTTGAAACTGATTTTTCTGAATATTTCAGTTTCCTGGAATGGAAACTTGAATTGTATTTCTTGGTATACGTGATTAATTAATATTGTTTTGTATAAAGTTCAAACATGGAATACTACCATTTGAAAACACAACACGCTCTCCCAAAATGAAACTTTACAAATAGATACCTCCTAATGGACGTTTCCTAGACAGTTAAAACTAAAATGTAACACTAAAAACATGAAATAATATCTTTAAACAATGTAGCACACAATAAACTCATTCCTAGAAGTTTTATGAGTTGCGTTGTTTCGTCGACCCCTACACGGGGGAGACTTTATAACGTCTAGCGAACGGTGGTAACTATGGAAGCAGTAATTTTTTACTGTAAATTATAATAAGCGTCACTTTTACATAAAAACCAAGGTAGGTATATGGTAGGTAATGATACTTTAAACACCTTTTAACTGTGTTCTTTATAAAGCTACAAATTACGTATCATACGTTCTGTCATTATAATCACTGGACTCTTTTGCGTTAAGGAGTGCTACCATTAGCTCATCTCATCCCAATGTTAACTATCAGAAGTAACAAAATGACAACATTAAGATTCTGGTACAAAAACACAGTACGTGCCTTTAAAATTTAAGACTTTCCCTCGATTGCACCAAGATTCCATCATCAGATCCTGAATTGGCATCAATGGGACCAACTAGAAGGTATTATCTCTAGGTTAACGATTTTTTTTCAAATCGGTTTACAAAAAACTGAGGTATGAGGTAACATATATACATAAAAAAGACATACAATCAAATTGAAACCACCTTCTTTTTGATTCGTTTAAAAAGAGAGTTTTTACGTCGCTTATATTGCTAATTGGTAGTTTTTCATTAGTTATTGTAAATAATTCATGATGCACCTTTTCAATTATTGTGTATATGGCCTTAAAGCTAATTATTTAATTCCACTAAGAGCCGATTTTTCCAACATCAGATAAGAATTATTAGACTGAATAAGTATAAAATGACATTTACATAAATGACTGCTGAAAAATAAGTAACGTTTGCAAATTAGATGTATTGTATTTTGATCGAAGAATATTTCTTATCTGACTTTGAAAAAATCTGCCCTTAATATTTTTACACTTGTTTATGGGAAGGTACCTCACCTTTCTAGCAAACTTTATAAGCGCCTTCTGCTACGTTTTTTTTTTAACCTAAGGAAAGCTTCCATAATTCTCACGTTCACTGACAGCGTCGCATACTTTGTAATATTTCTATGCTGCCTGCTATAAATGCAGCTTACACGGATACGAATAAAACTTGGTCCACGGCTTTAAAATGGTATTTACTTTAATTTAGTATGAGACGAAACGTGAACAGTGGTAAAATCTCTATCTGGTAGAGATTTTCCCTGAAGCATCTTTGTTATTTTTTACCGTAACGCTTTAAGGTTCCTGTATTTTTTTCTAAAAAAAATGTATGAAAAATTGTACAGCGTCTCTAGCGGTCACTGACATGACTAAAGTTTTCCATACAAAAAGTTACGTGTCGTCGCTAGCAATTAAAACCGTTGTCGCTGGCAAATAAACTCATGGTAATGGTACTTTTCCTTTGGATTCGATGCATGATCTCAAAGTTACGTTTATCAATAAGCGGTTTAATTTTTTAAATTATTTTTAACCAAAAAGATACCTAGTTACAATCTTCAGGTTTGAAACTCACAACAAATCGACATACAATTCTGAGGAAATTGTTTGTTCAAAACAGTTTGCTATTGAAAACAAACCTTCTTTCACGTTGGAGAAAGTTTGTGCTGTTTAATTGAGAACGAATCGCATTGATTTAACTGAGTTTGTAAGTTGGGAAATGTAAAGCTCAGTGCTAAATTGAGTAATAGTAGTGCATTTATTAATGTAAGTTTAAGACAGAAAATTTTATATGGTAAATATTGGTGCAGTTGGTATGGTAAACCAAAAAGATACCATTTTTCATTTAGTGAAATCGGTGAAGTCCAGCAATATATTACTTTTTTTCAGTAAAATTTGTGAGTTAGCTTAGTTTACATAACTGAAATTTTACTTCAATAATAAAAAAATGGAGACAAACTTGTTCATTGTATAAAAGCTGAATGATTGATGTATTGTTGTACCGATTTGAAAAAAAAAGTGGGGTTAGATATGAGCTACCTAGCTTATTTATGTAGAAAGGCTATAATCTATAAAACTCGTTGCAAAATCTACGGGATCAGAAACTGATACGCACAGATGAAGTTACGGGTAACCGCTAAGTTCAAATAAAAGGTTATTTAATGTAAAGTTGTTTTTCATTTCTGACTTATTTTTGACGCGCAAAAATCAAAATATCAGTGTTCTCTCAAACGAACTTGCTTAAAAAAGAATTACGTTTAATTCGCTGACAGTGTAATATGCTTCATTTAAGCATTTGCGTCACACATTAGTTTTGAGCAAATCTTTATGCTTAAATTTCATTTCAAACATAAATTCTATAGGCAAAACAAACAGTGCAGCTCTACGTTAGCTCGTGGGTCAATATCGTATACATGAATACGGTTTTGTCCAGTCCCCGGGGCAAAATCGGAATTATAAGAGGTTTTTCTTTTGTTTCAAAATAATTATTTCTGTTGAAGTTAAATGTTATTTTTTTTGTTGATTTGTAAAGCCAATGAAAACCATAAATAAAGAAGTATAATAACAAACTTGTAATGGTTTTTGTTTCATTTTTACAGGCATTTAGTCTTAGCTATACGGTTTTGACCCGGTCTCCCATACTACTGTTAGTCAAAGTCAACGTCAAAAATCATTTATTCAATTAAGGACATAAAATGCCACTGACGAATGTCAATATTTACGGTTTCACTCGTATTTCGTCGGAATGCGCATGATGGCCGACCGCCACAGATTAGTAAAACTTTGTCTATGGCCGCCGCAAAAAAGCCAAACAAAACTTTTTTTACTTTATTTTATATTATTTAATACACATTGATCATTTTTATTTATAATCAAATGTGTTATTTATACTTTATTGTTAATTTTGTGTTTTTTTTTCTTTTTGGTGTATAGTTGATTGCCGAATTATTACTACCCACAAAGGCGCCCGCTGAAAATCAGGGTCGTGCTATATACGTCCCGCTGCCACGACTTATGGTGAGCGGCAGGCGACTTGAGTCAAAACGGCTTTTACTCAAGTCGCCTGCTTTTGTAATATATTATGCTTGATGTAATTATTTGTAACAAATAAATGTATTTTCTTTCTTTCTTTCTTAATATCAATCAATTATGGCCTATATGGGGTCAGAACATGTTTACTTATCTTTTGGCTATACACATATACTAGCGCTTCGAGACAAGACAGACAATCTGGCAAGTGCTAAGAAGAAACGCCGAAATCAAATCACTGTTTAATATCTATTGAAACGTGGCGAATATCAGTCGATTATAGTCTATTTCCAAAATCTTTATTTGCAATTAGACATCCACTTGGGTGTAAAAAACATCAATTGGACTTCGTTAATAACTGCAGCAGAGCCTCTCATTAAAACTAATGAGCTGTTCGATGCAAACGTCATACGAGCGAACGTAAGTAATGCGCGTACGTTCTAGCATGCCAATAAGCAGAAAGCTTAATAAGAATATAATCTATATCTATATGTATAAAAGACAAGTGGACCCAGCGAACTTTCTTCGCCCCTAGCACCGTCCCGCCCCAGCCTCGTCTCGCCCAGCCTCGTAATTTTTAAAAGTTAAGAAAAACACTATAATTGAAAAATGATCAAATTACTAAAATGGCTTTACAAAAATAGGGTTTGGTGATAATAAAGTAAAAATTTAGGCTTGTATGTATTTTTAATGTCACATTGTAAAAAAATAAAAACAAAAAAAATCGTCCAAAAATGAAAAAAAAATAGGGTGAAGAACCCTTATCACTTAGGGGTATGAAAAATAGATAGCAACCGATTCTCAGACTCATAAACAAAAGAAAGTCGTGTTAGTTATTTTTTTTTATAACTCAGGAACGGCTGAACCGATTTGGCTGATAATTGGAGAGGTAACTTAGAACCAGGAGACGGACATAGGATACTAGTATCACTCGATACTCGATTCTCAAGATTGAATGGACCGAATTTCGTGATTTTATGTGTCTCAACAGAGAGTAGCCGGGGTGGGACAAAAATCACTGTGACCGCTAGTATAATATAAAAATATTAGTGTGCTAAAAAACTCGGTACAGTCGCCAGCACATCAGGTTACACATTTTTGTTGAAAACTAACCCTTATTACAACTGCATAGGATACCGCGGTGTTTACCTTGACATGCTGTTGTCCGTACAATATCAAGCTCTTATCTACTATAAAGGTGTAAGCACACATGTTTTATCGATCTATCATCATGCATTCATATTAAAAGTCCATTAATTTTATGATGATCGCTGAGACGTTGTCATTTCGTCATTTTTAGTGAAGTAATCCAATAAATTGAACCGATATTTTCAGTCAAAGTAAACGATTAGTGTCTGACGTTTTTTCGTTGTAATTTAATGTTTTATATTTTGAGTTTATTTAAATCTTTTTCCAGGCTCAGGGGCTATAGGTAACATATGAATTCTATTTTATGACGGGTAATTTTGTCAATAAAAAGTAGGAAAACAGTAGTAAAACATTAACAAGTGGGAAACCATTCTATTAAATAGTTGCGACTGATTGCGGACAAATGAGTGGCGTTTTGTATTTTATTCGACGAATATACCTTATCTGACTAAGTAAAATCAAGCCTTAAACACAAAATGCTCTTGTTAAACACGGTTTTAAAACATTAACTTTGTTTCCATACAACCTCCAAAAGAAAACATAAGAAAATGCGAATCGAACCTGTTTTGAGAGCGCCTTACCAACTGCTTACGGCATTAACGATTCCTCGATAGAACTGGGTGGAACCCGTAATATCCGCTTCCATACACAAATCACAAGCATACCAGTTTCAGTGCCACTGGAAATTAGCACCTATACCTTTGTGTTAGCAGTGGCAATGTGTTCTCGAAGAAAGTTGTGACTGGAAACCAGTCATGCGATATGAAAGGACCTAGGAAATCCGAGGAAGTGACAGTTCAAGATACACTGGTTCTGTATCTATACAATTCATATGAGCCAGGAAATTGTTTGCACTATATCCGGGACTTAGCCGGAGATTTCCGAGTCTCATAGCTTTATCTGCGTTACTAGGGTCGTTGAACTTTAGTAAAGTACACAGAAATATTTTGATAAGCCTAAGCTTAGGGTGTCAAGTTTGCACTTGACAAAATAATGGACCGTTAAATTTATCTGCTTAGTCTTAGTTGGATTGGATTATCTACTAGAAAATAACCTGATATTTTATCCTTGAAAGGTGCTTTTTTTTCATTACACATCAAATGGTATTTTCTTACGTATATAATTGTGTTATAGCACTGAACCAAAAAAAGTTCCCTTTTGACCTGTATAAAAAAGGATTCTCAAGACCTAGTCTTCATCTATAAATTGAGAATGAAAAAACCCCTTAGGAAAGACTCCCTACTACAATCTTAGCAATCCCATATTTAGCGATAGTCAAAAACTATACAAAAATCTAGTCTATCCTCTTTCTTACTCTTCAGATTCGACATTAAATAGCGTGACTTCAAATAACACGGCTCATTAGACTAAGCATCTAACTGTCTCCATCTTAACTAGATTCACTAGCAATCCAGTCCAAAACAATACAGCGACAGAAGCGCCTTCAAAAGCTCTTGTGCTTTAAACGAAGGTCAGCTAAACACTGTCCTTAAGCGGAACAAAATAATCCGTCAGACGTATTACATATCTCATTTTATATCGCGATAGCAATGACGTTAATGGTTGACTTGCTAGTAGCAGAGTCTACTCCATGTTATGACTATTGAAAATGACGAGCTGCCGCGCTGCATATTCCGTTCTTTTTTCACATTTTGACCATAGACTTAACTTGCTAACGCGCCGACTAATGTAGAATAGGCACAGAAAATACATGGATAAAGATAGTGCCATCCACGAAGGCGCGCGTTGCCACTCATCCTAATCGTTTAAAGTTCAAGTGTACACTAGCAGCCCCCGCGGTTTCACCCGCGTCATTTCCAAAAACAAGTCATTTGAGATTTTACAAAAACCTTCACTTCGTTTAGATAACACATCTTCTATAAGATTGATCCAATAGGTACTGTATTGCTATTAAATCTTAATTTAAATTAATTGTTTTTTTTTGTGTTTTAAAAAGGTTGCTGTTTGAGTGAAAAAGAAACTTAAGTACCGACAAAAAACATTTTCGATTTCATTATTATTCGTAAGGTAAGGTTAAAGAAAAAGGTCTTCTACTTTTCTATCTTTACATAACGTCATTGACGATCCCAAAATGTCGAGCGTAGAGTTAACCATGTACTTAAGATATTTTGTAAAACAATGAAATATTTTTATTTGCAAATATCCCTTATATTTGCAATGGATACGAAATATAGGAAGTGGCTCCCGTTGACACGTCGTGGATTCTTGTCGGTATAAGGTGAAGTCTTCTTTTTTTTACTAGTCGAATAATGTAAACAATATTTTTAAAACCTCTTTAATATTATGAGTGAATAAAATTAATTTCCTATATGATTAAAAAAAGACTCAGTGCTAAACGCGGAATTATCTAGGTCGTTGGTAAATTTTGTGTTTATCTTATTTTTAAATCAAATATTTCGGTAAAAGGAATGTCAAAATTGTTCACAAAATTCGACAAGCAAAAAGGAACGGGCTTTATAGTAAACTTTATAACCATAAGTTTAACTGTAAAACTCATGGTAACGGTAGTATCATTCTGTCAACAAGTCATTATTGTCGATGGGTCCCGTCTATTTGCCGTCAGTTGTCTTCAATGACAGCAGCGCAAGCAGTACCCTTCAGAAGCTACCAAAAACTATAGAGTTAGATAATAACCATGGGGTCCCGTTCGTAACGGCAAACAGAGTTGCATCCACGCACAATGAGTCATTTGGTTATCCCGAGCCGAAGAAGATTACTTACGCACGGCCTTTAAGCCTACTCGTACTCTGTAGTCGACCCTGAATCATTTTTGAAATTTACTCTATTCAATTCAGAAAATGACTGAATGACTGATATTAGTGTGGTGATAAAGTTAATGTCTGAGCTTCAAAAATTTTTGAGTTCGTACTAGCGGTCTTCTTCCTTTCCCATCGCAGCGTGAGGAATAATCTGAATGAATAATAAACGATGAGTAAAATTATTTAAAACAAAAAATAATATTACTCATCATCAACAAAAAATATTTTTTACAATTGGTTCTGTAGTTCCTGAGATTAGCGCGCTCAAACAGAGAAACAAAAACTCTTCAGCTTTATAATATTAGTATAGATTTTGCTAGTTATGGTACTTGTTTATTGTCCAAAATGCGAATCAGATTATTGTGGTCTATAGCCAATATATGAACGCAAAATCATGGACATCGTGAAAACATAGTCATCATCGTCACATGGTATTATAGCGACTATCCGAACCGTATAAAAGAATCTTGTGGTCCCATATTCACCGATCCCGACCATGGGAGCACATAATAATAAATGATCACCATCATTATCAACCAAAGGACGTCCACTTCTGAACAAACACCTTCTTGTCGGTAGATGTATTCAGCCGCGTTTTATGTCGAAGGGTCTCTCATCTAGAACTTTTCTGCCCCGACGGCTAGACGGCCATCAGTTCTTCGCGCTATGTGCCTGCTCATTACCACTTGAGATTACTTATTCTAAAGGCTATGTCCGTTACCGTTTTTTTTGTAGTCAAAGTCAAAAATAATTCATTGACACAAAATGTCACTTATGAACGTCAATAATTAATTGATATCAATCAATTATCTAATTAATATTATAATCAGGCTAGAACTTGTCTCCTTATTTTTGGGCCCTACTAGCGCTTCGAAACAAGACACAGACAATCTTACAAGTGCTGAGAAGAAACGCCGGAACAAACTCAGTAACCACTAGCTGCCACAAAAACCGGCCAAGTGCGAGTCGGACTCGCGCACTGAGGGTTCCGTGCCAACTTTAACTGAATTAGGGAATCCACCTACTTCCACTTAGTAAACTACGACAATATTTTGTTGACAGCAAATATAACTTTGTTTTTCATAGTGTTTGTATGAAGTACAGTGTTATGTTTGCGGTTGTTGAAAATGTGCTATATCTCAAAAACTTCTCGTTCAATCTCGTCCGAACTAATTTTCGTTGAAAGTATTTGTTAAGATCTACATTACATTTTTTTTTTTCAAAATTTACACTCGCTTAGTGTAGAAGTTAGATGGGGGGGGGGGGACGCCCATTTTACCACTTTGGAAGCGTCTAGCTATGAAACGTTAGACTTTAAAAGAAAATGGTGTCGGGAACCTCTATGTCATTTTAAAAGACCTATTCATAGAAACCCCACACGTATAGGTTTGATTAAAAAAGGTTTTTGGGTTTAGTTTCATGTATGGGAGCCCCCCTTAAATGTCATTATTTTTTATTTTTTGTAAATCGTAAAGCGGTTAACAGGATACATCTTTCTACTAAATTTGAACAATGTGATGCTTATAGTTACAGAATAAAATGGCTGTGACATACGGACGGACAGACAGACAGACAGACAGACAGACAGACAGACAGACTTGAAGAAACTATAAGGGTTCCGTTTTTTGCCATTCGGCTACGGAACTCTAAAAATGATACAAATCAAAATATACAGTCTCACTATGAACCCTACTACAGCCTCGGAACAAAGACAAACTCAGACACTGTTGTCAATGCCTCTTTACAAAAGGTTTACTATCTTTGTGGTTATCATGCTGTCATCATACATTCAATATTAATTAACGAAAGATATTGTGAGGCGTGTACCTCGCAATATCTTTTGCGCAATTTATTTTATTAAACTGGACATAATAATAACTAGCTCTGTTCACAATTGAGATGGTAGTCGCTAAAAGAAAACAAACATTTTCATGAATGTAGTCAACTGTAATATGTCACAAAAAAAAACATTACACAGTGACAAACTTATTTCTCTGTTACCAGTACTGAATGTTTATTTACACATTTAAAATCAAATGAACAATCATCAAAGCAAATAAAAAACATCGTTTGTCATTTGACTCCTAATTAACTTACCCATTGTCAATTCTTATCACATTACAGTCAAGAAGAAAAAGAAGAAAAGAATTTACTGTCCCGAAATTCACGTAATTTAAGGAAATTCGAATCCTCTTAAACGTAGACCGTTTAGAAATCCAATATGCTTGTATGGAGTGTTGTGTCTTCGTCTTAACAACATTGATCTATTGTTATAAATACGGTATCAGTATCCAAAGTTGCTGTATATTAAGCTTCAAACTCCTCGTATCGACTTATTGTTTGTATTCCTATGTTTAGTTACGAACTAAGGATAGTCTGTTTAGCCTTCTGCTCAAAGTCAAGGTTTTCATGAAGACTTAATTGCGAATTCTACAAGTTTTGATTTTGGCTCCTAACTTTTAGGTATAATTTATAATTTGATTAATTAATGAATTAATTCGAGAAATTATCAGACGAATTATCATTTAACATGCAATTATCAAAAAGTATAAATCAGACGGCACGTGTCCGTATAATCGATGTTAGCGTAACTTTTTCCATTTTAAATTAAATAAAGATTGGATCTGCCAAATCGCAAAGAGAACTCTCTTCGATTCAATTATTAATCACGACTTGGATCTAATGCTAATCGTAACTCTATACTAATGGTTATTTTGTTCTTGTTAGAGCATTACTTTTTATTATTATTATTTATTAGTTTTAAAACATTCCAGCCGCATCCTAATGATGAAATAAACAATTTGTCATAAAACGAGTAATAAATCAACACAAACAACGATTCTGAAATCATTAACAAAATGACGCGACCTTGCTCGAAACCATTAACTTTCCCAATTTATAAAACTGAGTTATACACGGAATTAAATAACATTTATATCGACGAAAACTTTGGTAATAATTTCTTGAATCTAACTTGAAACTTGGAGTTCTTGTAATTAATACGATTGGGTTTTGATTAAGCAAATAAATGATTCCGTTGCGATTCCGACGCTAAGTTTCGAGCTGAAATGTTTGCGAGTGCGAGAGAAGGAATTTCTGAACCGTAAGCGTGTGTAGGTGTGTGGATTTAAAATTAGATAAGAGTCCTTGGCTTCTGACAGAAATATTTGTATTTTTAATAAATATTCAAATTCTGAGACTATTTGAAAGTTTTGGGAGAGACCTTTGCCCAGCAGTGGAATTATTTGGTTTAAATTTTAAAAAAAACTAGGACTACGACTACTGCTTGAAAAAAATAATGTATTTTAATCCACAAAATTTACTTAAAATAAGTGGAAACCGACTTTAAAACCAAAATGCACTAAAAGGTCTTAAATGACGCTTCACTATCTAATGGTTTAGAATGTTTTTATCACTCACAGTGTCATATTTTATATTCATAAAGATGAAATAAAAAAAACAATTTTTTTTGGTAAAATTAGACACTGTTAGTGTTAAAAACATTCTTAACCATTAGATAGCGAAGCGTCATCAATTTCCAAGTTGAATTTATTCTGTAGAGAATAACTGCTTGGGCCCACTGTTTCATAAACAGACGGCTTGATGGCGCTAAGCGTCCCGCAATGACGCATCCATAAGAGACCACAAATTTCGCAAGGTCGCACTGACAGCACGGTAGCTCAATTGGTAAGAGCGTTTGACCTGGTCAGCCAAAAGGTTGCTGGTTCAAGTCCCGCCCGTACGCATAAACTTTTGGAATACAAAAAAATCAAGCATAAACTATCAGAGCACCGACTCCAAAAAGGGTTTAGTGCATTTGGTTTTGAAGTAGTTTTTATCTTTTCTTAAAAGTTAATTTTATTTCTTTATTTTTAGTAATTCCAGGAGAGGTGAGGGGAAGGGGGAAAGCACCTTATGACTCTGTTTTTTTTAAGAAGCTACAATTACCTTTAATAAGTTATGTCATTATAATTACTGAATTCCTAAGCCTTAAAGAGTTCCACCATCAGCTTAGCTCCACAAGATGTTGACTATCAGACGTAACAACACGTCAAAATTAATATTCTGGTAAAAACACTAAATGTGCGGGCTCCAGGTAGATGAAAAATTTTTTCAGATCGTTCGTCAAATAACTGCGATATGAGGTAACAAAGTTATTAATAAGAAGGCGTTTTTTGCCAATGTCTGTTCCTTTATTTCTAAACCAACATCGCAAATGACCTCTGCATCAAAATGATTACTCCAAAAATTAATCCTAACATTTATTCGGCAGTTGGGAAGGGTAAGTACGTTCTTATCGCCGAAAGTTCGTCCGAATCATTCATAACGACCCTCGATTTATTTGGCAACTGAATCGAGTTTGCATCAGCCCTCAGTTCGGTTTAATATTTACAATTTTCATTCCGGGCAGATGTCAAAGCTTATGATGTACAGCCAGCAGCTAATTTTTTATTTCAAATTCTAAATTCAATCTTTTTTCTTTCTAGAAATTGAGTGGAACATAATATAGTATATACGTTACTATGTACTAGTATTCACCGATGATGGGCCCATCATTTAGATATTTTTATTTGTAGAAAATTAACTTCACATAGAAATAAACTCCCAAAGTCGTGGCGAGTGAAGCAATGGAAAGACTACTGAAAAAGTTTCAATTATAAAAATGTTCATATGCATACCTTTATGGTGAATCATGACTGTACTAACTATAATTTCCCGGTCGGTGGTCCCGGGTTCGATCCCCGGGTCGGGCCAAAAATATTTATACCTGAGTTTTTCTGTTCAGAAATTCTTAGGGTAGCCCGGAGTTTGGAAGTTGGCGGTGTTTCACCCCCGTGCCTCGGAAAAGCACGTAAAGCCGTTGGTCCTGCGCTTGAACTCTCTCCGGTCGTGTTAGATTGCTGTCCCATCGGGCTATAAGAGTGAAAGGAATAGAGAGTGCACCTGTGTTTGCGCACACACGTGTGCACTATAATATGTCCCGCGCAGTCGGCTAGTCGTTGTGACTGGCCACCTTAGTCGAAATCGGCTAGGGGGACTACTACTACTACTATAATATATATTTGACATCCTGTAATATCCATGTTTATCTTTTACATATATAAAAATGAATTGCTGTTCGTTAGTCTCACTAAAACTCGAGATTGGCTGACGGATCGAAAAACGCGCGGACGAAGACGCGGGGGACCACTAGTGAATTAATAAATGATTGATTGATTGACTAAATATGCCTTTGCCCTGCAGTGGTTTACCACAGACTCTTAAATATACGTACAAAATTTTATTTCAGTCACTTGTCACGCCAGAGTAAATATTGCACATCTTCCTTGGCTATGGCACACGATGTGACACGCAAAAATGATCGCCGGCCTATATTGGCTCCGAACTTGTTTTGCGGAATTAGCGACGTGTCGATTCCGTGGGTCAATCGCGTAAATGTACAGACAACAGCACGTCAAGGTAAATGCTGTATCTTATGCAGTTGTAATCAGGGCTAGATAGCAACAAAAGTAAGTAACACCAGCACATTATAATACCTGTATATGCGGTATATACAGAAATACAACAACATTAGGATATTGCAGTGCTTAGCTTATCATGCTGGTTATAACTACGAAATGATACCATACCTGGGACAAGTGATCCAATTGGGTAGGTCCAACTTCGAGAAAGAGGTCAATCGACGAATCTCACTCGGCTGGGCAGCGTTCGAGAAATTACGCAAGAGTGTTTTCTCATCTCATTACACCGAGGTACGGTGTCGAAAGACGAAAGTCTTCAACCAGTGTGTGTTACCAGTGATGACCGGATCCGAAACATGGTCTCTAACAATGGATAAAGAAGCTCAAAATCACACAACGAGCGATGGAAAGGGCTATGCTGGGTGTTTCTCTACGGGATCGAATCAAAAATGAGGAGATACGTAGAAGAACTAAGGTAACGGACATAGCCTTAAGAATCAGTAAGCTCAAGTGGCAATGGGCAGGGCACATAGCGCGAAGAACTGATGGCCGTTGGGGCAGGAAAGTTCTAGATTGGAGACCCTTCGACCAAAGACGCAGCGTAGGACGTCCACCAACAAGATGGACAGACGACCTTATAAAGATCGCAGGATCAAACTGGATGCAGACCGCTAGTGATCGGTCGCTGTGGAAAGCCGTGGGGGAGGCCTATGTTCAGCAGTGGACGTCCTTTGGCTGATAATGATGATGATGATAAATGATAACATTGCGTAAAAAGTGAGTGATGGAAGTCGCGCACAGGATGTTTGTCTTAATACAGTGTGAAAATAAAACTCAGACTCAAAAACCATATTATGATCAAAAACTGGCCAAGTGCGAGTCAGACTCGCGCGTTATTTCGTGCTAGTTTTAACTGAATTATGGCGCCACTTATTCCACGTAGCCAAAATACTACAATATTTTGATGACGGCATAAATTTCTGTGCTTTTATAGAGTTACAATTCAAAGTTAATAATAAAGATATACCACTTCGATTTCGTTCAAATCTTAGTATTTGTAAAGCACTAAATCGTTTTTTTTTTCACTTGCTTTGTTTGAGGAAGGAGGGGGGGGGGGGGGTGTGTGCCCATTATACTACTTTGGAAGCGCCTATCTCCCATATTGTTGACTTTTATCAAAAATAAACAATCTTATTTTCAGAGCTCTATCATATAGCACATAGGCTCGAGCATTATTTGTTGTTGTAGTTCCATTTATAGGCACCCCCCTGAAGTTAAGTTAAGTTAGCCTGTAACGTCCCACTGCTGGGCGAAGGCCTTACCTCAACTATGAGGTAGTTTGAGCCATACTCCCCCCGGGCTCAGTGCGGGTTGGTGGAGTGGTGTTTGCAAGGCAAGCGACTAACTCTGCTGTCAGATGTTATCAAGCCGCCCATAAGGCCCCTGACTAGGCTTAACGACTAATATCAACCGATATTAGCCGGGACGTATATACGTCAGTTATATGGCCGGAATGGTCACCCATCCAAACACGACCGCGCTGTAGGTTGCTACACTTCGGTATCACTACCAAAGCGCTGCTACCACTGCGCTACGAGAACCTCAAATATCATATATATATTTTTTGTGTGGAAATCGTGAAGTTGTTAACAGAATATGTCTACCTATCAAGTTTCAACGGTGTAATGCGTAAAGTGAAGTTTGTTTCAGAATAAAGTGGCTGTGACATAAGGGGCAGACAGACAGCGAGATAAATAGACTTGGCGAGGTAAAAGGGTTCAGTTTTTTGCCATTCGGCTACGAACCCTTAAAAGGGTGCATTAAAATTGGGTCAAGATTCAATTTCCCCGTGAAAACCATACCTGTTCAAAGCGGCCTATTATTTAAATCTATATTAATTTAAAACAGAAATGTTGAATCGCTTAATCGGCCGTAAGCACTTCAAAGTAACAATTCTTTGGGAAAGAATGATCTAATTTCCTGAGACCCTATTCTTTAAATCCAAGTACTAATTTTCAATGACCTTTATCTCTGTCGCTCTTGGGGCCTTGATAATATGAGCAAGTGCGATTGGCTACAGTAGGTACTGTTACAGTAGGAGCCTTTGGTTCGGGATTTAGCTCAGAGACAGCAGCATTGTTAACGTTAGGATATCAATTTCCTTTTCAATTTGGCCCGTGATTCACCATTGATGCTCACCTCGAAAGGCAAAGGTAACTAATGCTTGCGGTATGTCAAAACAATATGTAAATTGTACTTAATTAGATATTTTTCCTCTTTTGAATAAGCTAAAGTGGATAAAGGAGGCAGCGATGGTCCAGGGTTACAAACACTGCTGATCCGTGAGAGTATTTATCATATTTCCGGCCGGAGCTTTTGAGAAAATGTCAAACCTAGAGTACAATATTTCTATTGCTGCCTAAAGACAAAAGAAAACATGGTATTACTGAATCGAAGTTCATAATGGTTTTATTATCTTAACTTTTATTGTAAAACTGAAGAGTTTGTTTGTTAAAACTAATTTCAGCAAAATACTGGACCGATTTGCAAAAATATTTCTGTGTTAGATAGCCTATTTATTGAGAAGGGCTTCAAGATGTTAAACATCGCGATATAGTTTATAAGACCATAGCAACTTAGAAAAATGTTACAGAAACGGGGGGGAAATATAAGCTTTTAAGAGCTTTTTTCCGTACGCAGCGTTAACTGTTTAAGTTACATAAAAATATGTATGACAGGTTTGTTTTGCTTTATAACTTCTACGAAAAAAAATGACAACGAAACAGCAAAACATCTTACGTCTATCTAGAATTGTTTACACACTACAAAATTTATTCATTCATAAATTTAATACTTGTTTCTGAAGTTTACGCGAATATTACTCATTGAAATAAAACAACTTTTTTACGGATTAACTTTTCGCGAGTTTATTAATTTTATCCCGACGTTTCGAACACTTTACAGCGTTCGTGGTCACGGGTAGACTAAGATGTTATTTGTCATTTACAGAGTTTTGAAAAATATACACTACCGTAACTCATATTATTAAGTACCGTTCCTATCCACGCAGAAAGAGCTAACTACTAACACAAAGAAAGACATACGTGGGAGTGCGAGGATCCTAAACCAGGCAAGTCGAAAAATGCTCCATCATCTCATTCATCAACATCATAGTGACCTTGTCCATTTAAATGCAGCTGTGGATAATCTATGTAAAGAATTAAAATTAAAACTGTCCCTACTAGATTTTGAAGAATGCATTCAGGTACTTAATAAACGCGAAACATCAAAATATAACGAATGCAAACTAACACAAATACAAAAATACAACAAACTGTCATCGCAAAATTGAGTAAAACGGAACGCATCGAATGTCACATCTCCAACCATAGACAACAGAAACCGGGCAGTTGTCAATTTATCAAAACAAACATTGGATGAAAACACCATTGATATTCTTAGTAAAGGTCTCAATTTTGCAGTAACACCGCGAAAAATTCCTTTTGAAAACATAATTTGCAGCGTAGAGGATTGTTTAGTAAAGAATGATTTGAAGAAAGAAGACGCAGAATCAATACGACAAGACATATCATGCGTCTTACGACATAGCAAAATACCTTAGTCGAATCTTTCTCGTGACCAATATTTAATTTATTTAAACCGGAATTGACAATCTTACGTGCAGATAAAGGAAACGCTACGGTTATAATGGATACATCGGATTATAAACTCAAAATATCACAGTTGCTGTCGGACGAAACAACCTACAAACATGTAAAAATAGATCAAACGAGCAAAATATTAAAGAAAACCAGCGACCTAGTGAAAAAACATAGCGATATTTTAAATTTTGAAGCTAAGCAATTAGTACCAACATGTGCAAAACCACCTAAACTGTATGGGCTGCCTAAAATACACAAAACCAATGTTCCTCTTCGTCCTATTGTGAGTCAGATTGATTCCCCAACGTACAAGCTGGCGAAGCATTTGGCGAAAACACTATCTGTACTACGAGGAGGAACTACGGCACATGTTAAGGATTCCTATGACTTCATAAGCCAAATAAAGACCTTGCAATTGGCAGAAAATGAAACAATGGTTAGTTTTGATGTACAGTCCCTATTTACAAGTTTACCTGTGAAAGACTGCATTGAAATTACCAGAAGGAAGTTAGTTGAATTGAATATGCCCATAGAGTATGCAGAACTTTTAGAGCATTGCCTTACATCTGGCTATTTATTATGGGATGGTGAATTCTACATACAAATTGATGGTGAAGCGATGGGTTCCCCAGTATCACCTGTTGTTGCTGATATCTTCATGGAAGATTTTGAGGCCACAGCTTTGAACACATCACCTATATCACCAAGGTTTTATAAACGGTACGTAGATGACACCTTCACAATATTACCCACAGATAAAGTTTCTGCTTTTTTTTGAACCATCTTATTTCTATTCATCCACAAATACAATTTACTATGGAAATTGAGGCAAACAATAAACTAGCTTTCTTAGATGTTTTACTTACTAGGAATTCTGATAACACACTTAGCCATACAGTTTTTAGAAAGGCTACCCATACAGACAAATATCTCAATGGTGCATCTCACCATCATCCTTCACAGTTAGCTACCGTGGGCAAAACTTTTTTTCAGAGAGCGTTGGGCATCTGTGACGACCGACACCTGGCTGCTGAACTTCAGCATGTAAGGAAGTTACTACGGGACAACCAGCTTCCAGTACCACGTCGTTGCAGACCCCGTGCCAGTGCCAAGCCCATGACAGTTGAACGCCCACCTGCCGTAGGGGGTCACTGACAAGATTGGGAATATCTTGAAGCGAGCTTCCATCAAGACTTATTTCAAGCCGCCAAAGAAGATTAACCAATTTTTACCACCTGTCAAGTGCACCATACCTCTTCAAGATGCAGGGGTGTATAGACTGGAATGTGACTGTGGCCTTTCCTACATCGGGCAAACCAAACGAAGTATAGGCGTGCGGATAAAAGAACATATAGCTGACGTTAAACATAGACGAAACATAAAATCTGCAGTGTGTGAACATGCCTTAGACAAACCCAACCACTTCATACGTTTTGACCAACCTAAAGTACTATCAAAAGAACGTCGGTTCATTCCACGTATGCTACGCGAAGCTATAGAAATAAGAAAACATCCAAATTTCAACAGAGAAGATGGTTGGAAAATTCCACCTGCATGGGATCCAGTTCTAACTAGGACCCAAGCTAGACCACTCACTGCAAGATCACAAGACACAGTTAGCTCTTTCTGCGTGGATAGGAACGTTAATTAATAATATGAGTGACGGTAGTGTATATTTTTCAAAACTCTGTAAATGACAAATAACATCTTAGTCTACCCGTGACCACGAACGCTGTAAAGTGTTCGAAACGTCGGGATAAAATTAATAAACTCGCGAAAAGTTAATCAGTAAAAAAGTTGTTTTATTTCATAAATTTAAAAAAAAATATGTAAATATTCAAAGGTGTTTTGATGCACGCGGGTGATGATTTATTCTTATCAAAATAAAAATATTTTTTATTCATACTTTATTGCACAACCAAAAATTTGTGCAAAAGGTGAACTTAACGCCATATGTCATTCTCTACCAGTCATACCTTTGGGCTAAGCACAATGATTTGTTTAAAATTGCCCTTTACATGATTTAATGCCAATAAATATCTTAGAAGCATTAGAGCATTAGCTTCGAAACATTACAGTTCTAAATAACTCCGTACCAAAATAATACTCGCATGTTACAAAATGATTTCCGATCCTAGTCTGCCCCACATATTTACTTCGTTCTGTAATGCACTAAACTACATACTCACTGTGTGTGACTTATATTACACCACTGTATTCACTGAATTACACATTCTCATCGTCATATGTTCAATACATCATAATTTACACACCTATCTAGGTTTGTCATAATAATAATGTTTGTTGTGGAAATGCCGGAAGGTCCACCATGTTCAATGTAATTCGGCTATAATATAAGAATAACTTTGATTAATCTTGAGATGATTTAATTATTACAATTATATTTAATTAATTGTAAATTGAATATTTAAAGGTTATTGGGACACTAATCAGATTTTTATGTTTTCCGTATAACAAATGTTAATTTTGGCGCCAAGGGAAGTTGACTCTCATTGGTTGATGAAGGTTAGATTTATTTTGCTTATTGTAACTATTAAAATAACGATCTTAAAGGCTTACTAAATTCAGTACGATTAATAACTTAATAATTCATGAGTTTACATATTTAATTAGCAGATTGTTTATCCCTACAAATAAATATTTTAGTAAATGTACAAATATGGAAACGGATGTCGTCCCCACTGTTTTCTACAGTTGATCAGGGTTTTGATTTGTATAAAAGGGAGCTGCATGCCAGAATATAGACTTTGTTTGTACTTACTCTCACTTTGTGCCTTATCTTTGTGCTATTTTGCTGGAATAAAACTATTGGAGAAGAACCTGGAGATTTGTACTACGTACTTCAAGCTTAAATACAACTCCCGCTTGATATTACCGCTAAGAGCCTTTAGACACTGCGACTTATAGGAGCGATGTCGATGCAGTCGCAAAATGTCAACCTTTACACACTGCGCTGCTTTTAGCATCGATACAGTCGCGATGCTAACGCGCCTCAGCATCTATTTAGTTGCGATATAGAAGCTGTAAATTGACAAATTAAAAAACCACCATCTGTTCATTGCGTGAGTCGCGATACTGAAAAGCGTTTTCAAAATGCGCGACTGCAGCGATGCTAAAAGTCGCAGTGTGTAAGGTTAAGATTCCTGGTCACTTACTTACAATGAAAATATGTGTTCTGCGTTGCATAATTTTACGAGAAATCTGAAATTTACGCGTGTCATGCTACGAAGAAACACTAGTCGTTTTAAAAAGTATTGTACCAGCAATTTCCAAGCAAAGCAATATCATCTTTTTCGTTAGCTGTTATTAAAATTTTCATAAAAATCGTCGGTACACAAAATAAGCTATTGTTTGTAAGTAAACACTAGAACCAAAAAATAAGATAATCTGGAAATTTTATTCATCTTTCAGAACTTGGGTATATTTAATACCAATTATTAATACAAAAAACAGATAAATATATTCCATTTCGGTGGTTTTATCATTTTAATATACCTAACTCTATTAATAAGCAGTCTTGTGGCGCCGATGATAAAGATTGCGTTGAAATCTAAAAGAGGTTTGCTTATTGAGATGTTCAAAATACATCCAATGTTGTTATTAACTGTTTTAAAATTCAAGAATATGGTATTCACTTTGGTAATGATTTTACAAAATATGATAAAATTGAGCCTTGTGTAGCTTATTTTCAACTATTGTTTCTTTATTTTTGTTATTAATTCGCAATACATATTTCCGCAAAAACCCAATGGGAATATAGAATATTGGTTGCCTTATACGGGAAATTGAATTCCCTTTACTCATATTTCAAGCATACACTTTTCGTATACCGACCTCACTTTGTGTGAATCACAAATTAAATAAAATACATTCTGTGTTGTTGTTATTAGCTTTATTATATATAATATACCGCGCAATAATAATAATCAATATTCTTTATTGCACAAGACACAGATTACACCGATAAACTTTGTTCCATCCCCCCCTATTTCCTACCTTTTTCGGTTTTAGTTTCATGTATGGGACCTCCCTCAATTTAATTTCATTGTTTTTATTTTTTGTATAAGAATCGTAAAGCTGTTAAAAGGATACATCTTCCTACTAAATTTGAACAGTGTGATGCTTATAGTTACAGAATAAAGTGGCTGAGACATACGGATGGACAGACAGACAGACTTGACGAAACTTTAAGTGTTCCGTTTTGCGCCATTCGGTTACGGGTCCCTCAAAATCATGGAAATTGTTCCACCCGTTCTTGAGTTTAAAGTGCTGTTATGTTATAAAGATACATAGTGAAACGGTCCGCTTAAAAAACATATTTAAAAGTACGTTACGTGCTATTCATCATACCTGATGCTGAATGCAAATTCCTTTCACTTAGCGCGAGTAATAGCTCAGATAAGTAGCCTCTGACTTAGCACATTTAGTTGCCGATAATGCCCGAAACGATGTATCACATCGTCCAGTGTAGCTTGACCCTTAGTTTATCCCGTGAATACTATGGATTATAAGTATGAAATATAAACAAAGAAGGTCTGACAATAGTATAATGTAAATAAAATAGTTACATCTGCTTATGAGACGATTTTATTGATCACTGTTAGTCATGTTGCCTGTTTCTTCTTTTTCTTTGTGTCCGAGCGCTTGTTTGTTTGTGTGTGTGTTATGTGTGTTTGTGATGTCCCTAATCAATTAAAGCTTTTCTTTCTTCTTTCTTTCTTTTTTTCGCGCTAGGTTACCGAAGCAACAAGCAGTCTTTTAAGATCGGATTTTTTTCCGTTACCTTGGATTCTAGCCTGATGAATAACCTATTTGTACAGCCTAACCTAATCTTTTTAACCTCCTACCTAATGCAAAAAAAAAATGATTGAAGTCGGTCCATTACTTCCTGAGCTAAGTGCATTCAAGTTAAAAAAACTCACCATGCTTTATTATAAATTTAAGTAGGAATAGATAGCACATGTGAACCTTAAAATGTGGACTTTTCAGACATAACGGTGTACTTTTAATTGCCTAAAGGCACTAGTGGTGTAAAAAAACTTTATCTAACTCTCGCAATACAATGAAAAGGTATATGTGTAAATGAGAAACCCTAAAGTTAATTTATTTTAGCGACACCGTCTCTCTAACATCCGGGGCGGGATAGAGCTCACCTAACGCTGGTGGCATGGCAGAGATCGCACGAGTTATGGGCGGGCATTTGTCAAAGTCCTCGTTGCTGCGATCACGGCGCATAACGTATAGGACGGTGCACCTACTCGTATATTATTTGTAATTCAGACATGCATTGGAGGGTAAAATGCTGTAAGAACAGATTAGAGTAATGTTGTAGGTGTTTAAGTAGAAAGAGATGAGTTGAATGATAGTCTTGTGAAGTTACTATGATCATAATTGTATATATTTAAATGGAAGTTTGCTGATAAGAGCTTATCGAATAAACATAACTAATCGCAAGCCCGGTTATCTCGATTGAACCTTAATATAAAAATTTTGAAACCATGAGTTTACGACGTTTTTACTCCGTAGCGATGACGAAAAATAAGTCTATGGAAAATTGCACAGAGCGCCTTTAGCGGTCACTTCTAGAACAAATATTTTCCATACACGTCTTTGCTAGCGAGTATTACCGCTGTAAACTCGCAACGATACGGTACCTTAACAACATTCTCTTGGAAACATGCTTCGAAATATGCCAAAAAATCCAGAAATAATATATCGTAATTCAATTTTCTCTGATATGATTGACGTTTTGTTTCCACAATTTACTTGGAAATCATACTTTAGCCTTAACGAACTGCAAAAGCATCACCTGAAAGTTAAATTTACGTAAAATTTTACTGATGTATATTTTTTTGGGTATATTTATTTAATACAATTACTCCGACCAGCATTCTAAGTTATAAGTATGGTTTTGGCTATAAAAGATACTCCGATATTCAAAGATTTAAAAAAAGCTCTGCGATACATTTGCTCACACACAAAAACTCGCAACTCGGCAATCACGGCCTTTTATGTATTCAGAAGCAAAAACAAAAGCAGTTACTGTCGACTGAGTTTTAATTAGTTTACGGACAAAATAATGACCTTGCTGCATCGAGAAAGTACGTCAATTTTTAATAAGAAGGAGAAACAGGACACCTTGAAATTTTTGTAATTACTGGCCTCTTTGTAGCCCATTTGGGAGGGCTATAGATTCATTTTTTGACGTGAAAAATTAGGAGTATTGATTTGTTTCTAGAAGATAAACTAGGTTGGATTGATCTTAACGATCCGTTTTAGGATATTTTCCATCACAACAATAGCTGTAGATTATTTTAGAGCGGAAAGTACCAATGTTGATTCTGTCCCGCAAACTTGGACGGTAAATACTTCTGTAAACTTACGAACTATCAAACCTAATGAACCGGAAATATCCCATAAATAATAAATACTTAACACTTAATCCTAACATCAACAACAACAATAAACGCGTAGGTCGTATGCCGCAGGAAAGTAGTTAAATTCAACACACCACATAATATCTACCTTATAAATGTATCGGTATCATTTTACACGTTATAATTAAAACGTCCTACTAAGTGGGCCACCGAAACGTGGTCCGAGTGAATTTATTTCATTCAACTCCTATAAGCTGTATCGTGATGTTTTATAGCATTATACCTTTCTCGATGAATGAGATTGATGGTTAAGTTCTCTGTACACTATTTTAAAAACATCTTCAGTAACGTGAAGACGGAGTTACCCTGCGACGCGGGGCATCCAGGCCGGTAGAGATGGACGCGTCTATGCTCGATGACACTGCACTCAATATGCCCGATTGTTTTATAACTATTTATGCTGAATAACACCCACTACTAGACGTGTGTGCGGAAGAAATACACATTCAAATACTTCGAATACAGTTCACTTTCTTAAGCAAATTTTTTGCAATTATCATTGATAATGATGAAAAATGTGCTTGAAGTCCGTTTTTCTTTGCTAGTCGAACAATGTCAACAATCATTCCATAACTTTTTTAAATAATATCAGTGAATTTCCTATTTGATTTAAAATGATTTCAGTGTTCAGCGATGAATTACCTACGTAGGTTGTGATTTTAGTGTTTAATTTACATTAAAATGTTTTATTTCATTAAATAGGAATGTCAAGATTGTTTACAGTATTAGACAAGCAAAGTAGAACAAACTTTTTGAGTAAAATAGTAATTATTGAAGTTGATTGAGTAATACTTACCAATGACACTGAAGAAGCAGTCAAATAGGTCAGTACTTAATTGTTATAAATAGAATATTGTGTTTGAAACCAATAGTGTTTAAATCGTTTTTACAAAACTGTAGTCACTGTAACTTCAGCAGATTTTTTTTAACTTTCTATCAACAAACGACGTAATGAAAGTCTGCAGTAGCGTTGCAGTCAATTTAATAAATGCTCAGGAATGAGTGGACCAGCCATAACACAAAATGGCTAATTACAGCTATTGGCTGTGACAAACAGATGTAGGTAGTTGCCCAAACTTCAAGCTAACTTGAAAGTTCTCAACTGAAAACAGCCTCGAGGCAGGTATTTATCGGAAATCAAGGAAAAGTTCAAAAGTTTGAATTACCTTAACTATCTATGAGCAAGTTATTGCCCAAAGGCTTTACTAGAAGATGTACATGTTTGTTACTCTTCAGTGCTCAAAACATATTATTTTTTCCTTAGTTATTTCAGTATGTATAGGCGCGGACAGTAATTTGGTAAAGAAAACTTCAAAAAAGTTTTTAGGTCGCTTATTTTAAGGATCATTATACTTTTGACCGCCTAGTCGTCTTAGTTATTGTTTTGGACATCCAATCATGTTTTAGTTATAAGTCTAATATTTTTTTTAAAGTGTTTTAATGAAAATAAATAAGATTTTCTGTTAGGGCCATAGCGAATAAGTATTGTATTTAGCTTAGGGATTGTTTTATTTTAACCGTTAGTTAGGAATGACCACATTCAAAGTAGGTAGGCATGTAGGTTATCAATTAGGAAATATTATGAAATAAGTAAGTAGTTTGGTAAAAAAGTGAAGGAGACCCCGGTAGGCTGTCTCGCTCAGGTAGAGTGAGGCCGGTAAAGCCTTCAGCTGTTTCTGTCCCTATCTCGCACTTTCTGTGAGTAGGTAGGAAACCCATAGACTGTATTGTTACGGGTGGAAATTTAATGACGACTAATGTATGTAGGTAACAAAAATGTTAGGACTTTGACTTTTGACTTTTTTGACGTATTTCGATGAAGCAACCAGCGGGCGTAGTCTGATGCATCATTTTTGACATTTCGCGTCGACAATTTCAATTTTATGATTTTCTAATTCATCAAATATCATTTTAACTTACGTAGCTATATCTTTAATAAATCTTAAAAAATATAAGTAGTTTTTTAAGCATCATTCAAAAATTCTTCTCAATTAATAAATACACGAAAACACTAATTTTGTCTCAGCATTTTTTGAGCGCCACCTGGTGGTTTTACACGGAACTATGTCGAGACTTCCGACACTGGCTGTAGAAAGCGTGACAGTTTTTTTATTTATTTATTTAATTATTTTACATCAATCCATAGCTTCTTAGACTTAGAACATAAAAAAAAAAATTATATATATTACCTACAGCCAATAACGGATTGACATTTTACAAATTGATCATCAAAATTAATTACAGCGAATGGTTGTGAAAGATTAAGATACAATAATAAGACGTATAAAAACTAATGCTCTGATATCATTAAAAAAATCTAAACGTGCTCACATAACACTTATCAACTGCAGTTATAAATTTAGCAAGAGAAAATAATATGCAGATGTTTGTTTTGTGTCCTTCCTTGTTTGTAACTGTTTGTGTTAGTCGCTATTGGAATTGTTAATTTTGGAATAAATATAGGACTTTAGTGGGCCGTCAACGATATCAAAAATAAGAGTTTTATTTGAAACCTACCTACAGTCTACAAAATCGAGGGAAAAGATCACCGGAAGATTGACTCAGCCAGTAGTCAATAGTCATTTTAAACAGTATCTGTATCGGTGTATTATACTTGTAACGAGTATTGTCAATTGTATATGTAAGTTGACCTTGATATATTTTGCCTTTTACAGTGTTTTAAGGGTTCCGTAGCCAAATGGCAAAAAACCTGTGGGGTGTCTATGGATAGGTATTTTATAAGACATAGAAGTTCCTAAAACTATCGAAATGAAACACTTTTTTACTGATTAACATTTTGCTAGTTTATTAAATTTTATCCCGATGTTTCGAACACTTTACAGCGTTCGTGGTCACGGGTAGACTAAGATGTTATTTGTCATTTAGAGAGTTTTGAAAAATTACGCTACCGTCAATCAATAATAATTATTAACGTTCCCATCCACGCAGTAAGAGCTAACTGTGTCTTGTGATCTTGCCGTGAGTGGTCTAGCTTAAGTCATCGTTAGCACTGAATCCCATGCTGGTGAAATTTTCCAATCATCTGTAAATGGTTCATGGTTGGAAAATTCCACCAGCTTGGGATCCAGTGCTGACGAGGACCCAAGCTAGACTCGCGCACTGAGGGTTAGTGGGCGAGTCCAACTCGCACTTGGCTGTTTTATTATTTATTTATTTTGTGTACTATATTGGAATATTATACATGTATTTGTCAGTTGACAATGTAATGTCCTACATATATTTTTTCCTTTCTCAATGTTCTTTGAGCAACTTTACTTTAAAGTCTGTCTTTCTTTTCTAGTCAAATATTGTAAACAATCTTGACATTTCATTATAACGAAATGATTAATTCTATAATAAAAGGAAGACAACTCTTTACTTACATATGCTTTTCATCGTTGAATACTGAGATCTTTTTAAATTAAGTGGTTAAATATTTTTATCGCTGAAAATATTTTAAAAGTTTAGTCACTATTGGACTAGCAAAGATAAACGTATTTTACCACAACTATCAAATATTTGAACACCAAAACTTTATATTAATACCTTTTAAAAAAAATCCCTTTAAATCCATTACATTAAATTAACGCCACTCACTTCCATAAAATCCGGAAAACAGAAGTCTTTATGACCAACACGTAGACTGTAAACATAGCCTTTTTGATAGATAATATAGCACCTCTTCCCGTTTCTCTCGAACTTGGATTTAGCACCCCAATAACTCGAGGCGTTCCTACGGGGATAAAATTGAACTTGTCTAATACTTTAAACTAAATCGAGGTACTGAAATGTTAGTGTGCAGTTGGAGTTAGACTTTTTATTTGAATGTGTGACATGACGCTTAGTATGGTATTTGTTTTACGGGTAGTTTGTCTTGACTTAGCATATTTGATAAAAATGAATTATCGCTTGATTTGATGTAAAACCCGAAGGTAGGTTAAATATTTGGTAGTTTGAGAAATGTTATAGCTAACCTGATTGCAAGTTCTAAAAGACCTTGGTGTGCACCATGACTATGAACCACATTTTACGAAAACGAAAATAAGAGGAAAGACAATATTAAGAAAAGGCATGTTTTTACTTTTCAGGTACTATTGGACACAATTTATAAAGACATTGCACCAAGTTACAAGTTAAAAAAAAGTCATTGGTACAGTCGCTGTCAGATATATTGGAGCAGACAAAGTGACCAAATACTTCTGAAGAGTATAAAATGTCAATAAGTTCCATACACTACAAGTTACCATTAATATCAGAACATTCATTACTTCATTAATATCTGAGCAGAAGCTAGTTAATAACTTCTATACACACAACTAACCAAAATTATCTGAACACTCAAAACGTCAAATGTATCTACGCAGTCGGTCTTTAATATCTGAGCAATCGAGGCAAATTGCAGAAGGAAGTGCTTCCAACTTAACCATAAATACTTCTTCATAATAGGAACTCTTTTCATAGTTCATATTATAGTAAGATGACGCTGGCAGTTAGTTACGCTTTGTAGTTTTCAGTACTGTCATGAAAGTGTCAGGCAGTAAATAAATTCAGCCAAGTGAGTGTTCAGATATTATTGGTTAGTTGTGTGTATAGAAGTTATTGACTAACAACTGCTCAGATATTTATGAAGTAATTTATGTTCTGATATTAATGGTAACTTGTAAAGTATGGAACTTATTGAAATTTTAAACTAATCAGAAGTATTTGGTCACTTTGTCTGCTCCGATATATCTGATGGCGACTGTACAGTTTGTCAACATTTCTGAAATTTAATACAAATACTTATATATTTTTTACTACTGCTCAGTATTCCAAACTGAATAAATAATACCTATCAGATAAAAACAAACCTTTAACTGGAAAATACCATCATACAAAGAAGGTAAGAGATTCTTTTTATTTGAAAAAGACTTTCTGTTTGATATTCTCATAACCAGCAGTACGGACGTAATTTCAGAAAACGTACAGGAAAGTTATACACGAACGGAATAAATAATGACTGAATACTCGTTGCTGCTTTACGTCTTCCCAGATTCTTCCAGGAATAAGCCATTTTGGCAGTATGATTATGTATCTCGCGTTGGCGATTATTGCACAATTATAAATAAATATAAATATAATAAATACATAAATATTGGACACCAATCACATACATTGCTCTGATTCCAAAGTAAGTAGCCAATGCACTTGTGTTATGGAAATCAGACACAACGGTGGTACCACAACACCCAGACCCGAGACAATATAGAAAAGATCGTTTTCTACATTGACCCGACCGGGAATCGAACCCGGAACCTCACGAGATGGCAACGCTTGGAACCAGCGTGCTAGCCACTCGACCACGGAGGTCGTCAAATTAATAAATAAATAAAATAAAATAAAATAAAATATCTTTTATTTCGGACAAAAAATATCCATATTTAAAATGTTAGTAAAATATAAAGCATGACTTAGAAAATATGTTAGTATACACACACACATACACTAAATAACTAGTTACAAGAAGGGGTATGTCCCCGTGTTTGATACCTTTTGCACAAAACATCTCCACATCGGCGATGTGAACCTATCGGCTAAAGTCTTTAGGATGGTATTGGGACTGTTTCTCACTCTACTGATCAGGGAGCTAGTTTTTTTACGAATGACGGCGTCAAAGCCATCAGTAAGATACTCGGCAAACATACTTGATGCACTGCAAAAACGTGGAAGAGCCAACATCATCCTAAAGTCATTATTATATTGGATTCGTAGGGTGTCTAGCGATTTTTTGGTGTGATTGACCCACAGATTTCCCGTGTACATGCTTTGACAATACGCTTTAAATAACGTCACTTTTACGTCCTCCGTACAACGTGAAAATCTGCGAGTCAGCATATTGCCTCGAACCGCCAGAGCCCTACGCTCCCTTTCAATGTCGTCATCGTCTTTGAGGCCGCTAGTTAGGACATGCCCCAGATATTTAAATTTATACACACGTTTGATGTTTACGCTATTTAGGGTAATATTTGTCATGTTATCTGGACATTTGCCAGCAGCCTCAAATACCATGTACTCAGTCTTTTTGACATTATATGCAAGACCATGTACAGCCGCATATTTCTCACAGACATTCAGCATCTGCTTTAGACCCCCCACCGTGGGGCTCAGCAGCACCATGTCATCGGCGTAGCTTAAATTGTTTATACTGATGCCATCTATCCGGCAACCGACACGCATGCTGCTCAGCTCCACGATGAGTTCATCTACGTATAAGTTGAAGAGCTTCGGAGATGATAACCCCCCCTGTCTCACCCCGCACTCTAAAACATACGCATCCGACAAGGAGTCAGCCCATTTGACATAATTTGTTTGGTGTGCATGCCAGAACTTGAGTACGTTTTGAACTTCATTCGGTACACCCCTGCCCTCCAGTTTCCTCCAAAGCACGTCGTATGACACTAAGTCAAACGCCTTAGAAAGATCAAGAAAGCAGGCATATACCGGTGTCCCACGGTCAGTATAGTATTGGACAGTGTGCTTAAGACTTACTATGGCGCTTTCAGTCGAAAGTCCAGGTCGAAACCCAAACTGTGCGTCATGTATTTTGGAGTACTTTTCTAATTCAGAGTTAAGCACACTATCCAACACCCTAGCAATCGTTGTAGCCAGCGAAATAGGTCGATAGTTCCCCCTATCCGAGATGTCTCCAGTTCTGTCCTTAACAATGGGCACGACGATAGTTTTCATTAAGTCATGAGGAAGATAAGAATGACTTATGCACATTGAAAAGAGCACAGCCAAGACCCTCGGCAAGTGAGCCCCCGCGTACCGCAGATGCTCCACGCTAATGCCGTCGTGACCGGGAGATTTCCCACCGCTCATTTTCTTTAGGGCCTCTCTAATTTGCGTTGCAGTAACATGGATCGGCGATGCCTTCTCCTGGCATTCTGACTCAGCGCAGTGAGCCGAGTTTGAAGGACCGAGCGGAGAGTGTATTCTAAAGTGGTGCGAGAAATCGTTGGCAATTCTTACCGGATCGCTTACCCCACCCACACTCACAGGTCGGCCAGGCCTAACATCGAGTCTCCTAGTGGCCTTCCAAAAATGTTTAAAATATTTCGCGGTTCGGTGTTTAGCTAAAACGTCCATTTTGAGTTGGTCTTGGTTATGTTGACACCATCTTAATCGACTTTTAAACACTTTTTTGGATTCCTTCATTCTATTATAAATTATGCCACATGATGGTTTATTGTAAAGGAGCCACATTTTGAAATCAAGTCTGGCCACCCTGTGAGCCTCACGAACATGCTTGTTCCATCCACAAAGATGCCAATTTTTGCTCGTCCTAATACTCGAACATATTCGCTTTTTAGTCATAATAGCAGCTTCGCATAGAACACCAACAATATTATCATAAAGCTTATTTAAAACCTGTTTATGCTGCTCTAGGTTACATATACTGTTATCACAGAGAGTAAATTCCGAGGGAAAATCTATGTCGCGTAACTTACTATGACAAAGTTCACGGTACTCGGTTAACTGGGCTTCGTCGCGTTCGCCCCATATAACTGCGCTTATGTGCACGTCGTGCGTAACCAGCTTAGCTCTTACTATGTTAAGGTCACATGACACAGTTAAGGGTAGATGATCCGATACAAAAACATCCTCTATCACCTCTACTTTGGAAACCGACTGCCAAGCTGAACTTGAGACAACGCAGTGGTCTAACCACCGTCTACACCCATGAGCCGCACTAACGTATGTGTAGGTATCAGAACTCAGCCCAAGTTTTTCTGTGTCAGCACATATCCAGTTCTGGTCTGAGCAAAACGTTACCAGTTCATCATGAAACAGTTCATGAGGATGAGCATTAAAATCGCCTAGAATGAACACACTCTCAACATTCTCGCTTTCAACAATTGCACTTATTTCACCTAATACCTCCGTAAATACGGGTAAGTTGTCTGATGAGTTCACGGGCATATACACAGAAAATACAATAATAGACCTTCGTTCAACAGTAGCCCTAATAGCTACAAGACGGGTACTACTACACTGTATCACATTAACATTATCAAAAAATCCTTTTCTCCAGAGAATGCACACTCCCCCATACGGCCTGCCTTTCAATAAACCGGTCGATACATCAACTGCTGATTTGCCAGTATATTCAAAATCACTTGATATCGTCCCCAGAAAAGGCACATCATGAGGAAGTAGGCAAGTCTCCTGAAGTGCTACCAAATCAGATGATTTACAAATGTTTTTAATGTCATCTATCGATCTTTTTACAAAAAAACAGTTATACGTAGTTAAAACAAAATTTTTTCTAGCTGTTACACTCATATTGAAATGTTTATTTAGCTGTCAAATTTTCTATTTTTGTTTTGTGCAAAAAAGTTTACAAAACGCCTAAATGTTATACCACTGGGCCAGAAGTCGTCCCTTAAAAATAAATCTAATTTGTCCTTGGACACAAATAACTTATATGCATTGTAAGTTTTAGATGTTTGCATATTTATCATTTTTAAAGATACATTTTCATCCGTTTTTTCTTTTATATAGCTAATAATGTCACTCACACTAGCTTCCTTACTAACATTAGAAATAAAAAGTGGAATTTTCACATCTGCCGCTCTAAATTTGCCCTCAGGCGCAATGGGTGCGCAACCTTTCTGACCAATTAATTTATATCGCTTGGATTTTTTATTACGCACTATTTGCCATTCCGTGTCCACTACCACTTGATCACATTTCACACTAGATTTACCTCTACGAACTTGCACGTTCCATTGTGATAAGGTCGTTTCAGGTTCGCCTCGCTTAGAATCATTCGATAGTGTTTCGTCAGTAGTACGCAAGGCAGGACGCGAAGCGCTCGCGCAGATCTCCTCAGTTGTCGGAACCGCAGTGATTATTGGGGCCTCATCGCGCATCACAGGATGCAGTGTCATCTCGCTCTCACTCGTGCCCTTATCGTTAAACGGAGTTACCTGGTGATCGCTCTCGTTTACCCCTGTCGAAACCGCAGCGGCCTCCACGCGCTGCATAGCATCGGTCGCTGTATTTTGCATGCAAATGACAGGGACAGATAAACTCGGGTCTGTTTCTTCAGTCAATAATTGTGTTGTTTTTGAAGGATGGCATATCACATCGGAATTACGATATTACAATTCGTACACTTCACAATATCCACGGACATTTTGAACTCTCGTATGAGTCACCGCACAGTACCGGCACTGTCGCGTCCTTACTTCGTTGCGGCAAACAGCTGACTGTGATTAATAATATTAATAAATTATTGCTACAAATTTGTTTATTTACATTACTTATCGCGTGCAATTTAAAATAGTATTGCCAGTATCACTATAACGAAAAGCAGAAACCAAGCTAGTAGTACGATAACACCTTGTAGTACAGTCGCCAGCACATCAGGTTACCCACTGACCACTTTTGTTGCAAACTAACCCTTATTACAATGGCATACGACACTGCAGTATTTACCTTGACGTGCTGTTGTCCGTACATTTATTGTGTGGTAGTTGTTTTTGCTTTTGGATTATGCGTTGCAAATAAATATGTTTACAACTTGTACTTAGATTTAAGACCAGAAACGTTGACAGCGCTACCAAATTCTCAGGTCATGTGTTTTAGGGTTCCGTAGCCAAATGGCAAAAAACGGAAACCTTATAGTTCCGTTGAGTCAGTCTGTCTGCCCGTCCGTATGTCACAACCACTTTATTCTGTAACTTTAAGCCTCACACTGTTGAAATTTGGTAAGAAGATGTATCCTGTTAACCGCTTTACGAAGCTTATACAAAAAAATAAGTATAATGATATACCCTCCGCTTCCCCCCATCTTACTTCTCAACTAAGCGAGTGTAAATTTTGACAAAAATACATAATGTAGATCTTAACAAATACTTACTTTCAACGACAATTGGGTTGGACGGGATCGAAAGATTATTTTTTGAGATATAGTGATATCAGATATGAAAAACAAAGTTATATTTTCTGTTAACAAAATATTGTGGTATTTTACTAAGTAGAAGTAAGTGGATTCCCTTATTCAGTGAAAGTTGGCACGAAACCCTCAGTGCGCGAGTCCATTTTCTAAATCGGAGCAGACATTTTCTTAATCGGATACTCTGAAGTCCAATGAAGTTGGTGTCCCACAGAGCAGTATTTTAGGCCCCTTACTGTTCCTCATATACATAAACGACCTGCCACTGGCCACTAAACAAAAATGATTTCTCTTCGCGGATGACTTGTCTATTGTTATACCCAGCAAAAAATCACTTGACTACAGTGAACAAGTAAATGCATGTGTTAACGATATATTAAACTGGCTTAATTCTAACTATTTAAAAATAAATATAAGCTAAACAAAATACATTCAATTCTTGAACAAAAATGGTAATAGAAAATAGTTAAATATCATATGCAATGGACTAGAGGTGGTATAAACGGAGGATGCTACGTTTTTAGGCTTAAAACTTGATAAAAACTGCTCATGGGAATCACATATTGACCATGTATGTAATAAAGTAAACCGCTTTAGATATGCGCTATGGAGATTGCCATCAGTCACCAATCTGCAAACTGCCTTAAAGGCATATCACGGTTACGTAGCTGCTAACTTAAGATATGAAATATTGCTGTGGGGAAATTCGGTAGAAATGCAGAGAGCCTTCATTGCACAAAAACAATGCATCCGGGCTTTAGCACACGTTCCTCCTTTTACTACATTTATTTTATTTTTATTTATAATGCATTTAGCGTTACATAAACCATCTGTGGTTTTACCGAACGCTGCGCTAAACCATTGTTCAAAGACATGAGTTTACTAACACTTCCTTCCATGTATATTTTCGAAGCTTGTAAGTTTTCCAAGCAGCACCCTGAACTATTTATAAAGAAAAAAGATGTGTGCAGCTTTAATACTAGATATCCTAATAAATTGATCCTGCCGGATATAAGGACTAGTGTATGTAGTAGAAACAGCCATGCAATGATTGTAAGAATTTATAATAATCTTCCCACAGACATCGCTAATTTACCACCAAATTTATTTAAAAGTCACTTGTACAATTAGCTCATAAATAGTGCTTTCTATTCTGTTGCTGCGTATCTATTTAAATAACTTATAAACTGACCTTAATTGACATAATTTATTATATAATTGACATTCACATTTTAATTGACATTTTAATTTTTTCGAAATGCCGTTAATTTCATTGTTTGTTTTGGTAATTCAAATGTACACATACTTAATATTAGAAATTTATAAATGCATTTATTTTGTATGCCAGTAAAGGTAAATGTGCTGATTTTTAAAATATCGAATCATATATGTAACACCACATTTATGCATGTCTACGCGCACAAGATGCGACGTAGAACCACCTTAATTTATTATTTAGCTAGCTAGCGTTAGTAGTCGCATTTGTCTAGTTGTAATATAGTTTTGTAGGTTTACTTATGTTGTTAAATCACCTCATACATCATACGATCATATTCAGCCAATCACAGCTCTCTTTCCACCCGGTTTACCTTGAAGTCCAGTAGTGGGACTCTCTGTTTAATATTATTTGCATCTTAATTTAATTCACATAAGGTCTAAATTGTTTGCTTCCATTAGTACAGTAGTCAAAAATTGTATTCTCTATGTTTCACTTCACATTCGGTCGCTGTCGCTTTAGCACTGTCCCTTGTAACCTAAATATAAGATTTCACTCATTAAATGAGGAATATTTAAAGTTAATTTAGCTTTTATTTCCTCCCTTTGTTCGAATAGCGAACAAAATTGGCGACCGTGACAGGACAGTGCTTAGTTTTGAAGCGATTTTTGGAGTTTTCTAGAACCTTTGTCCCCTGTCGAGGACGAGTAGAGGTCACCACCACGTCACCTGCCTCATCGAGTTCCACCGAGGGTTTCGGACAGAATCCGGCCTTATCCTGTGCTCTGTGAGCTGATGTTTGGGAGTGCACGCTCTGCGACCTACGAGTTCACCGTGAAATTCTCCAAAAGGCCGTGAAGTCGTTATAAGGGAAGTCGAATCAAGGTCTCATCGACGCGGCAAGAGACTACCTGGGCGCCGAACATCTAGGACTGCGCTGCCACTTCTCCTGTCTGATTGTCAAGTGAGCCCGTTCCTTTACTATCCTTCCTATTTCTGCCAAAATTTGTGTATTCAGGAACTAGCTTTTAAATTTGCCGATATTTAGTGCTAAATAGCTAGTATCTACATATCGCAATACCTATTTGTGCTTTCTACTTCTTGTGTGGCTTTCTATCGCCTTAGGCTGTATGAACTAGGTGTTATCTTTGCCCACAAGCCTAACTTAAGCACGCCTATTCACAATTGGCCTAATTTCCCTAAATAATTAGAAATTTTACGATTTACACAATTAATCCGTGCGTTTTTGTCACTTCATGTTTCGTTTTCCAACGCTTTAAGCTAAATCAGCTCAGTGTTTTGCAAAGGCTTATTGCACAACAGGAAGACGTATGTGTGCCTAAATTTCCCTGATTGAAGAGTCTAATAGCCTTAAATACTTACATTTTATATTTATCAATCCATTTCGTTCACATTTCACCGTTATTCATCACTTAATATTTCACTATATTGGCCATTTTGCACGCACTCAATCACTTCCAACAGTTGCATTAATTTTTACGTGCTTTCATATAGCTATTCTCATTACGACTGGTAGCTATTCATTGCGAAGTGCATTCCATTCTCTTTTATTAATCAATAGGTATCATCTGGTGCATTCATTATTTCTTATCTCCCTGCCCCGTGCATTCCAGCTAATCAGCGCTGCCTACCTGTCACCCCGCTCGCACTGCTGCCGGCGGCTACATCGCTGCAAGCGCTTACTTGTGACTGCACCTGCACTCCGCACCGGAACGAACGAGGAGCGTATCGTAAGCAAATTTTAGTTTATTTTACTATTTTTCGATTTAGTCTTATATTTCTTTGAGAACAATGCCTGAAACTGATGCTTCGAAGTCTGAAGTGAGCCTTAAACATTTGTTTGCTAAGCGCAGCTCAATCAAGGGGCGCGTAACAAGGTTTAAAAATTATATAGATTCTTTGAGAGAATGTGAAAGCCTTCAGCCGTTAGACTTATTTAAGCTTAAAAGTAAATTGGTCAAGTTCGAAGCATTATTTACAGAGTTCGATGTAGTGCAGGAACAGATAGAAGTGATTAATGTTGCCACTCAGGATGTCGAATTAGGCGCAAGGGACTTAATCGAGCAGGATTTTCATAATTATTTAGCTCAAGCGCAGCAAATAGTTGAAGCGAATAGTGATGATTATAAGTCCACCTCGTCACGACGGTCTAGCGTTCATTGCCCGGGTCATAATGATGATACTGAAGTTCTGGGATTTAAGTTGCCCGTTATTAAGAAACCGACGTTCGATGGGACTTATTTTAAATGGCTAGAATTTGGGGATACGTTTGTTTCGCTTGTTCATGAACGAAATATTAGGGAAGTTCATAAGTTTTATTATTTGAACTCTTATCTCGAAGGGGAAGCGGCGCGAGTCGTTAGTAATTTAGAGGTCACCGATAATAACTATGCAGAGGCCTGGAAGCTTTTATGCAATCGGTACAACAATAAACGCCAGCTGATTAATAATCATTTGAAGTCGTTATTTAGTCTCGAGTCGGTGCGTGAAACGGAAAAATCGTTAAGATTTATTATCGATCACGTAACTAAGAATTTGCGTGCTCTTCACACTTTAGGCTTGCCTACTGATAAATGGGACGTGTTAATTATTAATATTGTCGCGCAAAAATTAGACTCAAAAACCTGTTTTAAATGGGAAGAACATCGCAATTCATTAAGTGAGATACCGAGTCTTGACGATTTCTTTAATTTTTTGAGAACTCGTGCGGACGTTATGGAAACAGTGAATAATTCTCAGTCGGTTAAAAGGGCATCCTCGTCTAATAACTCTGGTCGGCAAGGGCCACAGACTAGGGTCATGTTGGGTACTTCTACCGAGGGCCTTTCTCAGTCCGTGCAGCCGTCTTCAACGCCGTCGAGATCTTGTTATATGTGTCAGAGTTCGCATCGCGTTTTTGAATACCCTGTTTTCAAGGCTAAGTCCATTGACGACAAAATATCTGCTGTCCAGTCCTTAAAATTGTGCCACGTTTGTTTACGGCAAGGTCACAAACCACAGCGGTGCAAATTATCGGGTGGATGTAAAATATGCAAGCAACGCCATAACACATTACTTCACGAGCGTTTGTTTAAGGAGGATAGTCTGTCTTCGTTTCAACCTGTCGTCACTATGTGTGCACTCTCGTCTTGCGAAGCGCTTCTTTGTACGGCTGAAGTGGATTTGGTTAACCCTGTTACCAATGCCACTGTAACAGCGCGAGCTGTGCTGGATAGCGGTAGCCAATCTTGTATAATAACATCTCGTCTGAAGGATGCCTTGCAGCTGACTTCTCAGGTTTCGGACAAGGATTTAGTAGGCATAGCCGCCATTCCAGTGGCGAATAAATTAGAACTCTGCTCAGTGCGCGTTCAATCTAGGTGTAGTTCTTTTAGCACTTTGCTCTCCTGTATCGTGTTGCCGATTATCTCGGATAAATTGCCGACGCGCTCATTCAGCGGCGACCATTTGAATTTGGCAGGTATCCAGTTAGCGGATCCTCAATTTAATAGATCATTGGACGTCGATCTGCTTCTTGGTGCAGAATTATACTGGGATCTGCTAGGAACGGAGCAGCGTTCATTGGGCGATAATTGTCCAGTTCTGCGGAGTTCTAAACTCGGTTGGCTTGTTACTACTCCTGTAGCCTCCAGAAGTTTGAATAATGAAAAGGTTCGTTGCAATCTAACGCGAAATAATGAAGCGAGTATTATTGATTTAACCAATAATCTATCTAAATTTTGGGAATTGGAAAAAGTCCCTAGTAGGTCGATTTTAACCGAAGAAGAAGCATTGTGCGAGCAGCACTTTGTCGCTAATACGTCTCGTGATGCTGACGGCCGGTTTATGGTGAAACTTCCACTCCATACTGATAGAGATTATCTAGGAAACTCGTTGCAACTGGCTAAGAAGCGGTTTTTTAATTTAGAGTCGCGTTTCAGGAGACAGCCTTTGCTAAAGGAACTCTATTTTGATTTTATGCGTGAATACGCTGACTTAGGACACTTGTCTGACTGCGGTGATGTTCAGCGGTCTTCAAGAGTAGATTTATTTTTGCCTCATCACCCAGTTTTAAAACATAATAGCGAATCGACCAAGCTTCGAGTTGTTTTTGATGCTTCGGCTCGTACCTCATCTGGACTTTCAGTTAACGATATTCAGATGACGGGCCCTACTATTCAAGACTCGTTGTTTAATATTTTGACTCGTTTTCGTTTATATAAATACGTTCTCTCCGGAGACATCGAGAAGATGCACCGGCAAATAAAGGTTCATCCTGCCGATCGTAGTCTTCAGTTTGTTTTATGGCGCGACGATGAGTCTCAGCCTTTGCGCACTTTGATGCTTAATACTGTCACGTATGGGTTCTCAAGTGCTAGCTTTCTGAGTACTCGTTGTCTCTGGCAATTAGGTGAAGAGACTATCGATCCTTTAATTAAAGACGTCATTCAAAGGGATTTTTATGCCGATGACCTCTTGACAGGAGCTCAAACGGAAAAGGAATTGCGTTATATTCAGCAGTCTGTTGCTGAAACTCTAGCTAAAGGCGGGTTTCACCTCAGAAAGTATCGGTCAAACTTGCCTTCGGTGCTTGAACATAGTTCTACAGAGTCGTCAAGTGATCTCATGATCAGCAATGCAACAAGCACTCTAGGTATTGGTTGGATGCCTTAATCAGACGAGCTGCATTTTCCCATTGATTTGCCTTCGGTTTATGTCGTCACTAAGAGATCTATATTGTCTTCCACCTTTAAGGTTTTTGATCCCCTTGGTCTGTTGTCCTTGTGCACCATTAGGCCAAAGATGCTACTTCAAGAGCTTTGGGCAGAGCACAGGCTAGGGTGGGACGACCCTGTTCCAGAAAAAATCAAGTCTTCCTGGCTTTCGTTTGTTGATGGCTTAAGTAGCATAGCGGAGCTAAGGTTGTCGAGACACATTTTAATTGACGATCCAGTACGTCTAGAAATGCATTGTTTTTGCGACTCTTCACAGAAAGCTTATGGAGCATGCATTTATTTAAAATCGGTTAATAAGCATGGGGACGTCAAGGTAAACTTGCTTTGTTCTAAATCGCGTGTCGCTCCAGTCACACCGACTACGATTCCTCGTCTAGAGCTATGTGCCGCCTTGCTAGGAGCCGAACTTTCTACGGTTGTAGTACAAGCTTTGCGGCATAAAATTTGTCGATGCATTTATTGGTCCGATTCGAAGGTTGTCTTGAGTTGGCTACGCACAACCAAGAGTATGAAAACATTTGTAGCTAATAGAGTAGGTGCAATAAAGGAACTTACTGATCCGTGCTCTTGGCGCTATGTGCCAACATCTCAGAACCCTGCTGATCTTGTGTCACGCGGTGTTGACCCCAAAGACATTTCTGGCTCTGTCATATGGTGGCACGGCCCTTCCTTTTTACAACTCGAAGGGGCGTCCTGGCCTCCCTCAGAAACCGAGGAAATGCCAGCGTTGCCGGAGATCAAAGTTTTTTCCGTTTTGGTGGGGGATGCTCCTCTCCTAGATATATCGGGATCTCGAGGATGTCCATTTTGCAACGAGCTTATGCTCGTATCTTGAGATGGTTTTACAATTCAAAACAAATAAATAAAAATAATAAATTGGCTGGTCCATTACAAGCTTCAGAAATTGATGGCGCAACGAAGGCTTTAATTAGAATTTCCCAAAAGAGTTTTTTTAATAATGAGCTAAGATTACTTTCGCTAAATAAAAGTTTGAAAGCTAAATCCAATATCACCGCACTGAATCCATTTCTAGATTCCGACGGCATTATTCGTGTTGGTGGACGTATCGCTGCTTCGTCATATAATTTTGATAAAAAACACCCTGTTTTATTGCATGCTCGTTGTCATTTTACAAAGCTACTCTTTCGACAAGAGCACACACGACTCTTGCACGCCGGTCCTCAACTTCTTCTCGCTTCTATTAGAGATAGGTACTGGCCTGTAGGTGGCCGCAATCTGACTCGCAGTGTCGCTAAAAACTGCGTTGTGTGTCATCGCTTTAAAGGACAGCAGATGAGTAATATAATGGGTAACCTGCCTTCTGAGCGAATCAACCCTGACATTCCATTTTCAAACATAGGGACGGACTTTGCTGGGCCATTTTTAATTACCGATCGCAAGGGCAGGGGTTGTAAAATAACTAAATGTTATTTGTGTATTTTTATATGTTTAAATTATAAGTGTATTCACTTGGAAGCTGTTAGCGAGCTTTCAAAGGAGGCTTTCATGTTGTCACTTAAACGTTTTATAGCCCGTAGAGGTTTGCCAAAAAAGATATTTTGCGACAACGGTACAAACTTTGTTGCCGCTGCTCGCGAAATTAGCGATTTTTTGAGGTCAAAGGACAATGTACCATTTTAGACTTCGCAGCTCAGCAGGGCATTGATTTTAAATTTTCGCCTGCGTACGCTCCTCATTTCAGAGGTTATTTCGAAGCTGGAATAAAGTTAGCCAAATATCATTTGCGTAGGGTAATGGGAGAAGCGCATTTAACTTTTGAAGAGCTGTGTTCTTTGTTTACACAAATTGAGGCCATCCTCAACAGCCGCCCTCTTTGTCCTCTCAGCCCTTCACCCACAGACCTACAACCTCTTACCCCGGGTCACTTTTTAATCGGCAGGCCTCTGACTGCGCTGCCGGCACCTGCCCTGATGGATTGCAACGCTAACCGCCTCGAACGCTACCACCGTCTGGAGCAGATGCGCCAACATTTTTGGAAACGTTGGTCCAGCGAGTACGTCTCCGAGCTGCAGCAGCGTACGAAGTGGAAAACCCGTTGCAAGGATCTGCAAGTGGATGATCTCGTCTTGCTAAAGGATGACGCCGCTCCGCCCCTCTGTTGGCGTCTCGGCCGGGTCGATAAGGTCTTCCCTGGTACAGACGGCGTGCCTCGCGTTGCTGACGTCACCACATCCCGTGGAGTTGTGCGACGCGCTCTCAACAGACTGTGCCTCTTGCCGACCGCAGGCGAAGAAAAGAGTTGAAAGCTATGCATTCAACGCCCCGGAGGATGTCTACGCGCACAAGATGCGACGTAGAACCACCTTAATTTATTATTTAGCTAGCTATCGTTAGTAGTCGCATTTGTCTAGTTGTAGTATAGATTTGTAGGTTTACTTATGTTGTTAAATCACCTCATACATCATACGATCATATTCAGCCAATCACAGCTCTCTTTCCACCCGGTTTACCTTGAAGTCCAGTAGTGGGACTCTCTGTTTAATATTATTTGCATCTTAATTTAATTCACATAAGGTCTAAATTGTTTGCTTCCATTAGTACAGTAGTCAAAAATTGTATTCTCTATGTTTCACTTCACATTCGGTCGCTGTCGCTTTAGCACTGTCCCTTGTAACCTAAATATAAGATTTCACTCATTAAATGAGAAATATTTAAAGTTAATTTAGCTTTTATTTCCTCCCTTTGTTCGAATAGCGAACAATGCAAATAAATTGATTTGATATGAAAAAAATAATACTTTTAGCGAAAAGTTGTTTGAACGAGATCAAACTAGTATTTTTTGAGATAGAGCTCATTTTTAATAAGCGCAAACATAAATTTGTCATTATTTAAAATCAAAATTATATTTGCTGTCAACAAAATATTGTGGTATTTTGGCTAAGTGGAAGTAAGTGGATCTCTAATTCAGTTAAAATTGTCACGGGACCCTTAGTGTGTGAGTCCGTCTCGCACTTGGTCGGTTTTTTTTTATATTATGACAGCTAATAGTCTTCGTCATGTTAGCGGCATTTTGATGGAATGACCAAGGCAGTCATCATAGGAAAACTGCCATCAACATCCCTTAAGAATTAGATTGACAGATTGACGCTTGATGCTTTATCTGTATGTATAAATAAAGCACTCATTCAATCACGTAGCTCTATTCTGAGCAGCTGTTAAAATCTGGTAAGCTGATAAGCGCCGCTCCCGCAAGGTGAGCCTGAGATATCGCGCGCTAGGGACCACTCTCTTACGAACACCTGAGTACCTACATTTAGAAGAGCCTAACAATATAGGGTTTAAAATAAATAAATAAATATCCTTTGGATATTCCCACACATCGCCATCTAGTCCCAAAGTAAGCTACTGAAAGCTTGTGTTATGGGTGCCAGACAACGAATATAATGCTTATATACATAGAAAACTTCCAGACCAATACAAACAGACATGTTCATGCACACAAATGTTTGTATTGTGCGGGGATCGAACCCAAAACCCGCTGCGTAGTATGCGATTTCACGACCACTACACCAGACGGGTCGTCTGAATGAATGTTCCTGAAAGTCGAAGATGAGAAAAAAACGTATTCCACTCAAATAGCTTTTCATGACGTATGCGAGAACATTTCTGTCGATATATGGCCTTTGTAGCCCTGTTATGAGGATATTTTTATAAGTAATTAATTTAAAAACACATAATTAACGAGCTCCACAACACAGCCTTCATACTACTTCGAACCTTTTAGGTTGACAAAGGGTTTCCGTATCGAATTTACCTTCTCATAAAAGGTGATGAAGTTTTGGAAAATTGATTTACGCAGCAAAAATAATTAAATTTTGCTTTTTTGGTGGTGTTTTTTTCTACTGGCTTATCAAATTTCTTATTCAATATGTTTACCATTGAGACCCTTCACACACTGCGACTTATAGCAGCGATGCAGTCGCGATGCTAATGCGCGTTAGCATCGATGCAGTCACGCGTTAGTATCGATGCAGAGCGCATCGATGCTAAAAGTTGTAGTGTGTAAGAGGTCTTATATGTTTACCTTTTTATGTACTTTGACATTAACATTTGATGACAATTGACTTGATTTTAATATAAACCGAAATATCTGAGCCGAAACTATCAGAAAGTAAACAAATACCCATACTCCATCTAAACAACGGTACCAATTCCTGGATCCTATAAACAAGGTATATTGTCGATTCTAGGAACAGTCGGATTGTGTTCGGATCGTTCCTTGGGGAATAAGCTGGAAGTGTCTCGGTGTAACTGGAAGTAAATGTTCGTTAGTTAGACAATCTGAGTTAGATTTTGTAGGGAAAATGCTTATTGAATCGATGCACGTAGCGCTGTGCTTTGACAATATGAATACCACAAAATGTACAAGAAAAAAAATACACATTATTTTAAAATATTTTTTTCGTAAACGGTGAAACAAACATTAGAAAACATTATTATGAATTAAAAGTATTAATATAATAACGTAGGACGTCCACCAACAAGATGGCCAGACGACCTTAAAAAGATCGCAGGATCAAACTGGATGCAAACCGCTAGTGATCGGTCGCTGTGGAAAGCCGTGGGGGAGGCCTATGTTCAGCAGTGGACGTCCTTCGGCTGATTATGATGATGATGAATATAATAACTACTTACTAGCGGTCCCTTCGCATCTTCATCCGCGCGATTTGAGTTTGCTCCCTCCTCTCTCGGTGCAGCGTGAATTTCTTGATAAATTAGCTATCCAACAAAAAAATATATTTTCAAATCGGTTTAGTAGTTCCTGAGATTAGCGCGCTCAAACAAACAAACCCTTCATCTGTATAGAAATATAGATGTATAGGAGGCAAGAGGGAAATCAGCACTCTCTTACCTTATTTGGAGTTTTGTAAATAACTTATTCGACTAGAGCCTAGCTAATAAAATTTATGAAGATTATTTATTATCATTATCGATATAATCAGTAAAAGGACAAAGGCTTCCTCCACGGTTTTTCAAGGCGACCGATCACAAGCAATCCTGCGATCTTTACGAGGTCGTTTTTATGATAGATTTATTAAAATAATTGGCAGTAGGTTTTTTAGAATGGCACACATTTAAAGTTCGTTGAAAACAAAAAAATAGCATCAAACCATTTTCCTTTTATTATTTATAATGATATTCTTGGAGTCGTTTAGAAACCCACAGCGATTGCAGGATTAGAGAAACTAAGCGGCACTGATAAACCAAGTGCATAGAGGTAGAAGTGTGGTTACTGCAGTGGATTTTACTAAGAGGTCTTAATGAAACATTCAAAGTTTTCTCATTGTGTGGCCTCCACATGCTCGCAAGAATCTTAGCTACCTTCACTACAGGAAAAAGGAAACATTCTAGCGTAGCTTGCGCAAAAATGCATTTACCAACGCATCTTGCTGTATGATCATTGTAGTTGAAACTATAGAGTTTAAATTGCAGTGTCTTGTACTTCGTCAGCTGCAAATATTCCTTTTTTTATTTACAAACAGTTTTGCAGCCACTTTTTTCAGTTGTAATCTTTAAAAACCTGATGGATAAGGTGGGATTTACAATATCTCGTTTGAAGTGGGCAGTATTTAGAATGTTTTTTGCGAAATGTTCGCCAGTCAGAAAGTCGACGATGTACCCCGGTGTATTATTTAGGGTTTTTCGTAATTCGCTGCAAGTTTCTTTGAGCATCGTAGTGGATTCCTACTTTGACAATTACTAGTTTTGAATGCTTTTTTCACTGCTTCTGAGAACCGAGAATTTCACGTTGAGCATAGTTTGCTTTGTTATGGCAGCGTATACGAAAAACTTTTTTTATGAAACGCTGCGACTGTCAAAATGCGAAAGGTTAAAACTTTTTTAATAAACATACAGGAAAACCGTTTATTCGTTATTAAATTAGTGTCACAAAATCCTTACCACACGGTTAAGGAAAGCGACTAACTTAGTAACACACATGCGTACCTGCATATGAAATGAACGTGTTTTTATATATATTTGAAATGGATTTTGCTCTGTCACCAGACTCGGCCAGACGTGGCATAGACAGAGACAACAATGGGGCGAGCTCACCCAGAAGAAGCCTATTTGTCTGGTTTTGAAAAGATTAGAGTTTTATCCATTGGAACACTGATGTGGGTGGTGACCCTGCGCACTGGGTCTGGATGCACTATAATAATAATACCGGTCCATCTAACACCCACATAACCCAATATCTTTCTGTCCATATCTTGCAATAGCCCTACACAAACCGGGGGTTGTCCTTGGGTGCACTAGTATAGTGCATACAGGGTTGATCATAAGAAAGAAAGAAAGAAAGAAAGAAAGAAAATACATTTATTCGACTCAAATACAGTAATAAAAACACATATACAATAAACAGAAAAACACACACATTTATTTAACATTAATATCGAGAGCGAGTCGAAAAGGCACCCTCTCAGCATTAATCGTGGCCGCAAAATGCAGGCCGCGACACTGATTTTCAGAGGGTGCCGGGTGTGGATATAGATAAAACACACAATAACTAAACAAAAAGAAAAGAATAAGATAATACATGCGAAAATAAAAACAACATAATAAAACACTAATATTTCTAAACGTAATGTATGAAATAAGAAAAAAAAAAATATATATATAATAAAAGAATCAAATTAAAATAAAACGGCATAAGCGGCGTACGGCGTAAGCGCTTGCAGCGCTTACTTAGCTGCAAGCGCTTGCAAGCGCCTTCGACATTTAAGGCGAAACGGAACGCACCGGCGAGTAGGCGAAACAAACAAAAAAAAAACAAAAAAGACGAAATGTCAAACGTCAAGTGCTACATATCTATGATATGATCTGTGGAGAAAATTACGTCTCATCCGGTCCGACCGCCACGCCCTGTCTTTCTGCAAAAGATTTCGTTTTTGCCACGTTAATTTTATTATGTACGACACGTTGACATTGAAAATTCGTGCATCATGGGTATGTGGAGTAACTGGGTGTTGCAAAGGTGACAGGCCATTCTGTTCGCTCAGCGACAATGCAGAGTAAAATAGCGACCACAACGCAACATGGACAAAAATGCCGACGCTGACTCCGCAAAGCGAAAACTCGTGTGCGAGAATGGGTCCATTGTGTGTGGAGGGCTGACTATGCAGATGACTTCTCCCCGGAATCGTTGTCCCCTGGCATGACGCGCATTCTTTGTTTGTAAGTATACCTGTGCTTTTCGTCATCATATTGGATTTTCAAAAGGTGTTTTTTCAGGTTCTTTTTGAATGTTTGTTTTGTGTTTAGGGCGCGCAACGGCGGGGGCAGAGTGTTCCAGCATCGAGTAGCGGCGAATTTAAAGGAACCCCGGAATGCGACTGTACGATGTCTCGGGGTCAGAAAGACGTTGGTGCACTCCCTTCTCCCACGTCCATTTCCACCTCGTGCCCATACCAAGTCCTCGTGTAAGTAGCGTGGTCGATGTGTCCTAATGACCTCGAACAGTAAGGTTGCAAGATGAAACTTTCTGCGAGCTTCCATCCTCAGTAAGTTTGCAGCGTTGATGTATGGAGTAACGTGAGTCCGAGGAGGGATGTGGTAGCAGAATCTAATGCAGGCATTTTGTACGCGCTGTATGAGTTTCGCTGTACGAGCCAGCAGGCATGGGCCAAAGACAGTGTCACAGTAATTGAGCTTAGATAATATAAGTGATTCGCACAGAGTTATTCTGAGTTCTTCACTAAGGTATGGCCTTATTTTGTACAATAGTTTAAGTCTGAAAAAACAATTTCTTGTGTATTCTGTGATCATCGTTTTGTGTCACTCAGCTTTTAGATTAATGTTGTCTAAAGGGGCTCTGCGTGTTGGCTTCGGCCCCATGTATGCCTTCCAAAGGTCCGGGATCACGTGGTCCCGAGAGTGGAACAAACACAACATAATAATAATAATGAAGCCTATTATTCTATAATCCTTAATTAATCACAATTCAAATGTCGTTAGTAGATTTATGTGTTGACTTATTGCTAGTGTTTGTTTCTAAGGACCCCGTTCGTGGGCTAAGGACCCCGTTTTGGGTAAAGGCTTTTTCTTATTTAAACTCACATCTGCAGTCTAATCTAACTATGGTAAAACTTGTTACAACTCTCTATAAGCACAGATAGACTCAACGTCTTGATACTAAAACCAGGGGGGTGTCACTCTGAAGTTTAGGTACGTTCGAGCGATTCGGTATGCCGAGCATAAATGAGCGCAGGGCTGCCGCTCGCGGACCGCGCCACACGCCTGTGACTGTGTTTATTTTCTTAGCCTGTTACTGACTACGTCACAACGAAATTACTATTAATAATTTTGGATATGTGTCCCTAAATATGTCATTATTTATTTTTTTAAAAATTGAAAGTATTCAACATTTCTTGTTCAAAGAAATAGGTTTGAGTTTAAGATACCTACCCAGTTACATATGTCAATCTAACTTAAAACTAACAGTAACAGGCCGATAAACTTATTTTAAATTAAGCATAATATTTATAAGTTCTTACCAAATAAACACTTAAGTTATTTTGTGTAAGGATTTAACGTTGTCTGAAATCAAGAAGTCCAAGAGCTATAGTTCGTTATTTAACTTTTGCTATAAAATATCACCCCTAATTTTTAGGAATGCCAATAAAATTAGTCTCGAATTTCATTGCATTTATATAGGTACGATAGAAAAGGCTCACGGTTTCCCTCGCTAGCGACCAACCTGATTTTTTCATGGAAAATAATAGTTCTGTCAGTGACCGCTAGAGGCGCTGTGCAATTTTCTTGACTTTTTTTACGTCGTCGCTAGCGAGTAAAACCGTCGTAAACTCATGGTAACGGCACTGTTCTCACACAACTTATCAGCTTCTATTCTAGTCTCATCAACTATCCACAACACACATGTCCGTCCGTATGTCATAGTCAATCTATTCTGAAACTATTAACATTACTTACAAAGATGCACCTCAGTAGGTAGGTGTATCCCGTTAACCACTTTAAAATGCTCATACAAAAAAAAATGACGGTCACCCCTTTATCGTCATTCCATACATGGAACTAAAATAAAAAATAAACCTTTTTTTGGCTCAAACCTGTGCATGTCTATATATAACCTGTGACGCTTCCTCTCTTCTTCTCTTTGGTTAGATGAAAATATCATACGCTTTTGTTTATTAACAAACCTGCACTTTGGCAAATAATATCATACATACGGCCAAAAGCAATATGTACCAGTCAACAGTAAAGATTGAAAGAGACAAAAATAAAGTTCAAAAGAAGGTACAAGGGTAAAGGGTACAGGGTGATTATGCAAATTGTGGTGACACCAAATTTTAGGAGGCGAATGAGATCATCAAATTATATAACTTTGACTATGATGTCATTATCGAAATCTTAAATAAAATACATTAATCAGGTGCCCCATACAAAATCAGTCACGAAATTGACGATAATGTATAGAGAGGCAGAATAAAATAAGGTTTAAACGATGGCGCTACGAAACCTTAATTTTTTGCTTGGCTTCTTCTTAGCGTGTAGTGTTCAGTATTGGCAACGCAGATCGCCTTGTCGCTTGCACACATAGGATCTTCCAGGGAGCAAGAAACGGGGCATACAGGACAGGACAAGAAGTGGGCCTTATAGTAAAAGTTGCAAGTATTCATGGTTTCATTCACCTCCTAAAACATCTTACAAAGTCACCATAAACAAGGTTTAACAAAATCAATTGCATTCCTTCTCGGTGGTGATTCTGTTGCTAAAATACAACAACTTTTTGTATGGGACCAACATCAAAATCCCAATAAAATTTTTGAGGTCTCAATACAAACTAGAATCAGCTGATCGGCACTCTAGCATGGGAAATTGAAATATTTTTTTGGCATTACAATGTTGGTTCTATACAAAAAGTAGTTGTATTTGAGGGTCAGCATTAGCTCCAAGGAAGGCAGTTTATTTTGTTAGACCCTATATATCTTAGTTTATATCAAGCTCTCGCAATAGCTATAAAACTTTCAATACGTTGCTTAGCCTAAACAAGTAGGGACCTACCTCCACTTAATTTTCTAGAACCTTAATTGTGAGTCTACTCTGTGTAATTAAGTAGTTTGTCTTAAGAATACTACTTAAAAGTAATTTTTTAAACTTTCATGGTCACTCACATTAGAATAGTTAGATAGTTTGAAGAAAAAGCCCTTGCCACGACTACTACGGAGATAAAACTATGGAAGAGGTATGTAGATGACGTATATTGTATATTAAGGGGTAACAGACAAGATGTGGAGTCTCAATTGGCGTATTTAAATGGCATTCACCCTAAAATGAACTTTACCTTCGAGGTGGAAGAAGACAGAAGTCTAGCGTTTCTGGACGTAAAGATCCGTGTACGAAGTGATGGATCACTCAGTCACTCTGTGTATAGAAAATCTACTCACACTGATCGCTATCTAAACGCAACCTCACATCACCATCCTAGACATCTTGATTCGGTGGTGACTTCGCTGACGAACCGTGCTTATGATTTGTGCGATAGCGAAAATCTAAGCCAAGAATTAGAACATGTTCAGCGGGTCCTGCAGAGTAATGGATATAAAGGACAACTTCCACCTAGACACAAAGTAAGACACAGGAAAGATAGGGTAGATAGACAACCAGTATTTTTGCCATACATAAGAGGAGTGACAGATAAGGTCGCTAACATTCTAAATAAATATTCATTAAATACTGTCTTCACTCCATTAGAAAAGTGGCACAATGTTTACGATCTCCCAAAGACAGTTTCCCACTACAAAGACCTGGTGTCTACAAAATTGACTGCAGTTGCGGAAGCTCATATATTGGTCAAACTAAACGTTCCGTAGCGTGCCGAATGAGTGAACATATAAAAGCAGTCAAAAACAATGACAGACATAAATCTGCTATAGCGGAACATTTATTAGAATCCGGGCCGAATCACTGGATTGAGTTCCACAACCCTCAGATCATCTCGACAGAACGCCACTACATACCAAGATTGGTTAGGGAAGCGATTGAAATAACTAAATACAAAAATTTCAATCGCGAGGACGGGTTTAAATTGTCAAGTGTCTGGAATCCAGTGGTTCGTATGTGTAAAAACCGTGTAAATAAACATAGTGCTGTTTCGCGAACAGATACTGTCAGTGTTGTGTGTCGAGAAAAGATGCGAGAAAATAGTGAGTTTGTGGACAATGGTACCGGCGGCGAGCGGAATAAACGACTTCGAAGGAGGGTAGACCGATATGTCTGCCAATAACAACCCACCCGCAAATTCTCTTCAGTAACTCCGTGATCATGGCGCTTGCAACAGCGCCGAAATATCGGAAACTCATAAATAATAAGGTACATGGTAGCAATCCCGTATCTAACTATTCTAATGTGAGTGACCATGAAAGTTTAAAACATTATATTGTTAACCGGTACGGGCCGGATACATCAAAATCAATAAAAGACCTAGAACGCTTGCGTAAAAAGTGTGAATGTTTAAAGGAGTCCATTAATTTCCTAGTGAAGTGTCGTGATGCCGATATTATCCCATTGTGTGTGAGGATAAAGCCTAGACCTGACATTTACGGCTCCGCAAGTGTTCTAAGAAGTGCGAGTGTTAAACTATTACGCAAGTCGATACGAAATTGTAGGTACCAGTTGGACCAAACACAGAGTGAGTTATATAAATTACATCTTAAGTGTAGTGAGATGCTAACGAATAGTGACTTTGACATTTGCGATCGTGTGACCTACTTACAAGCACAACGTACTAAGGAACTGAGAGCGATGAAACATGACCGTAAGTTAGAGTCACTATGTAAGAAACAGAAGCCCGCCGCCTACTATAAGAACTCGATCGCAACTCGAACGGTGATAAATATGTCAAGTACCGAGTTGTCTGATTCTGCTAAGTCTATTCTGGAGAAGGGGTTGAATTTTGCCATTACACCGACACGTATTCCCTATGAGGAGCTGATAGGGTCGGTTGAGGAAGGAATCATGCGTAACAAGATACCATCAGTAGATGCGGACACGTTAAGGCAAGATATTGCCGTAATATTACGCCATGTTACACCACCGAAACCGAATGTCACCTCGTCCGAATCAGCGGCTTTAAGAGAGCTTCGTATGAATGACAACATTATAGTCCTTAAAGCAGATAAAGGTAATGCGACAGTTATTATGGACATTGTTGAGTACGACAATAAGATACAAAGTTTACTCAGCGATGTTAATACTTACAAAAAAGTAGATTATAACCCAACGGCGAGAACTGATCGTAGCACTCGGTCACTTATCAAACAAAACGCAGACGTCATAGACGACGATATCCTTAAGTTCTTACTACGACCTAGAACTGCCCAGCCTCCTAAACTATATGGTTTACCTAAAGTACACAAGCGGAATGTGCCCTTGCGACCAATTGTGAGCCAAATAGACTCACCGACGTACGAATTAGCTAAGCACGTAGCAAAAGTATTGCAACCAATAGTAGGCCGAACGTCGTCTTTTGTTAGAGATTCCCGCCACTTTATTGAAATTCTGCACGAAACTACTGTGGAGATGAGTGAGGTGATGGTCAGTTTTGACGTAGAATCGCTGTTCACAAATGTGCCAGTAGCGGAGTGTATGGAAGTGGTGAAGGTGAAGTTACAAGAACATGACATCCCAATGGAATACGCAGCACTTTTACATCATTGCCTATCAAAGAACTTCTTTGTTTACCGGGGTCAATACTACCTTCAAATAGATGGAGTTGCCATGGGCAGTCCCGTAGCTCCAGTGGTCGCGAATATATGGATGGAGTTTTTTGAAGAAAAAGCCCTTGCCACGACTACTACGGAGATAAAACTATGGAAGAGGTATGTAGATGACGTATATTGTATATTAAGGGGTAACAGACAAGATGTGGAGTCTCAATTGGCGTATTTAAATGGCATTCACCCTAAAATGAACTTTACCTTCGAGGTGGAAGAAGACAGAAGTCTAGCGTTTCTGGACGTAAAGATCCGTGTACGAAGTGATGGATCACTCAGTCACTCTGTGTATAGAAAATCTACTCACACTGATCGCTATCTAAACGCAACCTCACATCACCATCCTAGACATCTTGATTCGGTGGTGACTTCGCTGACGAACCGTGCTTATGATTTGTGCGATAGCGAAAATCTAAGCCAAGAATTAGAACATGTTCAGCGGGTCCTGCAGAGTAATGGATATAAAGGACAACTTCCACCTAGACACAAAGTAAGACACAGGAAAGATAGGGTAGATAGACAACCAGTATTTTTGCCATACATAAGAGGAGTGACAGATAAGGTCGCTAACATTCTAAATAAATATTCATTAAATACTGTCTTCACTCCATTCAGAAAAGTGGCACAATGTTTACGATCTCCCAAAGACAGTTTCCCACTACAAAGACCTGGTGTCTACAAAATTGACTGCAGTTGCGGAAGCTCATATATTGGTCAAACTAAACGTTCCGTAGCGTGCCGAATGAGTGAACATATAAAAGCAGTCAAAAACAATGACAGACATAAATCTGCTATAGCGGAACATTTATTAGAATCCGGGCCGAATCACTGGATTGAGTTCCACAACCCTCAGATCATCTCGACAGAACGCCACTACATACCAAGATTGGTTAGGGAAGCGATTGAAATAACTAAATACAAAAATTTCAATCGCGAGGACGGGTTTAAATTGTCAAGTGTCTGGAATCCAGTGGTTCGTATGTGTAAAAACCGTGTAAATAAACATAGTGCTGTTTCGCGAACAGATACTGTCAGTGTTGTGTGTCGAGAAAAGATGCGAGAAAATAGTGAGTTTGTGGACAATGGTACCGGCGGCGAGCGGAATAAACGACTTCGAAGGAGGGTAGACCGATATGTCTGCCAATAACAACCCACCCGCAAATTCTCTTCAGTAACTCCGTGATCATGGCGCTTGCAACAGCGCCGAAATATCGGAAACTCATAAATAATAAGGTACATGGTAGCAATCCCGTATCTAACTATTCTAATTAAAAGTAATTGTTACAAATTAAGCACTAGAAGACACTTAAGTGTTTTTTCTTTTTAATGGAGTACCTAAGTTTAGCTATAAAGATAATATTAAACAGATTGTAAAGATAAATAGATTAAAAGAACACTTCAATTTTAAGAAAAACCTACGAGAATTATTCATTCAGAAAGAAATTAACTAAAATGAAATTATCTATGCTAATATTATAAAGCTGAAGAGTTTGTTTGTTTCTTTGAACGCGCTAATCTCTTAAACTACTGAATTGATTTGAAAGAAGATTTTTGCGTTGGATAGCCTATTTATCGAGAAACGCTTTAAGGTCAGCACCGACTAGTCAACTCGGCACGGGAACGGCACCAACGAGGCGTCAACCATACGAAGTGCTTTATGTAAAGGGAACAGCAACGTCTAGGATGGAATCGGCACTGGACAGCGAACGCCTCACCTCGGATCGTGTTTGCTACAACTTATGACAGTTGTTCTTGTGAACGACAGCCCGTTTGTCAGTGTGGAAGGATAGTCGTCACCCAGCGGGCGGCGCGCCGTAAGCGCGTTATAACGCAAGCGCCGCTGGTCGAGAGTGGGTCCCGAGTTGGTCTCGATCCGAGGAGGTGAAGTTACGAAGTTGATAGATGTGCATTGAAGTATGGAGTCTTATACAAAGAATATTGAACGCTTTGAGTTGATACGGTGCGTCACGGTGATGGGTCAATCAGTGGGCTACCTTTAGGCAATAAGACATCACGCGACGGGATTGGAGGAAGCGAACTCAAAACGCGCGCAAGTCTCGGGGGATCGCTAGATAACAGTTATATAAAAACGCGTTTACGGTTTTTTTCCATTGGTTTTACTGTTCAATAAATTAATTCAATTGAGAAATATGGAAAATTACAAAACTGTGTGATACAGGTCCCATAAAACAGGAAGATATCAATAAATGCTATGAAAAATGTTCCTATTGCATACAAATAAACACACACATTTCAGTTAATAATGCAAATATTTTATTTTCGTACTTTTTAGATCGTTTTTTTTATAAAGATGATTCTTTTAGGCCTTATAGCAAAGGCGCAACGATTAAAATAAATGTCTTGATAATAATTTATTTATTTGATTAAATATAACAGAAAAGTAAACTAACGATACTCTACAATATTGAGAGCACACAAGTTCTGCATTCTGTTGTTACGATTTGGCATTTTAAACAAAAGAGTGAGAAAGAGAGAACAAGGTTATCTCAACAAAATAGAAATCTATCTTTGCCAGCCTACCGCTTGCATTTTTTTACTATGAGGCGAAATTACAGCCAATAATCCACCTGTTGATAATGCCTCGTGACCTAATATTCCACTGCATTCAGTTTCAAGTCACAAGAAAAGGTTTAGAAATGAAATAAAAAATGAAATTAAATACGGTAAAAACTTTCCAAAAACAAAAGATATTATTCATTACTAACGAAATAATTCCGAACACAACAATCTAAATAGCATCGTGTAAAAGCGGTTATGAGACTTGTGATTTACAAACTAAAAGTTTTCAATTTCCAACAAGATTTGTTTACAATCAAGAGTGTCTAGAATCGCGAATGAAATCCCAAACAATACTAAGGGTTTAATTCTGGTATCTGTTTTATGAAATGGCGAAATCTGGCGAGGACTGCAAACCTTTTCTTAGCATTAGTTGAAGTCACCTAGAGCCATTCAATTGTAGTTATAACGGTTTAGTTTAGAGCTAAGATAACAATGAATAAATGAGTCTTCGAATAAAGTATTTAGTAATTTTATTTTTTATGTTACTGCAACAAAATACTAATTGAGACCTAAACTAAATTAAATTTTTAAAGTTATATAGACCGATAAACCCTTTTTTCTCATTCAGTTAACCCGATTATGGGCATTGTTACATCACTATACTAGACACAGTGTCAATAAACCTTCGAACCATCATAAACACGTTTCAAAGAACCTACAAGGCCATAAAATGTTAATGACCATGACATATTAAAACACAGTTTTATAATTTCATTTTAGTTTTCAGAACAGAAATAAAATTATAAATTTGCTTTCTTTATCTCATTTGATTGTTAAACATTTGTGAAAATATTTCCTTCAGATATTGCTAAATCGATCTCGCAACATTGATGAGGTAACGCAATCGAAGCACTTGCAAAAATCAACAGGCTTGCCAATGTGTCGGTGGCCGAGTGGTACAGGTAATGCGCCCGGATTGCGAAAGACACAGGGTTCGATTCCTTGTCTAACACATTTGATTTTTAAAAGAGCAATAAAGTTTTACTTAGCACTATTATCAAAAGTATATTTACATACCGAGTATTAACCAACACCAGAATTGGCTCCCATTCAGCGCCTAGTTCGGAACTCGGCCGAACTTAATCTCATACACACAGATAAAACTTGTTGTAGCGCCCTGAATTCGTCCCGTACTTGAGCGGGCGTTAATTTCATTGTTACACTCTAGAGACGTAGATGCTAAATGCTGGATGAGAGAGTTTTCTAAATATTTTATATGAAAAAAATAACATCGACAAAAGCACAGTTACACAACCGATGCCTCTGCATATACAAACACATTTATCCTGAGGCTAGACTGCGATACACATGCCTGTAGCTGGCATATTTTAATACTAGCTACTTGTATGTTCCTTCTACTTGTATGGGCAAGGAGACACTTAAGGGCATGCAATGTGAGGAAGGGGACGCGGGGGCTCCAAAACTGGTGCGTGTAAATATCAATAGTATGAATATAAAAAGGACGAACAATTGCTAAACTAACACATGCCAGTAACTGGCATGCAAGCTACTGGTGTGGTCATGATTAAATGATTGACCGGTCAGGAACAGTATTTTTGAATCACTTACATGTGATTTTCGTTCAAAAACAAATAAAAAAAAACACCGAATATTACGCAAAATATAGACGTAAGTACTAGTGAACGATACTAAATTGAGATTTTTTCTATCTCAAATCTTTTGTGTGCGGATCACAACAGATTTACATTCCACAACTTGAATCAATGAATGTCACACGCCGTCTTGAAGCGAGTGTTTCCAAAATAGGGGTTCCGTACATACTAGTTTGTAACACCGATGACTAGAATATCGATATTTTGAATTGTACGTTGAACTATTAGTCCAAAGTGATACCTTTTTACAAATTCACCTGCCATAAATGACTGATGAAAATTATAATAAGTTTCAGAGATTGTCATTGTTCAGTAACGTTACCATGAGTTTACTCGCTAGCGACAACGGATTTACTCGCTTACCACGACGTAACTTTGTGTATGGAAAATTTTAGTTCTGTAAGTAACCGCTTGAGGCAATTTCTCATGGACTTTTTAGGGTTCCGTAGCCGAATGGCAAAAAACTGTATGTCTGTCTGTCTGTCTGTCTGTCCGTCCGTCCGTATGTCACAGCCAATTTATTCTGTAACTGTAAGCATCACACTGTTGAAATTTGGTAGGGAGATTTATCCTGTTAACCGCTTTACGATTCTCATACAAAAAATAATGATAATTAAGGGAGGGCTTCCATACATGAAACTAAAACCGAAAAAAAATTATTTTTGTCAAACCTATGCGCGTGGGGTGTCTATGGATAGGTCTTTTAAAATGACTTAGAGGTTCCTAACACCGTTTTCTTTTAAAATTGGTTCGGACGAAATCGAACGAGAAGTTTTTAAGATATAGCACATTTTCAACAACCGCAGACATAACTTTGTTCTTCATACAAACACTTTGAAAAACAAAGTTATATTTGCTGTCAACAAAATAGTTAAGTCGATTGCCTAATTCAGTTAACGTTGGCACGGAACCCTCAGTGCGCGAGTTCTACTCGCACTTGGCCGGTTTTTTTACGTCGTCGCTAGCGAGTGATACCGTCGTAAACTCATGGTAATGGTACTGACGCACAACATCCGTGGTCTTATGCATAGGTATTACAGAATACGTTCCATTTATTTTGTTGATTTCGCTATTCAAAGCATCCAGTGTGAGCCAATCATATGGTATTTGCATCTAGTCATTCAGATCAGGGTTCAGAGATCACTCCATTTGATCCCAACGAACACGTCCTATAACCCATTTCCAATCGTCTGCTACGTTTTACTCGGTTCCCGCTTCATTGAAACGCAATCATGCGTTTAATCTTAATCTAGGCATATAGTCTGTAGGATGAAACGTCTGCTCTTAACCGGAGGTTGCAAGGTTTTTTTTTGTATTTCTGAGCCTGTGGGGTTCAGTTTAAATCTTTTTGAAGAAGTTTCAGTAGGTAGAGGGTATCTGTGCACCATAACAAAATTTGCATTTGACTATAAAATGTTTTTGTAGTAAGCCGCTCCACAAGAGGAGCTAGCTATAAATTTGACTCTTAACAAGCCTTAGCCTACTTTTAATGTACAGGTTATTGGTACATCGTGTGTCAAATTAAAATGGCTTATAGTAGCGGTATTGTTTATATCTTTTCTGCCCCTGCAAAAAAATATATATTTAGATGGGAGACCCCTCTATTTTCTAGACGCACTTTTTAAAATGAATTTATATAAACAATGAAGGTTATGAAACAACTTTAAAAATGAATTTATATAAACAATGAAGGTTCTAAAATTTATTGAAAGGGCAGGAAATAATAGCAAATGACCCCATATATAAGCCATTGAGCATACGATGTACCTAACACCTTGTATATTATAATTTCCCACATGGACTCTACAACCGCTTCAGGGCAATTGAGGGAAACTGTTTTAGTTGATGCAGCTCAAGAAACTGAAGTAACTTTTGTTCTACGACCAGATAGGCAATTCTCGTGTAATTTGTATACGAAAAAAGTTCACCGATCGAATTTCTTTGTCGAAGAAAAAACAGTTTTTTTTTCTTAGGATCACGAATTCTATGTATCTAAATTTTGATCGTGCGATATATTTTTAACCTTAAAATATTTTACTTGATTTTTAAGTCAAACGGTTAAACTCAAAATCGAATTACCACACGAAAAAAGTTCGTAGCCACGAGAATCGGCCTCCAGTTAACGATTATAACACACCACAATATTAACGATCGGAATCTCAAGAAGATCTAGCAATTACTATCTTTGTAGACGACATTGTGTTACAAACGTTGTCAGAACTGGTTTTGTATTCGTAAGTTTTCTGCTCTCTACTTCATGACACAGTGTTGTTGCATTGTATTGAAGTGTTTCTTTTTTGTATTTTAAATAAAACTTCTTATTCGGTAGCTCCATAGTTTTGAAGCACAAAAAAAGAAATGATCATTTGGGCTGAAAGTGAGATACACTCCAAAAACAAAACTAAAGCGTGAAAGTAAAGTGATCAGAATACAATTAAATTTGGCTCGGTATGTATGACATGCAGGTTCTGTATGTAAACACCCGGGTTCAAAACCTGGTGGTGCATCTGTATTTTTTATTTGTTTTTTTTTATTAATATATTACACGGCGCTGTGCCGCGCCACGTTACGGCACCACGTTGTAGACATGGGGCCGCGGCCTATGGCAGGATAAACATATTTATTTGTTAACTATTTTAAATTCCATCTAGTTGATTATAGCAAAGATTTTAAATGCAACAACGTCATATCGCAGAGGTTTGAGAATACATGACTCGTAATTGCGATTTAATGAGCCTTTATCTCATTATTTCAGATTGTCGTTATTATAATGCGTTTCTCTGTACAATTAACTAACAATTCCTCTTTCCCCGTACTAAGCTCAGCATGAAAACAAGCCACTTCATTATACGAAATGAATTAAGAATCCACTTAGTTAATATTGTTCTCGTTGTCTTCACATATTCTCCCTCCATAAACTCTGACGAGCTAATTTCGTGCTTATTGCAAGTGGACAAGGTGCATAAGAAATTTGTTTTTCGGAAAAGCTAACAGGAAACGAAAATATTCGCTAAGTTTAGTTGCAAGGCTATCAGATTGCTTAGAGAAAAGTGTGCTCCAAAAACTGAGTCAAAATAGTCGTGCGTCTAGGCAAAGTATTTGTTCTTCTAAGAACTAGGTAAGGGGATAAATATTTTTTCTTTGTTTGTTGACACTGTACATAGCCTTACCACAAATAATTAAACAAGGTTTGGACAACTGTTTAAACATCATTAGGCTAGTTTAAAATCAACGTCAATCAAGTCAAATGACATAAGGGTAAAATAAAATTTTTAGGCGCATAACATTTAGTGAGCCTGTTGGTGTTACACTATGGAGAGAGTACAGTCGTCAAGCCCAGAGAGCGAGTGGACTGTAATTTAAATTTATCACTAGGCACTGACTGTTCCCCAGTAAAACACTGCACTTATACTGACACACATTAATTTATTAATACTTTTACTATTTTCACAATTCACTGGTAATTACTGGTACTTCACTTTTCACTAGTAGCTGTATTCACTATTAAACCGTAAGAAGGAATGAACGTACTGCATACAAATTCGCCTCTATTCTTGTATGATTTTCTGCGTTCAATTAGCGACTAAAGCGATCCATTATTATCTCTAATTATTGAGCACGAAGTTTGCACACGGCACTACTATGTTCATTTCTTTCTTACATATGTTGCTATCCTATTTAATTTTTCTTAACAATTTTCGTATTCGTTCTTACTTATACATTTTTCTCTTTCTTTAAATCTAGTAGAAAATTAGTAAATAAACGACAATATCAAAGCTTAATGAAATCATATGAAACTTCTTTTGGTCTTGTGGCTGTCGTTAACATTCTCCCCCCGGCGAAGGTGTTCCGTAGCCTCCTCCGGTAGACAGCCTCTCGTTGGTGCAGCGCGTCCCTTCCCTCTGGTCCGGGGAAGGTGCGGATGTAGATATCACGATGATCTTAGAGGTGGGTCTTTTGAAGGTCCCACCTTTGGTTAGCACATCTACAATGCGCGTGACACCGTCAGGTCCTGGAAAGGTCCTGGTGATAGTGCCTCTCGGCCACATGTTCCGTGGTAGTTGTGGATCAGCGATGATGACCAGATCGCCTGTTCTGACGGCAACCTGGCGTTCGTGACGGTCAAGGCGTGGCACCAGTGTGGGTAGGTACTCGCGCATCCACCGCTGCCAGAAGCTGTCCGCAAGTGCCATTGCTGCTCTCCAAGCCCGCCGGTCCGCTTCTTCGCAGGCTCCGGTGTGTGGTAGTCCGGTTGATGATCCCAGAAGAAAGTGGTTGGGCGTAAGCGCTTCTGGGTCTTCTGGATCCACGGAGACATGGGTCAATGGTCTTGAGTTGATTGAGTATTCAGCTTCGGTCAGCAGAGTGGTCAGGGTCTCTTCTTTCGGCGCTTTCTCCTTTAATGTCGCGGTAAGTGCGTTCTTGACCGAGCGCACTAGCCTTTCCCATGCGCCTCCCTGGTTCGGAGCTCCTGGGGCTATGAATTTCCACTCGGTGTCGTAGTTCATCGCCAGTCTTGATAGTTCTGGTAGCCATTCGGCATAAGCTTTTTTTAGTTCTATGTCTGCGCCTCTGAAGTTTGTTCCATTATCGCTGTACAGTGTCTTGGGCCATCCTCTTCTGGCAGCCATTCTTCTGAGAGCCATGATAGCAGAGTCAGTGCTTAAGGAAGCGACTGACTCGCTATCGTCTATCGTCTATCGTCACTGTGATGGGGCCGAAGTAGTCTACTCCGCAAAAGCTGAACGGTCTGTGGTATGACTGCAGGCGTTCAATCGGTAGATCTCCGATTGGTGGGTTTCTTGGCTTCGTCTTTCTTAGTTGACACATCTGGCAGTCGGCGGCTACTTTCTTCACTGTAGGCCGCAATCGTGTCACCCAGAACTTTTGTCGAACGTCGTTGACTATCCTCTCGGTGTTCGCATGGCCAGCTCTTCGGTGTTCTCGCCCGATGAGTAGTCTTGTGAATGGATGGCGCCCATCCAGCAGTATGGGTTGCTTTGCTGTATCAGGTACCGCTGCCTTGTTTGCGCGCCCATTGAGCTTTAGGAGTCCATCTTCCCATAGCAGGTCAAAGCGATGAAGAGGGCTTGATCGGGGCACGATGATGCCTCTCTTCGTGCAGTCTATTTCGTGAGGAAACGAGTCTTGCTGTGTTCGTCGCAGCCAGAGATTCGTTGCCTTCCAAGGCTGAGCGTAGTCTTCTGTTTGCGGCAAAGATCTACGAACTGTAATATTCTTGCCGTGGCTCCAATCAACCGATCGTATGAGGAGAATCGGCTGATGGCAGGCAGTGCTGCATCTTCTTTTTTCCGTTCTTCAGTGATGACATGTAGTAGTTCCGTGGTGATGTCATCGTTGCTATCTTCTTGGCGTGGCCAGTCACGTTTAGGCTTCTCCAAAAATGACGACATTCCAAACCATGGATCATCTTCGGACGTTGGCACGTAGCCTGTTCGCGTTGCTACGTCAGCTATGTTCTGGTGAGTCGGCACCCACCGCCAGTCTGCTGGCTTCGTTTCTTCTGTGATCTCGCCGAGCCGGTGTGCTACAAAGGGCGTGTAGTGTCGACTCCCGTTCCTCAGCCAATGTAAGACTGTTTGCGAGTCACTCCAGTAGACCGTGTCATCGATGCGAAGTCTGTGTTCTTGTTTGATGGCCTTCGCTAACCTCGTTCCAATTAATGCTGCTTGTAGCTCTAGCCTGGGAATGGTTTGTGCTTTGAGCGGGGTGACCTTCGCGCGTGCTGCCACCAGCACAACTTCCACTTCCTTGGTGCTGTAGGTAAGCCTCCAGTATGCAGCCGTTGCGTATGCTTCTTCGCTTGCATCACAGAAGATGTGCAATTCTCGACGTTGCACTTCTCTCCCCCCGTTGTAGCTTCGGGGAAGCTGCAGCTTCTTGATGTTTTTTAAGTTTGCGATCCAACCGTCGAATTCGTTGGCGATGTCTTCAGGAATCGGTTCGTCCCATCCAGTCTTGAGGCGCCATAATTTCTGAAGAGTGATCTTCGCTGCAATGGTGTAGCAGCTCAGAAGTCCCAGCGGGTCGTAAATGCTCATTACCGTTGACAGGGCTTCTCGTTTCGTGGGGGCTCGTTCTCTTGACTTCACGGCTTCTGAGACTCGAATCAGCGAAGTGTTGAAGCTCAGCTTGTCGGTCTTCGGGTTCCATAGAAGTCCCAAGGTCTTCTCTTGTCCTCCTAGTGGTGTTGTTCCCGCTTTTGCTCGTCTGTCCTTTGGTGTGACCTCTAGCAGCTCCTCGTTGTTGCTGCTCCAACCTCGAAGATGGAAATCGGCTTTCTTGTGTACCTCGTCGACTTGCACGATGATTCGTTTGGCGCTCTCCAGGTCGTTGAAGCTATCCACGTAGTCATCCATGTAGTGGGCTTCCATGATCGGTAGAACGGCTTCAGGGTGTGTCTTCGCGTGCTGAAGTGCGTTCTTGTTCCGGACGCTGTGTGCCAGGAACGGAGAGCTTGATGCGCCAAATATCATTGAAGTCATCTTCATCTTCACTGGTTTGTCTGTTGATTGTTCCCTCCATAGGAACATCTGCGCAGGTTGATCTTCCTTTTTTATCTTCACACGCAGAAACATTTCTTCTATGTCTGCTGTTATCGCGTAGGCGCCTTCTCGGAACCGGAACAGTATGGTCTGCAAAGACTGCAGAAGGTCCGGCCCCTCCAGCAGGCAATCATTCAGGCAGACTCCGTTCGCCTTGGCTGCTGCGTCGAAGACAAGCCTGATCTTTCCTGGCTTGTTCGGGTTCTTCACTGCGAAGTGTGGTAAGTACCACGCTACTGAACTGTCTTCTTGTTCGCCACTACACTGCTCGGCGTATCCCTTCTTTAGCAGGTTCTCCACTTGCTCGTGGTACTGCTTCTTCTCTTCGGGACGACGTTCTAAGCTGGACTCAAGTGTCTTCAGCCTCTTCAAGGCAGCGTTGTAGCTGTTTGGTAGCTTCATGCCTTCGCTCTTCCACGGTAGACTTACTTCGAATCTTCCGTCTTTGTTCACCGCGGTTTCTTCGAAGATCTTCATGGCTCGTAGGTCATCTTCTTTCGTGAATTCATTCTTCATAGATATCCCTAGCGAGTCGACGCGAAAGTGATGTTCGACCAGATCTTCGATCTTCTCATCTAGTTTGATGTGCAAGATCTTCTCTGTATCTTGACAGCTTCTAGGTACTCTTCCGTGGATCACCCATCCTAGTAAGGTCTTGGAGGCTGCCGGCTGATACGGCTTGCCCGCTCGCAGCTCCCTCGTGATGATTAACGGCCAGTTGTCAGTTCCTATGAGGACTCGTGGCTTGGCGTTCTGGTAGGCTAGGCTTGAGATATCCAGTCCTCGCAGGTGTTCCAGCTGTAGTGCCTCCTTTGGCAACGACTGCGTCGATAGGTCCAGACCTGCCATCGTTCGGAATGTAATGACAGAGCTGTGTCCGCTGACGTCATCTCCCATGATCTTGACGCGGACGGTTCTGCTGTTCATGCTCTTGACTTCTTTGTCTATGCTTCTTAGTTTTAGACAAGTACTGGGTCCGCTAGCTCCAACTTCGTTCGCGAGGTCTTCGTCGATTAGAGAGATCGTGGCCCCTTCATCAAAAAGCGCGTATGTTCGCTGCGCCCCCCGCTGGCCGCTGATGATGATCGGACATATCTTCAGCTTCACGTCACTCCCTCCAGGTGTAGCTGTGGCCATTGCGACCTCTGCTTGGTTCGTAGTCACCTGTTCGACTTCCTCTTTGGCCGGGACTTCAGCATGTAGGGTGGCGTGGTGAGGACGTTTGCAGCCCTTTACGCCGCAGAGCTTCTGTTTACAGTTCATTCTTCTGTGCCTGCTGTTGATGCACCGGAAACAGAGTTTTGCGTTCTTCACTGCCTCCCACCGCTCCAACACCGACAGCTCCTTGTACTTCGGGCACGCAGGTAGCTTGTGTTCACTGTTGCACACTATGCAGACGCTGGCTTCGGGCTTCTGATTGTCTTCTGGCCTGCCGCTCGTCTCCGTTACAGTGAATACTTTTCTCTTTTGTTCGATCTTCGTGTTCTTGATCGGGACGTCTTTTCTAGCACCACTGTAACTGTGTTTTAATGCACGGTCAGCTTGCTGAATTAAAAATTCGGAAAGCCTTACGATTTGAGTCGTATTTCTCGGCTGCTCCTCGGCGAAGTCACACCACCTTGACTTGATGTGTGGGCTCAGCTTCTCTAATACTTCACGCACTAGCAATGGGTTATACAGATATGCTGGATCCACGTTGCCAAGAGTTGCCACGATGTTCTGGACTTTGATGGCGAAGGAATTTAATTCACTTGCAGTACTTCCCATCTTGGGCAGCTTCTTAAGTTCTTCGTATGCCATATCTATGATCATCTCTGGGCGTCCAAAGCATTGCTGTAACGTCTTCATTACTCGATCTGGGTGCGTTGCGCTGCTAAGTAGTGGCGTTACCACTTCCTTTGCTTCACCTCTGAGAGCGTTGCGTAGTCGGGCCAAGTTTTCGTATGGAGTGAACTTATACAGCCTTGTTGATTCCTCCATTGCAGTAGCGAAGTGTATCCACTCCAGTGGTGATCCGGAGAACAGCGGTAGATCCGTAACTTGCCGCGGTGGTGGTCGCGACGCCATCATCTGTGACAGCGTGTCTGCCAGCTGTTCAATACCTCGTCCCTTCGGGGTTGACGATCTCTTCCTTTCTGCGCGTGGTCTGGGTTGGACCGGTCCCGGCGTCCAAAATCTTGCCCTTCGGGTCACAGGCGTCTCTTCGTTGCTGGGTTCCGGTGGAGCCTCCAGGCGCTCCCCCCGTTCGGCATCCACGTTTGGCGCAGACTTGTCCAGCCACTCGTTTACTTTTTCTATTTCTTGCATCTGTTCCTGGTCACTGTCGTCATCCAACTCTGCTAGGTCTGCCGTGAGCTTCTTCTTTACCATCTCGGCCTCAAGCTCAAGCTCCTTGCGTCTGATGGCTGCGAGCCGCTCCTCTGCCTCGAACCGTAGCCGTGCTACAGCGCTAGCAGTGGATCTGGTGGAGCGTGCTCTGGCGTGCTGCGTCCTGCTCGTTGCGGCGGTCTCGACATGTCCCATGTTCACGTCGAACGCTGAGTGCGTACCCAACACAGCGGCGCCACGTTCGTTAGGCTGGGCGGCCGTATGCTGTTCCGCTTCCAAGCGGCTCCTCGTCGACGGGGACGGCGACCGGGGCGGTTCCGGTAACACACGTTCGGAACGTTCGGCCATGACTTGGCTTCGCGTATACACCATTTAAACACTTATCAGAGTCAATTAGCAGAGTCAAATGTCTATTTACAAATCACAATTAACACAGACAGAGTTCATCCACAGTTCAGGAATCAAAGTTCAGATCAGATGCACTTAACACGAAATAACACAGTAATCACTTGTAGAAATAATAAAAGTACTTACAATTTATAGTCCAAAATAAGTGTGTCCATATTGCACTAAGTCATAAACACTAATTTCACAGCACAGAGTCCACTGGTGCGTACTTTCGATCCGTCTCCGATAGGACCAACGATGTTGGTGTTACACTATGGAGAGAGTACAGTCGTCAAGCCCAGAGAGCGAGTGGACTGTAATTTAAATTTATCACTAGGCACTGACTGTTCCCCAGTAAAACACTGCACTTATACTGACACACATTAATTTATTAATACTTTTACTATTTTCACAATTCACTGGTAATTACTGGTACTTCACTTTTCACTAGTAGCTGTATTCACTATTAAACCGTAAGAAGGAATGAACGTACTGCATACAAATTCGCCTCTATTCTTGTATGATTTTCTGCGTTCAATTAGCGACTAAAGCGATCCATTATTATCTCTAATTATTTTTTTTTTTTTTTTTTTGAGCTTTTTGATCTGCAATCAGTCGCAAGACTATAATCAGATTTGTGGGGTGCAGAAGGTCGTTTGCGGAGCAGGAGGCCAGTGTCTCACTGTCCACTCAGAGTACGTGGCTCCTCTTCAATCTCTTCACCACATGGTCGTTTAGTAATCCAGATGCTAGAGGATTTGGATGACGTGCCAAGCGTTCTGCGTGTTGCAGCTTATAGCGCTCTATTTCAGCGGCTACTGTTGAAACATTTAAATAATTGTGGACCTCATCGTTTTTGGTGAACCATGGAGCATTAACAATACTCTTCAGTATATTATTTTGCACTCTCTGTAGGCACATAATGTTGGTATTGCTGGCAACTCCCCAGATCTGAATACCGTATGTCCATATGGGTTTCAGAATGGAATTATATAGAAGTAGCTTATTATCCAAGGAGAGCACTGAGTTTCTACCCATCAACCAGTACAAACTCCTGAACTTGTTATTGACTTGATCTCTCTTCATTTTGATGTGCTTTTGCCAAGTCAAGCGTCTATCTAGATGGAAACCGAGATATTTCACACAGTCAGTTTTTGGTAAAATGTTATTTGCCAAGCTAACTGGGGGACAGTCTTGTTTTCTTAAAGTAAATGTTATGTGGTTGGATTTCTGGGCGCTGGCTTGGATACGCCATTGTTTGAGCCAGTCAGAGGTAGAGTTCAATAAACGTTGTAGTTTTACACTTGCTGTATGAGGATTGCTGTCCACAGCCAATAAGGCAATATCATCGGCATAGGTAGCAACCATGACATCCTCAGAAGTTGGCAGGTCTGACGTGTAGATGTTGTAAAGGATTGGTCCTAGAACCGAGCCCTGGGGTACACCAGCAGCGATGGGCATCAGGGAGGATCGGGCATCGCCATGTTTGACTTGAAACAATCTGTCGGAGAGGTAGGACTCAAGGATATGAAACACAGAGTGCGGTAGTTTCTTTTTGATTTTGCAAAGCAGTCCCTTGTGCCATACGCGATCGAAGGCCTGTTGAACGTCCAAAAATGCAGCAGAGCAGTATTTTTTGTTCTCAAAGCATTGTCTTACACAATGGTATACTCGATGGACTTGTTCAACGGTCGAGTGAGCCCTGCGAAAGCCAAACTGGTGTTCAGGGACTATACCATACTCCTCCATGACTTCATTCAATCTCTTAAGAAAGACGCGTTCCCACAGTTTGGAGAGGACTGCCGTAAGACTAATTGGTCGGTATGATGAGCACTCGTGCGGGGGCTTGCCGTCTTTGTGGATCATTACGATTTCGGACACTTTCCACAGGCTCGGAAAATGGGAGAGTCTGAAGGTGGCGTTAAAAAGGCAGGTCAGAAAAGTTATACACTTTCTTGGAAGCTCTTTGAGGATTCTCGGCGTGATCAAGTCAAAGCCTGGTGCCTTCTTAAGGTTGAGCAATTTGATTTCTTGTGCAATCTCTTTGGGTGATGTTGGTTTAAGAGGTAGACACAACTGGATGTCTTGGTTCAATATATTGTCTAGTTCAGTTTCATCCTCATTACCCTTGTTTGGTTTGAATACCTCAGCAAGATGTGTTGCAAATGTTTCAGCTTTCTCTTGGTCAGAACGAGCCCATGTGGTCTTACTTCTTAGAGGGGGGAATGATTGCTGGGGTCTATTTATACACTTAGTTGCCTTCCATAGGGAATTCTCACCTCTCGCTGTTGGAGACATAGTTTCTAGGGTCTTCCGTAGACTTTCATTTTTGTGTTCCTCCAAAGATAATCTCAACTCCTTAATAGCTTTGTTGAGGTTTGTCTTATCCGGATGGTGTCACGACAGCTGCCATGTCCTTCTGAGACGCCGCTTCTCAGCGATTTTATGCTTTGTTTCAACAGGCAGAACTATATAAGTATCCGGTATTTTGTTATTAAAAGGAGTATTTTTCCATGCTGCTACTTGTACGAGGTTTGTAAAATGTTTGCAGGCATCCTCAACGTCTTCACAGGTTTTCAGCGGAATCCTCAAGTCGATATGCTCATCGAGATATGATCGAAAACCATCCCAGTCTGTTTTCCCGTTATGCAGCAACGCAGGTCCCTCATGGCTGATCACAGTTGTAGATACGGTCAAAATAACAGGCGTATGATCAGAAGAGCCGTCGAAATTAGATTCCGTTCCAGTGTAGAGGTAGCCTATGCCTTTAGTTACGAAGAAGTCCACTAGATCAGGTACCTTGTTCCGGTCAGTGGGCCAGTAAGTTGGTTCACCAGTTGACATAGGATAGTAAAGATGTTGGTCGATGCAATTTTTTAGCTGTCTCCCTCTAGTGAGTGTTAGTCTGCTTCCCCAAAACGTGTGCTTAGCGTTCCAGTCGCCTCCAGATATGAATCTGTTGCCGAGGGTTTTAAAGTAATCATGAAACATATTATTTGTTATTTTATATCTGGGTGGGCAGTAGACCGCTGATAGAGTTATAGGTCCTGTGCTATCCTCGAGCCTAACGCTGGTTGCTTGTAGATGACTGGTGGAGTACGGTTCGAGAAGACAGTGTTTCAGGGAAGTCTTGATAGCCAGAGCCGAACCGGCACTTGCACGACCCTCAGGGTTGGGGGCAGGGGTACTGTAGATTTGGAACCCTTTAAGACGAAATGAGCTATTAAATTTGGCGTGTGACTCGGAAATCAGGACAACATCAAGTTTGTTAGAGGCTATGAGTACTTCAAGTTCATTAATGTTAGGTGATAAGCCGTTAATGTTCCACGTAGCTATTCGTAGTGACGCCATTATTTAGCAAGCTTAGGGATGATGGAAGTGAGGAGACTCAACAATGTGCTGATTTGTTGCAGGAGTACATCTATCTTTTCTGATTGCTTCATAAGTAATGCTTCTACTGTGTTTGTTTGTTGGCTGTGACTAATGTCACGCACTTTATCTGAGAAACTGTTGGTTCTAGCGGTTTTTGTTACTTCTGCATAACTAGTATTAGATGTAGTGTTGGAAGGGATCGTTGTTGAGGGTACTGAATCTTCTGCTGGCACTCGTTCAGGTTTGTTGTTAGTTTTAAGTGCATCATTGCGACTAATTTGAGTGTTCGGACCACTGCGCTTCAGTTTTCTGGCTAGAATTTCCTTGTAGACTTGACAGCCCTTATAGTTGGCAGGATGATCACAACCACACAAGGCACATTTTGCTGGAGTATTTCTGTCTTTTTTGGCGCAGTCTGCGGTTCTATGCCCTTCCCCACATTTAACGCAACGATATGGTCTCATGCAATTGTTTTTGCAGTGTCCATATTGTTGGCATCGATGGCACTGGACTATAGTTTTGGATTTTCGTGGATCTTCAATTTTAACTCGTTGGTGAAATATATATTGTATGTATGTAACGGCTTTATTGTTGATATTGGGTTCCAGATTAACAAAAAACGTATACGACGGTTTTTTGTCAGCACCGAATCGCGCATTTATGATCTCACCACGGACTTTGTTACCCGTCTTTTCTATTTCCTTCACAATTTCTTCGTGTGGAGTTGTATGGTGTAGATTTTTTATTACTATTCTGTACGGTTTGGTTTCTTTTCTAGTGAAGGTGTGACCTATGAGTCCTTTTTGTCTAATCAAGTCAATGACTTTCTTGTAATTTTCGGCTGAGCTGACCATTAGGCGAAGAAGATTTCTGTTGACAATCTTTAATTTAAATTCAATGGTCGGGACCACAGATACAATTAGTTTGCTTAATTCATTAACATCATCTATTCCATACAAGATAATAGGTGGTGGTTTATTAGGTCGATTGATGTTAGAATTGGGCTGGTCACCTGAGTCAAGGGGCAGACCAGAAAATTTGTTTCCCGTCGGAATAGAATCAGGTAGTGGGGGAGATACCTCTCGAAACTTGCGCTTTTTGTTTGTTGGCACACGTTGCCATACAGGAGGTAGCTGCACTTGGTTTGCAGACTGGCTTGATATAGTTGATAAGGCCGAAGCAGGCTTGGTTAAGTCAATTTGTTTATGTCCGTGTTCTGTGCTGCCACTGAAGGAGGACGATCTAGGCCGATGTTCGAGAAGTCCCTTGTGAAAGACTTGCTGGATGAGGGTTTTTTGGTTTTTATTTTGGGTTTCTGAATCACACATTCGATTCCCACGAGTATGGACGATAGGGTGGTCGCTCACAGGGTGACGCCTTTCCTGTGAGAAGGCTATATACAATGATGTTCGCCAGGTTCATCAAGGTTGGCGCTAGTGACTGAGTTCCCCTCAGCCATTCATCCTTTTGGCGCGGTCACCACCGTAGGATTGAAGTATTTTTTGTTGAGGTTGTCTTCCTCTTAACCCAGGCGGTTAAGCCAAGGTCTCCGGTCTCCCAGAGGAGATAACGGATAGTGGAGGTCATTTCCTACTTCCACAAAAGCAAGCTGTTTAGGCTTGCTAGGTCAGGTTAGTTGACCGCCGCCTGAGACCCGGCGTTGTTGTTCGTTTGGCACCACCCGGAGAGCACGTGTGGGGTTAAAAGTAAAAGTCATAAAAGTCATTTATTTATGCAAATAGGCCCTCTGGGGGCACTTTTACACGTCCCAATATAAACCCTACCACAGCTTCGGGACAATTGTGGGCTAGTGCTGAGAAGAAGCTGCGCAAGAAACTCAGTCACTATTGTCAATGCCTCTTTTCAAAAGGTTTACAATGTTTGTAGTGATCATGCAAGTCCATACATTATTATCATTTAAATAATCATCTACTTTATAATACCCTTTCGTCATAAGGGTTTCTTTAATAACAGTTTTAAATTTATTAACCGGTAAGTTAATAATGTGTTCTGGTAGTTTATTGAAAAATTTTATACCTTTCCCCATGAAAGAATTACCAACCTTTCGAAGCCTAAATTGTGGAATAGCAAGCTTATCCTTATTTCTAGTATTATATTTGTGTATGTCACTATTTTTCGTGAATAAATGAAAATTTTTCCGTACATACATTAAATTTTCGTAAATATACTGAGAGGCTAGAGTTAATATTCTAATTTTTTTAAACACCTCTCGTAAGGAATCTTGAGGTTTAAGATTATAAATAGCTCGCACGGCTCTTTTTTGTAACACAAAAATTGTCTCTACATCAGCAGCCGCGCCCCACAGTAATATGCCGTAGGACATCAAGCTATGGAAATAACTAAAATAAACTAACCTAGCTGTTTCTACATCAGTTAAACGTCTTATCTTCCTTACAGCAAAAGCAGCTGAGCTTAGTTTCCCTGACAAGGCCTCTATATGAGGACCCCATTGTAGTTTGGAGTCTAAAGTGATTCCCAAGAATGTTGTGGAATCAATAGTATCAAGCGGTTTGTCTTTTATCTTAACCTGAGTTGATGCCTGTCGGACATTAGGCATCGTAAACTTTACACATTTAGTTTTACTTCCATTAAGAAGAAGATTGTTAACAGTAAACCAATGTAATACTTGTGAAAGAGTATTATTTACATCGTCAAAATTTCCTTCACCTCTTGGAATTTTAAATATAAGTGAAGTATCATCAGCAAACAATACTATATCACAAAGATTCCCTACAAAATGCGGGAGGTCATTTATATATATTAAAAATAAAAGAGGTCCTAATATAGATCCTTGGGGCACACCCATTGTTAGAGGTGCTCCAGAAGACTCAGTTCCGTTTATACACACTTTTTGCATTCTACCTGAAAGATATGAATTAATTAAATTTAACGAGTTCAATGATGCCCCATAGTGACATATTTTTTTAAGTAATGTTTCATGATCCACACAATCAAACGCTTTCGATAGATCACAGAAAATCCCTAAAGCATCATGCCTATTATCATAAGCATCGAATAAATGTGTTAAAAGAGCAACTCCTGCATCCGTGGTGCTTCTTCCTTTAGTAAAAAAAAGGTTGTAAAAGGTCTCTCCCACGGACGCGAACAACACCACTCTAATTATTGAGCACGAAGTTTGCACACGGCACTACTATGTTCATTTCTTTCTTACATATGTTGCCAGCCTATTTAGTTTTTCTTAACAATTTTCGTATTCGTTCTTACTTATACATTTTTCTCTTTCTTTAAATCTAGTAGAAAATTAGTAAATAAACGACAATATCAAAGCTTAATGAAATCATATGAAACTTCTTTTGGTCTTGTGGCTGTCGTTAACAGAGCCTTTTAGGGTTTCTTGTCCACAGGTCCCTCGTAAACAACATCGTAACCATCGAGAGTGTGTCGAACAGGGTGATATACCTTATACTCAGAATAACCGAAATGTATTCGCTGAAGGTCATACAGGTATATGCACCGACCTCGAACCACCCGGATGAAGAGGTGGAGGAAATGTATGAGGACGTAAGTAGAGCCATACACACTTCCAAAACCTATTTCACTGTTGTTATGGGGGACTTCAACGCAAAACTCGGCAAGCGAGGCGAGGATGAGTTGAAAGTGGGACCTTTTGGATATGGTCAAAGGAACGCCAGGGGAAATAGGCTGGCCGACTTTCTGGAGAAGGAGGGACTCTTTGCGATGAACTCTTTCTTCCAGAAGCCGCCTCAAAGGAAATAGACCTGGTTGAGTCCGGATGGCAAGGCGAGAAATGAGATAGACTTCATCATGACCACCAAGAGACGGTTATTCAATGATGTCTCCGTGATCAACAGGGTAAAAACCGGCAGTGATCACCGTATGGTTCGTGGCACATTGAATATAAATGTCAAATTGGAAAGGTCCCGCTTGATGAAGTCCACGCTCCGACCTACTCGTGCCCATATTCAAAATCCCGAGAGCTTTCAACTCGAGTTGTCAAACCGCTTTGATTGCCTAGAGAATTGCGTATCAGTGGACGAAATAAACAACGGGTTTGTGGAAACTGTCCAAACGGTCGGATCTAAGTTTTTTAGACCTGGCCGTAAAAATAGACCTCAAAAACTCTCGATCCACACTCTCGATCTTATGGCAGAACGTCGATCTATGGCACTGCAAACCTCCGTTAATGCTCAAACCTACAGGCAGCTTAATAGACGAATATTGAAGTCTCTGCGACATGACATTCGATCCTTTAACACAAATAGTATTAAAGAAACAATAGAGCGGAACCAAGGCTCCAAAGTGTTTGCAAGGGACATGTCTATTGGGCAAAGCCTGTTGACGAAGCTTAAGACGGAGGATGGCAGTGTAGCGTCGACGAAAGCAGAGGTTTTGAGGGAGATCGAAAGGTTCTATGGGCAGTTGTACACCTCAGTTGCCAAACCCGTTGATAGCTCGGTCAGAGACCCACGAGCTATCCTGACCCGACACTACACCGAAGACATCCCGGACATCAGCACCTGACGAGACCGGAATCACAGCAGAGCTTCTGAAAGCGGGTGGAACACCGGTACTTAAAGTCCTGCAGAGACTCTTTAATTCCGTTCTGCTAGAGGGCATCACGCCTGAGGCATGGAACAGGAGTGTGGTGGTGTTGTTCTTCAAAAAAGGAGACAAAACCTTATTGAAGAACTATAGACCCATCTCACTCCTGAGCCATGTCTACAAACTGTTCTCAAGGGTCATCACGAATCGTCTCGCACGTAGGTTTGATGACTTCCAGCCTCCCGAACAAGCCGGATTCCGAAAAGGCTACAGTACCATAGACCACATTCATACGCTTAGGCAAATTATACAGAAGTCCGAGAAGTATAATATGCCTCTATGTTTAGCTTTTGTGGACTATGAGAAGGCCTTTGATTCGATCGAAACTTGGGCGGTGCTTCGGTCTCTTCAGCGGTGTCACATAGACTATAGGTATATAGAGGTGTTAAAGTGTCTATATAACAACGCCACCATGTCGGTCCGAGTACAGGAACAGAAGACGAGGGCGATTCCATTGCAAAGAGGTGTAAGACAGGGCGATGTAACATCTCCGAAACTGTTTACAGCGGCATTGGTAGACGCCTTCAAGCTCCTGGAATGGGAAGGATTCAGCATCTCCGTCAATGGCGAATACATAATACACCTTCGGTTTGCCGATGATATAGTCATTGTGGCAAAGACGCTGGATGATCTTGGCACTATGCTCGAAGACCTCGACCGAGTATCCCAACAAGTGGGTCTTAAAATGAACATGGAGAAGACGAAAATTATGTCGAGTTCCCTTGTTGCACCCACTCCAGTATCTGTTGGGAACTCAACTCTCGAAGTTGTCGACGAGTACGTCTACCTGGGACAAGTGATCCAATTGGGTAGGTCCAACTTTGAGAAAGAGGTCAATCGACGAATCCAACTCGGCTGGGCAGCGTTTGGGAAATTGCGCAAGAGCGTCTTCTCGTCTCAATTACCTCAGTGTCTGAAGACGAAAGTCTTCAACCAGTGTGTGTTACCAGTGATGACATACGGATCCGAAACGTGGTCTCTAACTATGGGACTCATAAAGAAGTTCAAAACTACACAACGAGCGATGGAGCGGGCTATGCTCGGTGTTTCTCTACGAGATCGAATCAGAAACGAGGAGATACGTAGAAGAACCAAGGTAACGGACATAGCCTTGAGAATCAGTAAGCTTAAGTAGCAGTGGGCAGGGCACATAGCGCGAAGAACTGATGGCCGTTGGGGCAGGAAAGTTCTAGATTGGAGACCCTTCGACCAAAGACGCAGCTTAGGACGTCCACCAACAAGATGGACAGATGACCTTAAATAGATCGCAGGATCAAACTGGATGCAGACCGCTAGTGATCGGTCGCTGTGGAAAGCCGTGGGGGAGGCCTATGTTCAGCAGTGGACGTCCTTTTGCTGATAATGATGATGATGATGATGAGCCTTTTAGGCTTACTGCTGTCATTTTATGTATGAAATTGACAGCAGCGCAACTGCCGTAGTGTGAAAGTGCTCCTGTAGTAGTTCAAACCATGATAATTTATTTGTAGTAAAGCCGTAAGACTTTTCTACAGAGGTGAAAAATGTAATAGCATTTATCTTGACAGCTTATCTAGAACAAAAATTCCCGACGAAGTTAATTCTATTGGTACAGTAATAAGTTCCTTAAAGTCGTTAATTTGATGACGTCATCCCTCTGAAATTCTGAATAGTCAGTTTAGATTCAGTCGGTTTCTTCAAAATATAGAAATGTTTGGTTGCTACGCTTGTCTGCTTAATTTTTGATTTATCAAAACACTCCAAATCCGTCTAATCCAAAAAAATCTTCGAGTCAATGACATCTTAAACCGATTGGAGCCTGGATTATGGTTGGCAAAGCTGTTATGACAGAAAACAAAAGGAGGGGAGTTATAGTGTTGGATTAGTTTTGTTCGATGGTTTAGACATAGTTAGACTGTCAAATATTTTTGAAGCAGTGATGAAAATTTTGAAAAAATATATGCGGTATACATATTTTTTAATAAATTGTTATTCGAAAATAGCGTTGCAGTGAACAGGAGGTCGATTCTAGCAGTAATAGAACTTATTTTATGTGGTAATCCGATTGCGATTTTAACCGTTTTACCTAAAATATCAAGTAAATTATCTACACCAAAAAAAAACTATCGCACGAATAAAATCGAAATACAAAGAAATCGTGACCCTGAGAAATCAAAAACTATTTTTTTTTACAAATAAAATTCGATCAATGAACTCTTTTCGTATACGAATTTCGCGAGAATTGTTTCTCTGGATCCTAAATAAATTTACTACCAAGAACGTCAATTACGGAAGTCTCGACATAGTTCCCTGCAAAACCACCAGGTAGCGCTCGAAAAAAGCTGAGACTAAATTGTTTTTTTTCGTGTATTTATTCATTGATAAGAATTATATATATATATATATATATATATATATATATATATATATATATATATATATATATATATATATATATATAAAATAACAAATATTAATTAATGGAAAATGCTTTTGATTGTAGCTAGCAGCAAAAGGATATCTGATGCAGCAAAAAATCTAAAAATTGAAATTGTCTACGTAAAAAGTCAAAAATGATGCTTCAAATTTCGACCTCAGGTGACATCGCAGCCATTAAAAGGTAAAGAAATGAAAATCGGTTGTCTAAAGCGAAGCTTTGTTTCTACCTCTATAGTTATCTTGCACTAAAATCAATGACACCCTTATTCGACGTCAACAAATTTAAATTTCTACATTCTTTGCTACCGGATCAAACTTTTAATAACTGCCAACCTGCACAGAATATAAAAATGTGCAAGATCTTGGATCCGATATATGAATAATCTCTAAGAGCAAACAGATCTCATAAATATGCGAAGTCCCGGGGTGGCATCGTTGCTCGTGAATAAAATCTGAAAGCCTTCACGCTCGATCGGGTTTCACTTGCCAGCTATGCATTTTATGAACTACCGATACACGACTTGTAGGCGATTGCCTCTTTAATAAATTCTCGACGATATGCTGATGAGAATGTGGAAGTGAATAATGAATGTCAGAAGTGCAAGAGACGCATTTTATAAATTGCTTCAGAGCCCCTATTTTAAAATTGCTCGCGTCAAGATGGCGTGTGATAATCATTGATTAATGTCTGATTTTCTAAAGAAAATTAATATAATATAAATATTTGACAACATCACATACAGTGCTCCGATCCCAAGCTAAGTAGCTTTAGCACTTGTGTTATGGATATCGGAAACAACGGTGGTAACACAACACCCAGACCCGAGACAAATAGAAACTATAAAGAATATAATTCCACGTAGGGGTGATTTAAAAAAAAATACCTGAATTTTTTAAATACTAACGTCTATATTTTGCGTGATTTTCATTAGCTTTTGAACGGAATTCACACGCCAGATTCGAGCGAGTGAATAAAATTGAGCTTCTTAGCATAGTGCTTGATATGAAATTATCAGGATTGCAGAGGATTAATCCTAGTTATGTTAGAAAGTATCGGTTGGGTAAAATTTAAAATGAAATTACCGATTCAATGGTAGTAGATTATCTTGTTATCGTAAAAGTCCACATTGGTATGTGTACTCTTAAGATTAGATCAAACATGCAGATCAGTTACTTGATTCTCGCGTTAATCAAACTGAATTTGTACAGTTATCCTATTGCAAATTTAAACGTTTTGCCTAAAAATCAACGAACGAAAAAAAAATGCATAGAAATCGTGACCCTGAGAAGTCAAATACTACTTTTTCTTCGGTAATGAAAATTTGATAAGTGAACTTTTTTCGTATACGAATTGCGTGAGAATTGGCACCCTGATCTTATTTATGTTGGCTATATGATGTATTTGCTAAAATCCGTTTTTCATGCTAGTCGAGTATTTAAAACAACCTTAAAATTCCTTATTATCGGCATGATCAATTTGAAAATAAGATTAAGTCAAAATTTACAACTTACATAGGTAATGCATCGTTGATTTATTTAAACTCGATTTTACCAACGCGATAAAAAGAATATTCGTTGAATAGAATACAAAACGCCTAATTTGAAAACGTTATCGATTTGTTAGCAATCATGTAGGTAAATGTAGTTTTAAAATCTGTCGTTAGAAACTTATTCAGCCGGATAAGTCTTATGTGACGTTGATAAAATCCACTCTTAATGATATTATTTTAAAAGTAAGAAAGTTTGTATACACGTTTGGACTAGCAAAAGAATGGACTTTATTTTTTTTAAGTAAATAGATAACCTAAGTACTAACGTTAGCGTGTCTTCTATTTATAGATTGACAACATATCTCTATCGCTGCCTATCCGTCGTTATAATTACTGTATTAGCACAAAGTTCGCAGTAATCTGTTTACTCAAAAGCCTTTGAAGTAATTTCGCTGTTCGCGACTAAACTTGCCAGATCGGATTGTTATCTGTTGATCAAAGCATTGTGGCCTGGTGAATTAAATGACAAACCGCCAGCTTCCCGTTGCTGATTAAACTAATCCGTTTGTCAGTAAAATTGTGTCTCTGATTGGTGTCACTGAGCAAATCAGCAGCAAATTTATTTCTACGATAACTAACTATTTAAAGTATCTAATAGTCCCCCTAGCCGATTTCGACTACGGTGGCCAGTCACAACGGCTAACCGACTGCGCGGGACATATGCACAGTGCACAAGTGTGTGCGCAAACACAGGTGCACTCTCTTTTCCTTTCACTCTCGTAACCCGATGGGACAGCAATCTGACACGACCGGAGAGAGTTCAGGCGCAGGACCAACGGCTTTACGTGCTTTTCCGAGGCACGGGGGTGAAACACCGCCAACTTCCAAACTCCGGGCTACCCTAAGAATTGCTGAACAGAAAAACTCAGGTATATATTTTTGGCCCGACCCGGGGATTGAACCCGGGACCTCTGGCGCAGCCGTCGCTTTAAAGTGCGACTCTTCTACCGCTGCGCCACCGAGGCAGTTAAGTTAAAAGTATCTACTGCAGTAACGGTATGAAAAAAATATCAATCTTATTGATTACTAAAATGACGATCTCCAAGGTCAATTGGCTTGCGCGCTGGTTTTCAGGGCTGGTTCGATTCTCGGTCGTGTCAAAAATATTATATTACTGCGGTCATCCGCGACTTCGTCCGCGCGCTTTAAGTTTGCTCCCTCCCCTCCCATCGCAGTGCGATGTTTAATAGCCTAAAGCCGTCCTCAGTAAATAAGCTATGCAACACTTTTTTTTTTCAAATCAGTCCACTAGTTCCTGAGATTAGCGCGTTCAAACAAAAAACAAACAAACTCTTCAGCTTTATAAATATTAGTTAGCTAATATTGGTATTTTAGTTTTGGTATCACATCTGTTTGAAAAGCATTTCACTTATACCCAAGTGCTTTTGATTTATAATTTAGAATAAAATAAATGCGTTTTCATGCATGCAAATACATACATATTTCCTACGATGAATATCTAAGCTTGAATAAACTTCATAGTTCTAACAAGGCAATACTCAAGCCCACAAATTGGCAACAGTAGAATACCAGAAGGGCGATTCAGAACGTTCGATAAGCCATTCGGCTTGGGTTTCGGCTAGATTTTCTATTCATTTTTAAATTAATGTCGCATTTTGATCGGATGTCGATATGTCAGTTCGGTTACAATTATAATAAAAGATCATAATAAAATAGTTTCATCGGCTAAATCCACGTAGTTATAATTCAATTAATATGTAAAAGTTATCGAATCGTAACCCAATCCGTAACCGAATGGTTCTGAATCGGGGGGCAGGTACGTTAATTTACTCCCATACAAGGTTACTCCCTTAACTTGGCTCGCATCAAGGCTCAAATTGAACGCTGAGCTCAAAGTGAGCTACGGGATAGAAGCCGAATTGTTTCAGGCGTAATGACGTGTTCAGTGCATACCACATCTGGGTAGAAGCTATTCTGAGCTGAAGCTGTTTGGAGAATGTCCTAAAAGCGAAAGTGAAGTTGATTCTACACTGTTAAGACAGTTTGTGAGTATTGAACTTGTAAATGTACTAAAAGCGTTCCCCAGCGATAGCTTCCGCGCGTTTTGAGCTTTGCTCCATAGCAAGCTTTCCTTGATAAATAAGCTATCGAACGAAAATATTTTTTAATATTTTTCGAATCGGTCTAGTAATTACTGAGATAAGCGCGTTCAAACAAACAAACAAACTCTTCAGCTTTTTGATATAAGTATAGATTGAAATAAATACACCTATTATTAGGATTACGCTTCAGTAAAAAAAGTAGAAGTGAAAATCATTGACATTACCAAAGATCAAGCAAGTTTTCTTGTACCAAATGCAGAAGTTTGATTTGCCTCTTTGTGCGCTTACAATGATTGGGCAATTTACATACATAATGAACCCATCATAAGACACAATTTCCTACTGGTATTTTAGATTGTGGGGTAGTTCGAATAGTTTAAATTTATGCGTTTGATGCATTCGACGCATACAAACCGCTATGAATGAGATGCGCTGATGTGCAATAAGGTATAATGCAGGTCAGAAAGTTAAAATTATACAGGATGTGGCCTGTAATAAGAGCAAAAAATTTAATGAAAGGTCTTTTAACTAGCTATCAGTCATCTTTTTGTTTTAATTTGTTAGAGTAAAAGTAACATTATTGTCAATTTCAAACAAGAGAAATCGACCCAGCTTGCAGCAACTTAGCGCAAACAAATGGTAATTGACTGCAGCGAGTTAGCGATTTTTATATAAATTTCTATATCTCTGAGTTAAAGCATTTTAGAGCACTATAACCAGCCCCCCGATCTAGAACCATTCGGTTACGGATTCGGTTACGATTCGATAACTTTTCTTTTTAGGGTTCCGTAGCCGAATGGCAAAAAACGGAACCCTTATAGTTTCGTCAAGTCTGTCTGTCTGTCCGTCCGTATGTCACAGCCACTTTATTTTTTATACAAGCATCACACTATTAAAATTTAGTAGAAAGATGTATCCTCTTAACCGCTTCACGATTGTCATACAAAAAATTAAAAATAATGTCATTTAAGGGGGGGCTCCCATACATAAAACGAAAACCAAAAAAATTTTTTTTAATCAAATCTATGCGTGTTGGGTGTCTATGGATAGGTATTTTAAAATGACTTAGAAGTTTCTAAAACCATTTTCTCTTAAAGTCTAACGTTTCGTAGCAAGACGCTTCCAAAGTGGTAAAATGAGCGTCCAACCCATCTAACTTCTGAATTAAGCGAGTGTAAATTTTGAAAAAAATATATAATGAAGGACTGACCAAATACTTTCAACGAAAATTGGTTTGGACCGGATCGGACGAGAAATTTTTGAGATATAGCACATTTTCGACAACCGCAAACATAACTTTGTTCTTCATACAAACACTATGAAAAACAAAGTTATATTTGCTGTCAACAAAATATTGTGGTATTTTACTAAGTGGAAGTAAGTGGATTCCCCAATTCAGGTAAAGTTGTTACGGAACCCTCAGTGCGCGTGTCCGACTCGCACTTGGCCAGTTTTTAGGGTTCCGTAGCCGAATGGCAAAAAACGGAACCCTTATAGTTTCGTCAAGTCTGTCTGTCTGTCTGTCCGTCCGTATGTCACAGCCATTTTATTCTGTAACTATAATCATTACGGGACATCATATCGAGACGTAAGGGAGCTTGACCAAGACCATAAGCTCCAAGCCAACCTCACCTTCACGTGGTGCGTCCTGTTTATACAGACGAGGCTCTGGCGACCGACCGATGGCGGTATAACAATCCAATGTAAGGCGCAGCTAAATGTTAGACTGTGACGGGCAGCAGCGTCACAGCTGCAAGGGGCTGCGCCTCTGCGCTCGCCAACCCGCCTGCCAAGCGTGGCGAGTATTGGCAAAATCCCCTCATGAGTGCACACAAAAAACCAGGCCCCCAGTCTCCGGCAGCCCCGCTATTCCTGACTCCGGTAGCGGTCACGGTAACGTAGGGGCAGGGGGTGCTAAGAATCCCCGGAGGCGATCGCGCTGCCACCCCCGACGACAACTGGCCCTGGTAACGTACAACATGTGTACACTGAGGACAGATGAGAAATTGCTCGAGCTGGAGGAAGAAATGAGCAGGTTACACTGGGACATAATGGGTCTATCAGAAGTCCGTAGAGAGGGAGAGGACATGATAACTCTACAGTCCGGAAACCTGCACTACTACCGGGAAGGCAACCAACGAAAGTGCCAAGGTGGTGTCGGGTTCCTCGTTCACAAGTCCCTCGTCAACAATATCTAGACCATCGAGAGTGTGTCGAGCAGGGTAAAATACCTTATACTCAGAATATCCAAGAGGTATTCGCTGAAGGTCATACAGGTATATGCACCGACCTCGAAACATTCGGATGAAGGAGGATTCGGAGGAAATGAATGAGGACGTAAGTAGAGCCATACATACTTCCAAAACCTATTATACTGTTGTAATGGGGGACTTCAACGCAAAACTAGGCAAGCGAGGCGAGAATGAGTTGAAGGTGGGACCTTTTGGATACGGGCAAAGGAACGCCAGGGGACAGAGGCTGGCCGACTTTCTGGAGAAGAAGGGACTCTTTGCGATGAACTCTTTCTTCCAGAAGCCGCCTCAAAGGAAGTGGACTTGATCGATGGCTTCACGAGAAACGAGATTGACTTCTTCATGACCTCCAAGAGACGGTTATTCAATTATGTCTCCGTGATCAACAGGGTGAAAACCGGAAGCAATCACCGAGTGGTTCGAGGCACATTGAATATAAATGTCAAATTGTAAAGATCCCGCCTGATGAAGTCCACGCTCCGACCGACTCGTGCTCATATCCAAAATCCCGAGAGCTTTCAACTCGAGTTGTCAAACCGCTTTGATTGCCTAGAAAATTGCGTTACAGTGGACGAAATTAACAACGGGTTTGTGGAAACTGTTCAAACGGTGGGGTCTAAGTATTTTAGGCCTGGCCGTAAAAATAGACCTCAAAAACTGTCGGTCCACTCTCGACCTTATGGCAAAACGTCGATCTATGGCACTGCAGACCTCCGTTAATGCTGAAAACTACAGGCAGCTTAATAGACAAATATGGAAGTCCCTGCGACACGACATTCGTTGCTTTAACACTAATAGGGTTAAAGAAACGATAGAGCGGAACCAAGGCTCCAAAGTGTTTGCAAGGGACATGTCTATTAGGCAGAGCCTGTTGACGAAGCTTAAGACGGAGGACGGCAGTGTAGCGTCGACGAAAGCAGAGGTTTTGAGGGAGATCGAAAGGTTCTATGGGCAGTTGTACACCTCAGTAGCCAAACCCGTTGATAGCTCGGCCAGAGACCCACGAGCTATCCTGACCCGTCACTACACCGAAGACATCCCGGACATCAGCCTCTACGAGATTAGGATGGCCCTTAAACAGCTCAAAAACAACAAGGCACCTGGCGAGGACGGAATCACAGCAGAGCTTCTGAAGGTGGGTGGAACACCGGTACTTAAAATCCTTCAGAGACTCTTTAATTCCGTGCTGCTAGAGGGCATCACGCCTGAGGCATGGAACAGGAGTGTAGTGGTGTTGTTCTACAAAAAAGGAGACAAAACCTTTTTGAAGAACTACAGACCCATCTCACTCATGAGCCATGTCTACAAGCTGTTTTCGAGGGTCATCACGAATCGTCTCGCACGTAGGTTTGATGACTTCCAGCCTCCCGAATAAGCCGGTTTCCGAAAAGGCTATAGTACCATAGACCACATTCATACGCTTAGGCAAATTATACAGAAGTCCGAGGAGTATAATATGCCTCTATGCTTAGCGTTTGTGGACTATGAGAAGGCCTTTGATTCGATCGAAACTTGGGCGGTGCTTCGGTCTCTGCAGCGGTGCTACATAGACTATGGGTATATAGAGTTGTTGAAGTGCCTTTACAATAACGCCACCATGTCGGTCCGAGTACAGGAGCAGAACACGAAGGCGATTCCATTGCGGAGAGGTGTGAGACAGGGTGATGTCATATCTCCGAAACTGTTCACAGCGGCATTGGAAGACGCCTTCAAACTTCTGGAATGGGAAGGAATCGGCATCAATGTTAATGGCGAATACATCATACACCTCCGATTTGCCGATGATATAGTTGTTGTGGCAAAGACGCTGGACGATCTTGGCACTATGCTCGAAGACCTTGACCGAGTATCCCAACAAGTGGTTCTTAAAATGAACATGGAAAAGACGAAAATTATGTCGAACTCCCTTGTAGTACCCACTCCAGTATCCGTTGGGAGTACGTCTACCTGGGACAAGTGATCCAATTGGGTAGGTCCAACTTCGAGAAAGAGGTCAATCGACGAATCCAACTCGGCTGGGCAGCGTTCGGGAAATTGCGCAAGAGTGTCTTCTCATCTCATCTACCTCAGTGTCTGAAGACGAAAGTCTTCAACCAGCGTGTGTTACCAGTGATGACATACGGATCCAAAACATGGTCTCTTACTATGGGCCTTATAATGAAGCTCAAAATCACACAAGCGATGGAAAGGGCTATGCTGGGTGTTTCTCTACGTGATCGAATCAGAAATGAGGAGATACGTAGAAGAACTAAGGTAACGGACATAGCCTTGAGAATCAGTAAGCTCAAGTGGCAATGGGCAGGGCACATAGCGCGAAGAACTGATGGCCGTTGGGGCAGGAAAGTTCTAGATTGGAGACCCTTCGACCAGAGACGCAGCGTGGGACGTCCACCAACAAGATGGACAGACGACCTTATAAAGATCGCAGGATCAAACTGGATGCAGACCGCTAGTGATCGGTCGCTGTGGAAATCCGTGGGGGAGGCCTATGTTCAGCAGTGGACGTCCTTTGGCTGATAATGATGATGATGATGAATCATTACACAATTGAAATTTGGTAGGAAGATGTATCCTGTTAACCGCTTACCAATTCTCATACAAAAAGTAAATAATAATGCCATTTAAGGGGGGGCTCCCATACATGAAACTAAAACCTAAAAATTTTTTTTGGTTAAACCGATGCTTGTGGGGTGTCTATGGATAGGTCTTTTAAAATGACATTGAAGTCCCATAAACCGTTTTCTTTTAAAGTCTGGCGTTTCATAGCTAGACGCTTCCAAAGTGGTAAAATAGGCGTCCCCCCCATCAAACTTCTAAACCAAGCAAGTGTAAATTTTGAAAAAAATATGGAATGTAGATCGTAACAAATACTTTCAAAGAAAATTAGTTTGGACGGGATCGAACTAGAAGTTTTTGAGATATAGCACATTTTCAACAACCGCAAACATAACTTTGTACTTCATACAAACACTATGAAAAACAAAGTTATATTTGCAGTCAAAAAAAAATGTGGTATTTTACTAAGTAGAAGTAAGTGGATTCCCTAATTCAGTTAAAGTTGGCACGGAACCCTCAGTGCGCGAGTCCGACTCGCACTTGGCCTGTTTTGTAAAGACTTTATTGAACAAAGCATCTTGACCAAAACTCTACAGAAACTCGGCCTATTTTGCGTCTGCATGCGTCTTTACAAAATGTTCGGATAAAATATATAAATATTTGAAAGAATACAGACAAATAATATTTTTGAAAAATAATTAGGGGTTTACGAGGAATTCAATGGCAGAATAGACATTTTGAGGTTATATTTTGTGATTGTAAAGTTATTACACCTTTACTGCATTCATTTTGATACATGAAGTAGTAGAAGTGAAGAAGGTAATTGTTGTATATTACTAAAGTAATTCCATACTTAGTTACCCATAAAATACCAGTGCAATTATAATTCAAACAATATTTTTGAAATATAAACTACAAAGACGCAATTTGTGCCCTGCTTTGGTCAATATCCTTTCGAGTACAAAGGTGGACTTAATGGTAAAAGCAACTTTCACATATTAATAAATTTATAGTAACGTATTAATCCAATGCAACTATTATATTTTGTTCTTTTATTGTATTTTTAACGAAACTGCCCTATCGAAACGTGATTAAATGGCGACATCAATTTTAAAAAAATAGATAATCCAGCCGAAACCCATGCCGTATGCCTTATCGATCAATCTGAATCGCCCTGCAGGTCCAGGTAAATGTACTTACTCTTTTGGTACAGCGATTTAAAGTGTGTCTTGGCCTCTGACACAAGAGAACGCCATCTGATTTGGTATTGCGCCGCCACTTGCCAGTCCGCAACTTGTAGCTCCTGCAAATCTATCAGATCGACGGCGTCCTTCCAGCGGCATCTGGGCCGGCCGACGGGGCGGCGGCCACGAGGGATTCTAACATACACTGCTTTGGCGCTACGATCCTCCCCCATTCTTTCGAGATGGCCCATCCAACGGAGTCTCTGGGCTTTGGCTTCTCCCAAAAAATTCGGTATGGAGATCAGTTTTTCGATCTCTTGGTTTTTTCGGACCTTCCAGCTTCCATCTTCTCTCTGAGGTGGACCCAGAATCTTCCTCATGATCTTCCTCTCCGCCATTAAAAGCTTTTCTTCTTCCTTGAGGGTTAGTGTCCAAACCCCAATGCCATACATCAAGATCGGTCTCATGAAAGTTTTGTATATGCGTATCTTAGTTTTCCTGCTAAGAAGCCGACCTCAGTAAAGCCTACGACAGTATCGATAGAGAATCACTGTACAACATACTTGACAGCTTTGTCATCCCACCAAAACTTATTATGCTAATTAATCCCTCAAGCGTATGTGAACGAGACACAATAGATATTCTATTGCGACCGCTCGGGTGTTGAAGCATTAAGGTTGCTATTAGAGTGAGGAAGATGCGCGTCAGGGTTGGGGATGAATTAACGGAGGAGATCGATATGGTGACGGGACTAAAACAAGGAGATGCTTTGTCTCCAATGCTCTTCAACCTGTCTCTAGAACATGTCATACGGACGGACAACATGGGGTCATTGGTTACGCGGATGACTTGGCTTTCCTGGGCCAGACCAAGGGAGAGGTAGAGATTGCGGCGCAGAACCCCGCTTCTGAGACATCCAGAGTTGGACTCAGAATAAATCAGGAGAAGATGGAATGTCTCCACATGAAGCGTTATAAAAACACAAGGCAGCAGTGCGAACATCTGCAATGTGGAGATATAATGTTTAAAGGAGCCACTAAATTTAAGTACTTGGGGTGTACCATTACTGACGCAAACAAGGGAAGAGAAGATAGATACCCGCATACAGAATGCTTTGCATTGTACAGCTGCCCTTCACAAAATGCTGGTGTCTAAGCTTCTTAGCAGGAAAACCAGGTAAATGTACACTCTGTAGAATCATTAATTAACATTTTTGATCCTGTTACAGGCCACACGCTGTATTTGAATGGGCTAGGTTTTAATATTTATTTGAAACAATTAGTCACTGATGATTGACATTTAGTAACGTTTAATTGCTTCGCAAATATTATAACAGCAAACCATTTTAATACATAAAGGTTTTAGAATATTTTTAGCACTTATAGTTTCATATTTTATATTCATAAACATGAAATATGGAACCAAAAATTTGAGCACTAGCGGGATTTGAACCAGCACTTTCTGGCTGACCGGGCCAAACGCTCTTACCAATTGAGCTACCGTGCTGTCAGTCTGACCCTGCGAAATTTGTGGTATCTTATGAATACGTCTTTGTGTGACGCTTAGCACCATCTAGCCGTCTGTTTATGAAACAGATGGCCCAAGCAGTTATTTTTTACAGAATAAATTCAACTTGGAAATTGATGAAGTTTCGCTATCTAATGGTTTTAGAATGTTTTTAACGCTTATAGTGTCATATTTTATATTCATAAAGATGAAATATGAAACCAAATATTTGAGCACTGGTGGGACTTAATATTCATAAGAGACCACAAATTTCGCACTTTCAGACTGACAGCACGGTAGCTCCATTGGTAAGAGCGTTTGGCCCGGTCAGCCAGAAAGTGCTGGTTCAAGTCGACAACAGATATATACTTTTTATTTTCTTATTCTGATGTCAGTAAACTAATCTAGGGCGTATTGCGAACCAACTTCAGCCGTTCAATTTCCAGGCAGCTCAATTCCGACTCAGTGTAAACGAATATTCTCAATATATTAATATTATATTAATACTACAATCGTACTTATATTAATATGTATTTTGTTTTTATAAAATAATTTTAAAAATATCATGTGACAGTAAAGCTGATTCGCTTAACTATCAAAACTGCAACGCTAAATACACATTACCGACCGGTCAGATAATTAATTTGTCCCTCTAGATTCTAGAGTATCAAAAAATCCTATCTCAGCCGCCACCCAAAGATAGTTAAACATTAATATTTGATCAACCAAACTACGAGTAGTTCTGGACCGAATTTATAAAACTGGTTATAACATGTCGAGTTCCTATCGGAAAGTCAAACGGTAGCCGGAAAGCGTCGGCAGTATTACCCATCTCAGTCGTTAACATTAAAATCATTAATGACGTCTTTAAGATGGCAATTAGGTATAAAGGTTCGTAAGTTCTTACAATTTGCAGCACTAACACTGATATAATCAGCGGCTAATTATATCTTAAGCTAGATAGGAAAACAACTACAATGTGAACTACGTAGTGTAAGCGGGATTTGTAAATAATTTGATTCGATTACGTTTGAAACTATACCTATTGCTTCTCGTACACGAGTACTCCAACCACGCCGAAGCCTGCATGACAGATCCGCCATCTTGACAACTTTCTTGGTGATTTGCGTCGTCCGACGCTAGAACGGTGCGCCTGTTTACATCCAGGTTCCATAGTCATATCCTCAATCAATGTTTACGCTGGTAGCATTTGCCACTTGTTTAAAGCCACTAACCGGACACAGCAGCTAGATGTTTGGATCGCCATTTTAATTGCAAATGTTTATTGTATTCAAGCACGAATAACAATTGCTCTCAATTAGCTTAGGTAATACTCCTACTGAGCTGGCTCATGAAAATTTGAAATCGCAAAAAGTAGATCAACTCCGCCTTGACTATCTCGCTAGTAATAAGGTTGAATCTTAGTTAATTTATGAGAACTTGAATATTTAAAAACAATTCTTTTGAATATGTCAAAAGAAAATTAAACCTCCAAAAAACGATTAGGTTTATATAAAAAAATGCATTACTAAACTTTTCATATTCCAAAAGTATACCCGTCAGTGAAACAAAAATCTTTCCCCGGTAAATCGACTATCCATCTGATGCAATAGTTGTTATCAAAGTGGTTATCAAATGGTTGCGGGAAATAATGTGTTAAAAGTTATTTTTGTCTCACATTTCGTTGTTAAAAAAGTCAATCTCGCATTAAAAATGAGTTTCTCGAACTGAAAATACAAAATGAATCAGCAAGAAGGTCAAGCCTCACACAAGGCCCCACATCCCCTCTCAGACCTATCTCTGAACGTCATCCATCACCAATCTTTCTGCCGATTGTGCCTGTCATTAATCACTCGCTACAAAGGAACTTAATTGCGTCCTGCTTAGTCCTGGATTCGACTTTTATTGTCTCTCTGCGTCATTCATTTTAGCCTTTGTGCTTTGCCTCAAATGTGTCATTAGTGCTGTGTGCGTTTCTTTTGTTTCAAATTAATAGTCTTGACTATAGTGATATCAAACATTCGCTCATTCTGTGGCAATAAAACGTGGGACTGTGACAGCGCATTCTTATGTTTCTGTCACACTTACACGCTTTATGGGGTAACGAAGTGTTGCGCCAGTATAGTATAGATATCGATACTTAAAATATTTATGATTTGAAATATATGTTTTTTTTTCAATCTTTATTTATTTTGGGGCTTTTGATACATCACATGCCAGCCCCATCGTACCTTAATCTATTTTATACATAGAGTAAACACGGACAGTTGCGCAGGTAGAAGGAATTCAAGGTTTCAGAAATACGTTTGCTAAACATTTCGCAGCCTCAGATGTAGGGTCAGATAAAATTTTAATGAATGCACCTACATCGCACATGTTTATATTGAATTTCTGAATCATTGAATCCCTCCCACACCGATATTTCTCACATTCCACAAGAATATGTTGGACGTCGTCAATAGTGCCACAAATGTCACAATTTGGGGAAGGGGCCTTCCTCATAAGGAATGCAAATTTATTTGACGGATAATGTCCAGAACGCAATCTGTGCAGTACAACAATGTGTTTTCTGCTTAAACTATTGTGATAGAACCACTGATACCGAGGAAGCTGACATCGTTTTATATATATATGGATATATGGATTATATATGGATTGAAAAACGGACAAAAAGCTTCATTAATAATCGCATAACGCCCCAGGTCAGCCTTTTTGAGGAATAAGGCAAATAATGTACAACGGTTTTTAACAGTGAATGCCTCAGGCCGCAAACTGGACGGACGCGGGTGCGGGCGCGGGGGAGACCGCGGAACTCGCGCGATTTGATATATTTATGCTTCAGTTTTTATTAACCGTTCTTTGTGTCCATATCTTGCAATAGCCCTACACAAACCGGGGGTGCATACAGGGACAATCGTCGGTTTGTGTCACACAGCTTTTAGATTAATGTTGTCAAAAGGGGCTCTGCGTGTGAACTTCGGCCCCATGTACGCCTTCCAAAGGTCCGGGAACCCATGGTCCCGAAAATGGAAAAGACACAACATAATAATATTATTTCCCCACAGTCACAACGACTAACCGACTGTGCGGGCCATAATTATAGTACACAAGTGTGGGTGCAAACACAGGTGCACTATCTATCACTATTTATTCCTTTCACTCTCATAGCTTTATGGGACAGCGATCTGACACAACCAGAGAGTGATCAGGCGCAGGATCAACGGTTTTACGTGCTTTTCCGAGGCACGGTGGTGTAACACGGCCAACTTCGAAACTCTGGGCTACACTGAGAATTTCTGAACAGAATAATCCAGGTTCATATTTTTATGGCCCGACCCGTGGATAGAACCCAGGACCTCTGGCGCAGCCGTCACTTGAAAGTGCGACCCTCTACCGCTGCGCCCCACTGAGAAATTTAGATAACAATACAGTGAGTGTATGAAGAATCTTTTACTTTTGCCAGTTACGAGTTATTCCATAAAAGTATTCTAACTGTATCAAAAATTGCGTAGATAAACACTGACAATGTCGGTAGCATCATTTTTTTTTCATAACTGGTTCTAATTCTAATGTTGTATCCACACCGCTCGGCTGCTGCATACGTCAATTAACTATCAGATGAGCGGCATGGCCGCTGGCCCATTCTACCGGCCAGTGTAGATACACCATTAAGTAAACACTTTTTGACTTAAAAACTAATTGCTTTATAAAATTTTCCACCTCTTTAGCACTTGGTAGCGGAAGTATAACACCAGATGACTTTGCCGGAAAACTTTTTTGCTCTCCAAAGCATGCTCGATCTAGTTAAAACTGTAGTTAAGACTAAAAGCAACTCTAGGTACACACAAAAACTTTCGACTTGAGCCATTTTAAAAAATGTGTAAGATTAGGGAAAAAAATAATTTCATTTAGCTAATAATATGCGTTTTAAGGGACTGCTGATACCATTTAGCTATACCCACCTGAATTTTAATCTATTTATAAGACGATTTAAGGTGGATTTATATTTGTCTGACGTGTCGTGTCGTGACGCATCAGAACGCAATCGATTCCATACATTTAGTGAGGAAACGTATATATTAGTGTGATGTGACGTGTCGTGATGGGATCTGTACCCCAATCACGAACTTTTGACGTATTCGTCACGTTATCGTAGCGAGTTTACGTAGTACAACGTTAGTCGGCATCACGAAGCACTCTCGTGTCGTGTAGTAAACTCGATAGCATTGACGAAGATGACGTCATACTAACGTAAACATGGCCGTTGAATGACACGTCCAGAAACAAGTTAAGCGATATTTTTATGAATATTTTCGAAATATATCATGAAATTCCAGTAAAATCTAAGAGAAATCAATAACGGAACAAAATTACTATCAATGAGTTGGCAGGGTTAGCAAATGTAAAAATTTGGTCTATTAAAATATGAAGATATATGTTTTTCTGTAATCTTTAGATTTTTGAACTGTTTAGTAGACTGTCAATTGACAGATTGACGTTATGCCATCATATTGTGACAAATTTTCAAAATTTTAAAAAAGATTTAGTTAAAAATTATTAAAATAACGAGGACAAGTCCTTTGCAGTACAACGTAACAATATTTGATATATGAAAAAGTAAGTACGTAAAAGTAATACAAGGATAAGTGATTAAAATGTTTTTATTCATTGGCTATTATAGCAAGATAAACTCTAGCTAGATCTTATTTCTCAATCAATTGTGATTTATCCAAGCCCTCAGCTCTCCAAGAGGACGCTGTTTCTAACATATAGAATGAAAAGCATTAACGTAAATAAAATATATATATATTATTTTTCAGAATGAGGACAGACCAAAATACAATGTGTAGAAAAACGCCTATATACGCCAGCTAGAAGAAATAAAGTGAGTCTAGCAGTTCCAGCGGTCTTCGTTACTCCCATATGTCATATTGAGAGCAAAGATGAACCCAACAAGATCAAAATGGATACACCTGTTACAAGTGCCTCGTTCCTGATTTCTTTTAAAGTTAAAAATAAGGAGTATAAGATAAAAATATTATAATAAATTTCATATTTCTACTGCAATGTCTTAATTTTAGAATACTAAATAAGACCACTAACGTTTTCTTTATTCCACACGTTTCTTTATTTCTCGCCAAAAGCCAAAGCTCTGTCTGTTGTTATATGTGAGATTTTGAGCAAATATAGTAAGAAACTATGTATTGAATCCGTACGTTCTCACTAGTACACACACACCCGTTGAAGACTTTCGTCTTCAAACACTGAGGTTAATGAGACGGCCACGTTGGATTCGTTGATAGACCTCTTTCTTAGAACCACTAGTTGTAAGGCTCGGTTAAGGCTTTCGACTGTAGTTCCAAAATCTCATCTTTGCCTGCACGAATAGTATATTATCAATAAACCGGAGGTGAGAAATGTATTTGCTATTGACTTTGATGCCGAATCTTTCCTATTCCAGGAGCTTAAATCCGCCTTCAAATGCAGCTGTATGATAATTTTAGAAAAAAAAACAATTTAGGCGGTCTTATCCGTAAAAGTTACCTAGTTTCTCTTCGCTCATTTTTGACACACAGAATCTCAAGTAATCTTGTTGCAACTCACGATACTATACGTTAAAGAAAGATTCGTGATCGCAAATTCAGTTTAACACTATAGAAAATGTTTACGCACAATAAATGTCAGGTATTTGAGCTGCCAAATTTAGTTTGTTTTACGTCCGATAGAGGCGCTTTCAGATTCTCATACAAATGATTACGTTACTATACGAATACTTTGACGCAAATTATTCGTGATAGGGGTACTGAACGTTTCCATACTAAATGTATGAAACCGATTGCGTTCTGGTGCATCAAGACACGACACGTCATATAAATATAAATCCACTTTTACTCCGCTACATCCGTGGTAGTTCTTGAGATCCTTTTTTTCGTGGATATAATTCTTTATGTAAGCCCGGTCTTTCTGGGTTGCTTGTCTTTGGTGGAAATAATACTTACTGCCAAATATGCTACACTTTTTTTTTGGTATCGCCTGTGATTGGTCGCTGTGGAAACCCATAGGGGAGACCTATGGTCATCAAAGGGAGTCCTTTGGCTAATTTTGATGATGATGATGATGATACAAGCGGACCCAGCGACCTTCCTCCCTCGGTCCAGCCGCTTAATTATCTTATTTTTTTCTATAGTTCATCAGCGGAATCGGTTAAGCCGTTCACACGTGATGTCGTTACCAAGAGAAATATGGATTCATTTTTATATACATATAAAGATAAAGCCCTCCTCGGAGGTACCTACTCAACCAATTTTAGTTAAAGAGTTATATCTAATTATTTTGTAAGTATTTGTCAATCAATATCATCTTATATCAAATAATCTCTCTCACAGAACTATATCAATGCATGTATGTCTTGACTTTGTCGTACGAAGCGATTTCTTCCATTTATTTTCGTAAGAACGTGATAAATCGGCAGCCATCGCGGGAGGAATTAGTGAGTGCCTATCGAAGATTATCTGCGTCTGGGGGCCTACTACGTGTTTTCCAGCGTTGTTATGAAGGTTGAAAACATTAACAATTGATTTTGAAATGTAAAATACAAAAAAGCTCAAAGTATAAGCCTTAGCGTAGACAAAGTTAGAGAAAAACGTTTGCGATCATACGGCCATATCACGAAACGAGCAGAAGACCATCCGTTTAAGAAATCCCTAAATACAATGTGTTCATTTTACACTTGATCAAACATTCAGGAAGTGCTCACTCCTGCACACTCGCGGTTTTGTATGGAACAGCTGTTTGTTTTTCTTGATTTCGAAGTTGGTCCCATAGCAAAAGTAGTTCAAAACCATCTTTAGAGCACTCCCTAAAAGTTAGATCAAGTGTAAAATAAACATATTGTATTCCCAACCAACCTAGAGAATGAGGCAGACCACCCGCGACCTGGCTAGCAAATGTGCTGAGAGATCTGAAGCGAAGCCTACTATTAGCGAGCATTAAATCGAGAAGCAAGGAACGGCACTAGCAAACGAGCGGTGGTGCCCCGCCCTAGACGAGCTGTCAATCTGTCACCGCCAATTCCGAGCGTTAAATATTGTTTAGCTCTGTCTAAAGTAAATATATTCATGTCATAGTGCCCATGCCATTCCAGAACTGAGCTATCTGAAGCGTATGTACTAAGAGACCCGACTCAGATGAAAACAAGAAAAATAGAACAGTTTCTCAAATATTGAGAAAAGCTATCTGAAGCGTATGTACTAAGAGACCCGACTCTAGATGAAAACAAAAAAAATAGAATAGTTTCTAAAATATTGAGAAAAGGATTAAACTGTAAAACACATAGTAAGTGCCCCATAATCTTACAGGTAAAAGGATTTGCTAGAGACAACAAGTCGAAGGATTTTCGGCCGCATGTTGCATATAAGCCAATGGCTGTGATTTTTGGCAGTACGTACGGTAATAGGTAATACAATTAACCTAATAAAAATATTAATAAAAGGTAGAAACAACAAGGAATAAACATTGTTTGGATTCTTAGATTTCTCGTGATACATTATCATTTCTCAATTTCATTTATGTGCTTTATTTTTGTCTGATTAATTATATTTACAATGAGCAAAATTTTTTGACATGAAACAAAGCGGAACTTGAGCAATAACTCAACTACTTTGTAATTTAATAACAAACAGCCGATAAAAGTAAAACTTTTAATTACGTAAAGTCAAAGTTTAAGTGTTCGCATTTTTCCTTATTGTTCCACATTGGCGCAGCTCGTGAACATCAGTCTGTCTTTTTGAAACAAATATTGCTTTAATTGGCGTGTTATTAACTGAGTCCTGTCAACTTCTGTCAGTGACATGTCTTAAGTCTGTTTTTCTCATAAAATTAATATTCCTATCGGAATAGAAGGACAAGTAAAAGCTGTCAAACGAAACCGATTTAAGATGTCAGTAACTAATTTAAATAAGTAACATTTGTAGCTTTAAATGAGATAACCTTTCGATCAGGTGATTTATAACAATGTTCCTAAGTTAAATATAGTAGTTTACTGCATGATAAACAGTCGACACAAAATATTGAACATGCAGCTCTAGTGTAAAACTAATGTTATTTCATTATACAAAATATTCGTCGATATACATTCCCTGTGTTATTCTGTCTTTATTTTTCTCTTTCTCTTTTTATCACACAGTTTGCTGCTAGTGACATTTCGCTTTTGTCGTTCTATTCCAAAGGGATAATAATTTTATGGTTTTTCTTTGCTAGTCGATTTATGTAAACAGTCTTTATTTTTATTTATTTTTTGTTTACATTCCTTTAAACGAAATAATTCATTTTAAAATAAGATAAGCAGAAAAATAACAACCTACATAGGTAGTTCATCATTGAACACTGATATCTATTTAAATCAAACAGTTAACTAATTAATTTCACTTATGTTATTTTGAAAGTTATAAAAATATTGTTTACATTATTTCACTAGCAAAGAAAAACGGACTTTATCTCACTTGCAATTACCGATAAAGCTGCGCTGTATATTTCTATCTCTCTGTACTTTACGGTCATAAGACTCTATTGCTGATGAGCTGACTATTGATTTAAAGCTAAACTTTTATGAAAACATACGATACTTGAAAGTATATTGTTCGTATTTAATTATAAATCACATTCTGGGCGCAAGATTGTCTTTACATAATGTTTGTAGTGAATTAAAACATTTATAACACAAACAACCCACAGCTCTAATGAACCTATTACACTGTTTTGTCACTTTCTCTCAAATGATGACAACGCCAAGAAAGACCGAAACAAAACAGTGTTATAGTTAAAACAGGTTCATTAGACTGTCTGCGTTATTATGAATAAGGAGGATAGTGTTTTTTTTTTCTGATATTTCGAGATTTATCAAGTGGTATAGTTTTTATTTTTACTTTTAGAATGTTTAGGACTGTCCTGTTTTTGTGGCGACACGTTTGGTGCAGTGGTTAGAGATCCTGACAACTGAATTAGCGGTCGCGGGTTCAAATCCCGCAGGGGGCAAATGTTTGTGTAAGCCACCCACCTAAGTCATATATGTTATATGTATTGAAGTATTTACGGGAGAAGCCCCGTCACAATCGTGGTCTGGTACTTCGTAACACAAAGAAGGAAATTCCTTAAGACAAACCAGTCAATCTATTATTGTAAGAAAGAAAGAAAGAAAGAAAAGACGTTTATTGGTCTACATCACAAACACACACATTCACAACATTTCACATAATAATCAAACGAAATCCAAAGATCGAGAGAGAGAAAAAAAGTTAACACAGAAGAGTAAAAATCACACCACTGGTCGAGGGATGTTTGCAAGGAAGGCGGCTAACCTTGCTGCCAGATGTTATAAACTTCCACTTTTATTTAGGTTTTAGTAGGTTGACTTGGCTGATATAGTAAATGCTGTGGCTCAGGGGAAGTTTTCGAGAAAAATAACACAGAACTTACATATTATGATGTTAGCGAAGTGAGTCAGCTTAATTCGTTTTGGAAAACTCCAAAATTATTTGTTTGTTTTGTAGAAACTTTTTCAGTGTTAACATTTTAAGAATTCGAAAAGTTTGAACAGCAACTCTTGTTTTATACTATTCAATTGAGTATATTGAATTGATATAGAAATAACTTATCCTTCCGTGATTTGAACATGATTCAACGATGAAAAGAAAGTCCTAATCTTCATTATCATTCGATAGCTGAGAAAATTGAAACCATTTCGAACGTTCTAATTATTTCAGCTCGTTTTATTAATCCGTCAGAGACCCGATGGCCTCACGCTTATTCCCTGGGAACGGGGTCGGGTCTTAGTTTGGGATGCAACTTGTGTCGATACTTTGCCCCCATCGCAGAGAACCATCTTTTAAAGCTGGAGCAGCAGCGGAGTTAGCTGAAAACGTGAAGTGTTACAAGTACGTGTCACATGCAATCGATTTTGTTTTTGCGCCGTTTGGCGTTGAAACATTTGGGCCGTGGGGACCTTCTGCTTAATTGCTTTTTAGAAAAACTGCACCAAAATTAAATTCTGTAACATTTAATAAAAAAACTGGCTGGGTCCTAGCCCAAAGAATAGTTCCTAGCATAGTTATCCCACAGTTCAAAGCAGCTTGCACCAAAGCCTCCTTGCCGCAAGGAAATGGTTAATAAATATATAGATTTTAAGTTTTTCTTGATTTTATCCGTCTGTAAAATAGCATTAATACGAGTAAAAGTTAACCACATACGACCTCCGTGGTGGAGTGATTAGGGACGCTGGGTATCGAGGCGTCGCCGCTCTGAGCTCCCGGGTTCGAATCCCGGTCGGGTCAGTGTCGAAATCATAATAATTTACTATATTGTTTCGAGTCTGGGTGTTGTAGTACCACCGATGTGTCTGATTTCCATGACACAAGTGCATTGGCAACTGACTTTGGGATCAGAGCAATGTATGCGATTGGTGTATATTTATTTACATACAATTAGTTTACAGGATTTTTTTCTGTTGCATGCGTTTTTAGTACTTATATCACTTAATTATTTTAAGGTGTTTTACATCGAAGCGCCAGTAGAATTCTTAATCACTCAACAGTGATTTTGAACTTAGGCCTGACAAAATTTCGTCTTAGTTATTGTCTGCACAGATTTCTCTTCAAATTCGAGTTATTCGAAGATATGGTCAAATTAAAATTCTTTAAAAACAAAAATGAATCCATTTCCTTTAGACACGACATCACGCGTGTACGGCTGGACGAGTTTCGCTTATTCTTTTTTGTTGTATTGAATTTTGTCAGGAGAAGGTTCTTATGAAAGAAAAAATTGAGCTGCTGGACCGATTTTGATGAATTTGAAACAAACTCAAAACGTGCAAACGCAGTTACGGGGGACTGCTAGTTATTCATAAAAAAAATACATGCAAAGTTCATATACTCGCGTTATCTATTCAAATAAGTATCTTTGCTAAAGCAATAGCGGCTGATCGATGGGTCCGATCCTTTGGATCTGGCGGGACCGCTGTACCCATAAAGATAAAGGCACCTTAAGCATTACACGTGATTTAGGGGATTTGTTTACGAGATTTCCGAGTACGTGTATAATGGTAGGAAATTGAAGGACTTCACAAACAAATGAAGTAAGATAATATAGACTGGTGGACTTGAAAAACGTTAGAATAACTAGACACGGAACTGTGTGCCATATTTTATGAGGTTTCGATATTTCGGCGCCGTTGCAAGCACCATGATCTATTACTATTCTAATGTTAGTGACCATAAAAGTTTAAAACGATTTAAAACGCTACATATGATCGAGTTAAGTAAAGATTTAATAGCATTCACTTGGCTAGTAAGTCATGAAAGGAAGAAAACTATACGTATATTGTTAAGCTGAGGAATTTGTTTGTTTGTTAGTTTCAATGCGCTAATCTCAGCAACTACTGAACTTATTCTCAAAATATCTCTATTTTTGAGGGGAGAGAGAAAATCAAAACGTACGGACGCATTCGCAGGTAACCGCTAATATGAAATATAAAGAATATTTAAAGTTTGTCATTAACTAACAAGAATAACATATCTAGAAAATTAAGTAAAGGTAAATTGAGAACCTTAAATTAAAAGAGCAAAAGTTTTATTAAAACATAACCATCCTGAAAAATATTAAGCATAATCGCAGAGTGGCTTCGCTTCACTCCCGTGACCTGAGATCTCCATGGAACCAGTAATCGATTGCCGATACTTACTTAACATAATTCCCCCTGGTTTTGTCACGTCCCACCAATATTATTTAATGACTTTGTTTTTATTATAGACAAAAGAAACGTGATTTAAATTTTAAGTAGCTATAAAAAAACATAACATTGCTTAGGATCTTGTTTTAAATCGACTTTATATTGCCTGAAGTCTAAAATACAAAAGAAATTTTATTTTAAACCGACTCAAAGTGGATAACAGCTTTATGTTTATAATGATTCAAGTAATGATAGCTCACTTCATCTTATGTGCATTTTAGATTTTAAAAAAATGCAAGTTTTTAAAATTCGCTTTGCAGTAAAATATTTTTCTAGAAAAAATATTGTTTATTCTTACTTATACAGAATCAAACTAATTTCTAACACTGACACTGTAAGTGTGAAAACATTCTAAACCACTTATAAATAGTCTTTTTTGCACACCATATACAACAAATAATTACAGAAAACATCTTAAATATAACGAGTACCATTCAGGCAGCCTTATTGCTTGAAGAAATTTCTTCCAGACAATCTTCAGTTAAGGAAAATTATAAAGAATCATAAGGAAGTGGCATAGCGATGAAATATTTCAAACAAAAGAGAAAGGGGACAGATTTCATTAATTATTTGATTTGATTTAGTACAATATGTACCCACTTTTAAATACTGGCATAAAATCTCGTTATACAAACCTTTTCTTTTAACTGTGTATTTTGTGGTGTGTGACGAGCAGTCTCGTTGTGAAATTAGACTTTAATGTTGGCACTTATCAACGCTAGCTTGGCGTCGACGATGTTACGGGAATTTTAAATGTTAATTGTTTAATCTAATCTAGTTAATTAGCTGACTTGAATGGATTCTCTTTTCGGGAATTAACGAGTATTCGCAAAACTATTTTCGTCTCCTTGTAGTAGGACTTGCAAAGGTGAAGCTGTTCTATTCAGGTCAAGTCACGGTTATTTAAATAAGTGTCGATTTTACCAACGTCAAATAAAACATATCAGGCTGAATAAGTATAAAACAACCGATTTTAAAATGACATAAACTTAATTGATTGCTGACAAATTGATGTCATTTTAATTGTATATGTGTATTGTGTATTTTATTGTTTTTGACGAATAATCCTTATCTCGCCAAGGCACATAAATCACTGTTTTAACAAATTAATAAAGTTTTAACTGTAAATTGTATGAATTCTTGAAAATAAATACTTTGAAATCATTTAGTCAACATACCAGTACCGTTTGAGAATGCAGATTGATTGATCATTAGTTTTTGATTATTAAAATTATACTCAGTTAATAATAAGTTATCACAAAGAATTCGCAGCTTCTTGGAATACCGGCTTGCGGACTTCTCAGAACGAGTTATTAATGCTTCGAGTACGGAGATTCCAGACACAATTGATTTTCAATTGTTATGGACCACGATCGTGGTCTTAGAGACTGGACGTATTAAGACAGAAAGTCGCTTAAGTAGAGACTGAATAAATTAATAACCGACTTGGTATAACATGGATCTCACAACTTTTTACCGCAGAACAACTGAGTTGCGAGACTTGGTTTTTTTGACTAGTATTGTTTTTGATGGGTTAAAAGTCAAAGCAATGTTGAAGCTTACGCCAATGATAGCGCTCTTCTTTCGTCCACACTCTAAACGAGCTTAGCTGTAAGCTATTTACAGGCTATCTTTTTATTATTAGACTAGAATAACCAATATTAATAGTTACAGTTCAGAAACAATATCATGTAACGGGGTCACCTCGGCCTCGACGACGTCACCGCAAATCTCCGTGGAGGCCGGACGTATCGCCGGACTGGACGGCTGACGAAGGGCAATTATGCCTCTGAGGCCTACTCATTCAGGATTGAACTACGTCTAGGAATACCAAATCGCACTTTTTGATGTTTTCTATCATCATTTCTACAACAATATTTTACGGATTGCCTTTTACAGAAATAAGCCTAACTTTTGGTACTGTCCGGGATCGTTTTTGTTGTTGTACTAATCGTTTTTATGTCGCTACGAGGTAAAACCTTTAAGAGTATTTATCTCAAAGATAAGTATTGTATTTTACGGAGTTATTTTTCGTACATTTATATAAACGGAGGCTCTATACGCCTGATGTTTCTAATGCTTTATTGCATCTATGGTCACAGGTAAAACTTAGGCGTAAAGTGTTTTAATTCAATGAGTTGTAAGTATTCGCGCAAATTTCTGAATTGAATCCTTCGTTACTGGGTTTGATACGTTATTATTAATACTATTTAAGAAATAACGTAACTATCATTCATGCTACCATCAATCAAAACATGGAGTAACTTTTGGAAATGCAGAATTAATAAAATATATACAATTATTACATTTGGCGCACTGGCACAATTGTGTTTATTTGAAAAGAACGTATCTCCAATTTAATTATAAACTACGAATAAAATGACACTTTATTTGCAAATTTTTAGTGATTATAGGAAGGGATTACAGGGAAAGGGTGGCACTTTTTGAATTTGCTCTTTAATTAACTACAAACTACCTATCGTAAGTTCCGTCATTATAATAACTCAATTTCTTAGAGTTAAAAGAGTTCCACTATCAGATCAGTGCCATGTACTACACACACACACATCGGACGTAACAAAATGTCAAATTTAGGATTTTCCTCGATTGCACTAAGATCCCGTGATCAGGGTTTGTCTTTGAAAAACAACGCATACACCCGCTATCGGATATTAATTAATTATTATCACTCTCCATCTTGGCGCGAGTGATCAAAAAATGGGGCTCGGGCTGGAGATCAAAAAATACCGATTTTGCAAGAATGGGACCAACTATTCAAAGTCAAAGTTAAAATCAAAAATAATTTATTCAATTTAGAACACAATATGCCTTATGTCTTTCTAATAAATGCCATATGAACATCAATAATTAGTGTAATATCAATCAATTATGGCCTATATGGGGCTAGAACATGTCTCCCTAACTTTTGGGCCCTACTAGCGCTTCGAGACAAGACACAGACAATTTGGCAAGTGCTGAGTAGAAACGCCGGAACAATCTCAGTCACCACCACTAGCTGCCACAAAAGATACAAATCAATATTAACAGGTAGGTACATCAATTTGGTGCAGGCTGGACTGTCCATACATTCTCGTCATTATGATAGTCTTGAATTTTATAATACTCATTCGACATTAGGGTAGTTACTAGAAGGTATAATCTATAGATAGGTGAAAAAATATATTCAAATCGGAACAAAAATGACTAAGATATGAAGTAATATAGCTATAAAACCCATACAGTCGAATTGATAACCTTCTCCTTTTTTAAGTCAGTTAAAAATAAATAAAACACTTTGTGATTTATTTTTTCATCGTCAGGCCGTTGTATAAACGATACATTGTTCAACTTTAAACAAACAACATGAAAGTAATAACAGAAACAAAGTTTGGCAAACAATTCTGGATAAATTAATGAGATTCATTAAAGTTAATGTGTGCTGTTGAAATTCGTGAATAGCTAATAAATATTTTTGTTGAGTTTTAAAATTATTTGTTTAACGGTAAGCAATTAGGAAATTATTATTTACAGAGTTTTGTAAAGTTAATTGAAACAAGTTTATTCTAATTAAAACATGTTAGAACCTGTATAGTTAAATTAAAATATCCAAAAACATAGGCAGTCAAATAAGGCCCAGTTTATTAAGAAAAAATATCGAAACCAAATGTCAGTATGGCTAGTTTAATTAATGCCCATACGTTAAAGTCTTTTTTCATCACAACACACTCAATCGTAAATATTTAACCGCTTGTAACGCTATTTAACCATTACTAACAATGAAAAAAATGGGTAGACAACTCACTTGAAAATAGTCAGTCATCCTAGAATATCAAAACTCGCCATAAAAAATACAAAAGCTTCGTTTCGTTTGAAAACATTGAAAGGAGATTTGAATAAATTTTAATAAATCTGCTTTTATTAAAATAATTTGGAATCGTAATAAGCGTGTTTACGGCGGAAAAAATCTAAATAAAATGCGACTCAGTTTCTTTAAGATGGTCTTTTTGATTATTTATTTGATCAGGTAGGTATTAAGGTAAGAAACTGAAATTTATATAAAGAAACTCTATAAAAAAGATATAAAACGGAAAATTTACCCAATAACAAAACTCGAACAAGTAAACAACTTTTGTAACCCTGATTTTGGTGAATTAAGATGCCAGAGAATATAAATATTGTATAAATAAATATAAATTTTGATCACCAACCACATACATCGCTCCGATCCCAAACTAAGTAGCTAATGCATATGTTATGGAAATCAGATACAACGGTGGTACCACAACACACAGAGCTGACACAATATAGAGTATTATGATTTCTTCATTGATTCGACCGATAATCATACCTGGAACCGATAATCCAATCAAACGCGCGACTGCATCGATGCTAAAAGTCGCAGTGTGTGCAGAAACGAACCCAGGAAATAAGCATTCAGTTGCTAAGTACGTATCTGAAGAAACTGTTTACATAGTATTTTCTCGATGTTACTTATTCAACCCAATGGCTTATTATTCCTCTGCTAGCTAAGAACTACGCCGTGAATGGAATAAGGTAGACGGTTTTACATAATCAGATGCTGAAGTGGGAATGTGTTTGAAATGATGACTACCGCTTCAAAATGGCGAACGGTTTTGTTTTTATGTTCGGTTGGATGGATGACATAAAAATATTTCTTCGGTATTTACTTATACAAATAGCATCTCTAGGTCAGTAATGGCTAAATAATTATTACTACTACTTCAGTGCAGTTAAATAAAAGAATATTATTAAACCGTTTTTTGGACACGTTTTATTTGAAGTTAAAATTTACAATGACACGTTTTTTATTGACAGATTGTCATCAGTACCCTAAATTAATATCCATAGACAAAGTTTAGGCATTATATTTTAATATACTTTAAACGAGCATTTATTCTCAAAGAAAACTGTCTTTGGGAGATCGCAGACATTGTGCTTCTTTTCTTAGTGGAGTGGAGACGGGTATATTGACAGTAACAGCTTACCCGAAACAACCTCAGTTACGCCGTGACCATGGCACTTTTAACAGTGCCAAAATATCGGGAAATCAAAAATAATAAGGTACATGAGTTAGCGATCCCGTTACAATCTATTCTAAGTGTGACTTTTCAATATTTTGCAGCAGCCGAATTTTTCTTACTTTTCTCAACCTTCCACAAATCCCAAAAACAAACAGAACGTTCTCTGAATCGAATCTTCCTTTACCATGCAAAACAAACACTCGTCTCCATCCCTTACCATGCTTTTCGTTACAATACATCAGCACAAATAATCCCTTGCAATCAGTTATTGCAGATCTACTTTGCAACCCTAAAATTGAAGTCTGAATTTTCAAATCATTTTTAAATTGGAGTGTGACACAATGCTATGGAAAGTTTACCAAGCCGTTGGTTCTACTGCACGTATACCATGAGATTTCGTCAGTTTGATCTTTCTAGTAACTACGTAAAAAAAGTTTATAAATTATTGCACAGCAGTCACTTGCAGAGATAATTTTTTTTAATACATTTTTGTTACGTCGTAACGGTACTGATATCTTTCCGGTTATATCGGTCGAAATTGGGCCCCTAATTTTGAATCGGTCGCGTCATGATTGCGCGTGATATTAATAGATAAATTTCCGATTTCCCAATAAAAATTAGTATGATTCCAAACTTTTATATGTCGCGCGTCTTGCATTGATTTTTAATTTGTTTTCGAACAAAGATTACACGCCATATAACATCTATCTAGGACGATTTTTTATTATTTTCAAACCTCTGTTTCTCAACCTAAGTGAAGAGGTATAGAAAGGAAAAGGTATACCTACAAATACGGGTAGTCTTCCAGAGTAGGTTAACTGTATTGGCGCCAAGACTCGAAGCCGGGGAAGTTGCTGACAGCGTTATTTGGCCACTTGACCCAAAGGTAACCGCTGGACGTACCTCGATAAGCGTCCTTCCAAGCCATGGCTATAGACTATAGTGTAAAGCAGTAGCGGTTAGGTTTATTGAAGCGTTGTTGGCGTAAATAAAAAAACCGGCCAAGTGCGAGTCGGACTCGCGCACTGAGGGTTCCGTGCCAACTTTAACTGAATGAGGGAATCCACCTACTTCTACTTAGTAAACTACTACAATATTTTGTTGACAGCAAATATAACTTCGTTTTTCATAGTGTTTGTATGAAATACAAAGTTATGTTTGCGGTTGTTGAAAATGTGCTATATCTCAAAAACTTCTCGTTCGATCTCGTCCGAACAATTTTCGTTAAAAGTATTTGTTAAGATCTACATTACGTATTTTTTTTTTAATTTACTCTAGCTTAGTTTAGAAGTTAGATGGGGGAGGGGGGGGGGGGGGGCATTTTACCACTTTGGAAGCGTCTAGCTATGAAACGTTAGATTTTAAAAGAAAATGATTTAAGGAACCTCTATGTCACCTCTACATCACACAAAAAAAAAATGATTTAGTTTCATGTATGGGAGGCCCCCCCTTAACTGTCATTATTTTTTATTTTTTGTATAAGTATCGTAAAGCGGTTAACAGGATACATCTTTCTACCAAATGTCAAGAATGTGATGCTTATAGTTACATAATAAAATGGCTGTGACATACGGACGGACAGACAGACAGACAGACTTGACGAAACTATAAGGGTTCCATTTTTTGCCATTCGGCTACGGAACCCTAAGAATTAGAACAAAACTCTCAGATATTTTTTTTCTTATCCAAATCTTATTATTCCACCTATTCTGTGAATCAAACTCTTGAACTTTTCCTTTAGTTTTGTTATCCTATAAGCTAGATTCACTATCTCGCTATTACTTCTCGTTGTTTACTTTAAAAAAGACACCTAAGACAACATAATAATATAAATATACATACACTGACGAAATTTGTTATGAAGCCTTAATAAATCAACATACTAACAGTTTATCCAATTCTGATAATCAAATGACGACCTCCGTGGTGTAGTGGCTCGGCACGCTGGGTTTCAAGGCGTCACCACTCCGAGGTTCCGGGTTCGATACCCGGTTCGGTCAATATAGAAATCAAAATTTTTCTATATTGTCTCGGGTCTAGGTGTTGTGGTACCAACGTTGTGTCTGATTTCCCTAATAGAAGTGCATTAGCTACTTACTTTGAGATCAGTGCAATGTATGTGATTGGTGTCCAATATTTATTACTTTCTTGGATGAATAACCACTGGATATGAAACGCAAGAGCGAATGTATGAAAACATCATTAGCCAATTTCTGCGGGGCGGGGGGAGCTTGTTGTGTCAATTTTTGACATTTAGTGCATGTAAGTGTCGATATTTTTTTATCGATATGTGCGGAACGAATGAATGAACGATAAATTACATTATGGACATATTTAATGCACAAACCATCGAATGAACAACTGAAACATAGAACGTTTATATGAACGGTCTGGCAAGTAACACTCACTAGAACTTCCTAAGACATTGTGAAACCGCCCATAAGTACATACAGCCCAGCACCATTTAAATCCAAATAAATAATTAAGCAGTAAATTTTTGCGTTGGCATTAAATCAAACTGGTGTTAAATGGATACCACATATTCGGTGATGTTTTGTGGGGATCCATTTTGTCTCCCTTCGCACTTTATATTACTTAATGGATACACAAGAAATCTGAAATTATATTTTAAAGAAGTATTGTTATAAAATATGAAGTTTCAAATTTTAAAGCAAACTGTTGTATTTTTAAGATTACCTTAATCTACTCTCGAGTGAAACTTTTTACAGATTTATCATTTTATTTTAAAAGAATTTATATTAAAAATGTAATAAATGTTTACTCGTATCGATACGATTTATAGACTATTGTCAAGCACAATTAAAATTAAACTGACAAGAGAACGAATGATAAACATACGACAATCCTACCGTATGAAGAATACGTTATCTTGTTGATTTTGTAGTAACTGACCACCACTTTTTTAAATGGCAATGTATCTTTTCCCTTGGAAAACACATTTTACCATTTTCATGAAAAATATCAGCTTTTTTGGAATAAAACGTTACTTACGAATGAAAATGAATATTTTTTGTCTTGCCGCTATAATTTTTACACAAAAATAAGCCAAATTTACCCATTTTTTCCGTCAATGTTTCTCACTGAGCTCTATCACCGTACTGACAAGACGTCATCTGTAAGTGAGGCCAAAAAGCCCGCTTCGTGGCTAAGGGGGCACAAGCGAAATTGCCCGTCATTGCGCGTCCAGTGGTTTATTCGTCCAAGATTACTTTATATATTGTAAATCTAACAAAATTTTGAAGTTCGTAAAAAGGAGGTTTTTTTCGTATGGAGTTAAAGGTAGTAAGAGATATTTGTGTTGAAACTGAGCCTTTAAAGTAAGTAAATAAAGTCAAGAAGAGACTGCAACGAAGACGATAAGTTCACTTTTTGTTATTATTTTTTTAAGAAATAAATCGCTTGCTTTCGCTCCGCACATCTTAGTCCTCAGTCTGACCTAAAGCGGGTTCCTAATGGGCAATAACAGCGTATATCGGAGGCGCCTACACACAGGCTTTATGTCCCGTGTTTACTATCTAGATCCGACGATATGCCCGATTTATGTGTGCGAAGTGAAAGGGTCAGGTTTTCCTTGGGTGCTTAAGAAATTATCGGGATTTGATACGATAGGTATAACGATGCAAAGGTTAAGTATGTAATCTGTTTGTATGTCATACGGAAGGAATTAACTTTGCATAAACAAATAAGGCGTTAGGTCCACCAATTGTGCAACTCACTGTTAAAAGCTGGCTTCTACCTTGGCCAGCGTATAAGCTTGGCCATTCAAAGAGGCAATGTGGCCAGCCTCATGGGCACCTTCCCGCGGGACGGTGACTTGGGCCAGATTTTTAATTTGTAGGTTGATAATAACTTGCAAATGAAAAATATGTTTTGTGCTCGTTTTGAGGTTACTGTGCAACAAAGTTTAGCAAATAAATTACATCCCAGCCTTTTCATTCTCCTTTATGTATGATCTAAAAATTGCAGTGTTATTATCATCTAAATCGAATTATGATAAGTACTATAAAGTAACTCTTGTAAAGAAACTTTGATTTCGTTCGTCCTAAAATAGCTATCTTTATTTGACGACCGATGATACGACTTATACTGTTGGACCTAATATTTTATAGACATTTCCTTATCATGGAGATGACGTTAAAACTTGAATGTTATATCCGCGATAATTTTATGCACGCTCCATTAGACTTAATGCTGTGAGTATGGATGTTGCGAGTCGATATAGAGTACTCTCGATATACTGACTCAAACTTATCGATATTTGTCTAGGGCAATCTAAAATCTTTAGGTATGTATTTTATTGACGGATATTATTGATCTTTTCATCGTCCATTTAAGTAGGTACAATACTGGAAAAGCTGCATCTAAGGAGAGGACATTTTTTTGTATTTTGTAAATAATTAATTTAAAGGCAAGTCTTGAGCAAATTATTTACAATTATCACCCTTGAAATTTCTTTCAAGGCTTTAGGTAGTTTGATTTATCGATACCAACACTATCGATAACACATGTTTACTAGCTTTACTTGATGATAGCATAAACATAATACATACTCAGCTACGAGTACACTACAAAATAAAGTCTACATCTTTATGACACGGAATTTAAGAAAAGCTCTTTCTTTAGGAATGTCATCTACTTTGGTTGAGGTATTTTCATTTTGACGACATGTTTAATTGGAGGAAACAGACAAATATCTGTAATAAGGGCGTTTTTTTCCTAATACCAAATAATGTTTATTTTGGCAGGTACATCGTAATAAATGTCAAGTAGTCCGCTCACTTAATATTTGATGGTTTTTGGTGGCATCTTTCAGAAAAAATAAGATCATAGAAGAGTAAACCCATCTGTATATTAATGCTATGAGACAGGAGGTAGGTACTTTAACGAAAAATATTTACTTTCTCATTTAGAATAATGTCAAAGGTAAGGTTCTTCTAAGGCATTCATCGAAAAACGTATAAAGAAATGATTAGTGATGAAACAAAATGGCAATCTCTCTTAGCCGACATAATTAAATACTGTTTCTGAATAAGCATCATAGTTATTACGTTGCTGAGAAGGTAGAGTATTTGTTTTCTACAGTAGAAAATTATAGTCCCCCTAGCCGATTTCGACTACGGTGGCCAGTGAAAAACGACTAACCGACTACGCGGGACAAATTATAGTGCACAAGTGTGTGCACAAATACAGGTACACTCTATTCTCCTCTCACTCTCACAGCTAGACGGGATGGGACAGCAATCTGACACGACCGGAGAGAGCTCAGGTGCAGGACCAACGGTTTTACGTGCTTTCCGAGGCACGGGGGTGAAACACCGCCATCTTTCAAACTCCGGGTTAGCCCGAGAATTACTAAACTGATAAACCTAGGTACATACAGGGTGACTTTTTTATCAGTACCGATATTTTGTGTAAAGACTCCACTGATGAATATGAACATCTTTTGCTATGGGGGCAATAGCGAAATCGAAAAAAAAACAGCTGTTCCATACAAAAGTTCAATTGGCGCGCGGTCAAAATGTATGGAACAGCTGATTTTTTTTCGAAATAGATAACTTGATGTGTTGAAGAATATTTTTATTTCATAACAAAGTTACTAATTATACAATAATCAATGAAGTAAGTAAAATTACGCGGGACAATTCCACATCAATCTAACTAATGTCAAACACAATCAATCTGACAGGTCGAGTGCTGTCCATAAGTCCTAGTGTTGTCTATCATAGTACATAATGTCACAATCGATTATCCGTCTAACAGTACTGATAAAAAAGTGATAAAAAAGTCACCCTGTATTTTTGGCCCAACTCGGAGATCGTACACAGAACCTCTGGCGCAGCCGTCGCTAATAAGTGCGACCCTCTTACCGCTGCGACACCGAAGCATTCTACAGTAGATAAACAATTTATTGATATATATTTGTATTTTAAGCTTGAATTTAAAATACTTATGATGGATAAAATTGAGAGTAAGCTGAAAAAAGTTAAAGAACATTTTTAAGTGCCTCTGCTTTGTTTTGTTAAAAAGCTGTAATTATATTCGACTGCCCACTTAATGTTAAGCATAAATTAGTGCTTAGCACTAGAATGGCGGCTAAAAACCGTTGTAGCCTGTTGCATACACTAACGAGCTGGATTCAATTATGGCAAATCCGGGCCTGGTTGAAACGGGGTGATTGAGTAACTTGATAGAAATAGCGATTGCGAATCGCTATTGCAATCCGTGTGCGGGGTACAGGGCAAAGTTAGCGCGACAGTTGTGTCGTGACGGTTTATCGTAATGAATTGACCAGACTCTAACTGCTAATCCATAGCTCTTCTATGTAAGAAGCGGAGAGTTATCTATTTAGCGTCTTATATTTGACTTCTGCCCTTGATACTTCTAGACGTCTTGCCTTCACAACCTGATTAATAAAATATTTCTTTGTATTTAAAACTATGAAACCTTGCCCACTAGACCGTTGCGTCATCGACCAACACCGTTGCGAGCAATACACAGCATATTTTGCCGGTACTGACACGCTCCGCGCATGACACGCTATGTTACTAGACCGATGAACATACGGGTTGTATCCGCGTATGATGCCTGTTATAAAGGCGTCGCCGTGAGTTAGTCTGTGCATTGATAGTCCTGCCAATACAGGCGTCCGACTGATCAAAACACATCTGGGTCGGAGTTTAGAAAGAACTTGCCAACGAAATATGTGTATATAACGAATCCCGGTTTTCTCACTAACACTAAATAACACATTACACACAGGTATTATACGGGTTGTATACGGGTTAATTGGGTTACTATTCGTGTCTTTTCGTTTCTTAGTACTTACCACGGCTATGGCATGGTCATGGTATGGTCCGTTGCAGTGGGAAAATACCAGAAAGCGTATCCGGCTCAGTGTCAAATATTTCCTAGCAGTATTTTTTTATTATAGTCATCGCTATTAATTGCTAATAAGTGCTAAGAACGTTCAGCACAATATCATGATGATATCTAAAATTTCTATGCAAAAACGATCAAGTAACGTAATAGCCCTGTTGAACCGGGTACGCCAAGCAAACACCACTATTTGACGGTTAGTTTGCCTTTTTGGCCTAATCGATTTCGTACGTTTGCGCGCTGATTGAAAGCCTATTTCATTTAGGAAGATAATAATGAGACTTTACTGTGGGGAAGGTTTCAGCAACTTGTTTAATTTAGTGCAGGAGAGACCTGCAGCAAATATGTGAAGTGTCAGAAATTATGGACCAGAAATAGTACTTAAATTAATTTTGATCATAAGAAAGCGTGACGGATTCTGTGTAACAAAACATGATTGTAAGATGTTAGTAAATGGTTGATAGTGACGTGTAACAAGACTGTGTGAAATAAATAAATAAATATAAATATCCCTTGGACATTCCCACACATCGCCATCTAGTGCCAAAGTAAGCTCCTTAAAGCTTGTGTTATGGGTGCCAGACAACGGATAATACTTAAATACTTTTTTTTGTAAATACATACATAATATACATAGAAAACACCCAGACGAATACAAACAGACATGTTCATGCACACAAATGTTTGTATTGTGCGGGGATCGAACCCGCAACCCGCTGCGTAGTAGGCGATTTCTCGACCACTACACCAGACGGTTCGTGAAAAATCACACAATGCCGATCCTATAACTGGGAGTCAAGTAATTTTTATTATTACGACGAAAGCTGGTTTGTATTTTTGTTCGTATATCCTACAAACCCTTTATAAGTACGTATTTAACAATCTTCAAAGGCAGTGGATGTGCGTAAAGCCTTAAATTTCAAGCACACCACCACAACAATACGTCTGAGATTTTGTACTAAACAGAATGTGCTTAAGTGAGCATTGTAATACACGTGTTTTGTCTCTGAACAAAGTTAAATGGTGGTTAAAAATCTTTAAGGAATAATAATTGTTTTTGTCAATGACATCCCATTTAGGGATGATAATTTTATGAGATAATTATGCTGATTCTTGATAAATATTATATGCAAGGTTCATAAAAGAAAACTTATTAACAACATTAAAATAAAACTCATTTCCTCGCGCGTAGCTAGCGCCTATCTAAGAAATACTACGCCATAGCAAGTAAGCTACTAAGAGGCGACCTGGCGTTGGTAGTTTTGACTCGCTTTTTAGTATCGCAATAATAAATTGATTTTGTGAGTTTTTCCATTTCAAAAAAATAGCAGCAGGATTGTTTGTACAACAACTCCTGAGTCGGTCGTCGCTGACTAAACCAGCAACCTGCACTGTTGAATTAATTTCTCCCGAAATAAAAATAAACGCATGACAAATAGTTCTCATATGTGTATATAAAATTCTCGTGTCACAATATGTTCGTTCCCATACTCCTCCGAAACGGCTTGACCGATTCTTATGAAATTTTGCGAGCATATTTATACCTAACATTTTTTTAAGTTACTCTGAGACCGCTTCAAATTTTATATTACGGGACTGGGCGGGACGGGGCCGTGGCGAGATGAGAATGGGGGCGAAACAAAGTTCTCTGGGTCCGCTAGTTTAATATAAACATATCATGTCAGTTTTATTGAATTTCCAAGTAAAATTATATCCCCTCATCAGTTTATTACAGAACTGCTGAATTTCAATCTGCCGATCAGGTCATGGATCCCTTGCCATATTACTATCAATGTCATTGCTGCGGTGTCGCACTTTAGAGCAACGGCTGCGCCAGTGGTCCCGGGTTCGATCCCCGGGTCGGGAGAAAAATATTTTAGTGCGGAAAGCACTTAAAGCCGTTGGCCCTGCGCCTGATCTCTCTCCGGCCGTGTCAGATTGCTGTCCTATCGGGCTATGAGAGTGAAAGGAATAGAGTGCACCTATGTTTGCGCACACACTTGTGCACTATAATATGTCCCGCACAGGCGGTTAGTCGTTGTGACTGGCCACCGTAGTCAAAATCGGCTAGGGGAACTATGATGACAATGTCATTGACAACAATTTTCGTATTGATCGGACAACAAAAAATAAGAAAAGAGCTGAAGATCTTCAAACGGCTGATCATTTTTTTAAGATACATGTCTAAAAACACTCGGGGTAAAATTGACTACCAAAAAATAAACGAAAATCGGTTCATCCGTTTAACTGCTACGATACCACAGATAAAAACACGTCAAACTTATAGTAACCCGCCCTTAATTCATCGGGGGTCAAAAAGGAGATCAGGAACTGAGCTGCTCGGTTGTTGGCCAGAACCACACTTGCCTTAAAGTCCTAGCCTCGGGGATGTCTATCATTTGTCAGTCCGGCAAAATACCTGTTGAGACTTATGTGTCCGTCGCAATTTATCACTTGTGAAATTGCTACAGAAACCGTTAAGTTTAACAACATTCATCGACCATCCATGCAATTATTGGCATCGATAAATCACTGTGAGGCTAAGACAGTGGCTATTAAGGCGCTACCCGGATTTTTACCGCGCACACTAGCGCCACTTTACTAGAAAAATCATAACTCGTTAAATAAAAGACCAATCAAAAATCTGGTAGATACGATTGTAGCTCTCATTATGTGGTTTAGACACAATGTTTAAGTTCAATAAAACACAGTTATCTGCAGTTACAGTTAGCAAAAATGCTAAAAGTGACCATATTTAGCAGTTTTTCTAACTCTAACTACAGTTAACTACTTTAGAAACAATTTAAACGTACTAAATAAACTACAGAACCTGTACTACAATCGTATCTACCAGATTTTTGATTGGTCTTTTATTTAACGAGTTATGTTTTTTTTACTAAAGTGGCGCTAGTAAGTGCGCTAAAAATCCGGGTAGCCCCTTAAATGGGGTTAGACAATTGCACATAATGCATTACTTAGTAGTGTAGTGGCTAAGCACGCTGGGTTTCAAAGCGTTGTGGCTCCGAGGTCGGGGGTTCGATTACAGGTCGGGTCGATGTAGAAATCAAAACTTTAAACATTGTCTCGGGTCTTGGTGTTATGGCAGCACCGTTTTTATTGATTTCCACTTACTTTGGGATCAGAGCAATGTATGTGATTAGTTAGTGCCACAAATATTGCTCTGTTCGTATAGATATCGTTTCGTGAATGGAGTTTTATATTTGAGCAGCTAATCCGAGTAACTCTCTGTCTTGGACTTTGTTTTCTGTCCTATCATATTTTGTAAATAATTTGTCCTTTCATCACGAAAATATTACATAGTTTGATTATGTTATTTCTGAATGATGTTCATCAAAAAAGAGGACTATCTGATGCTGCTGTAAAAAATTGAAATAATTGAATATATATTAATAAATTGCAGCAGTTCTTAGCGCTTGATATTTTGAACTTCTTCACCACAGCTTTGTCAACTTCCTGGTGAGTACGGATCGAACATACCTCGTATTGATCGAATGAACATCGATTCTCCAAATCTTTTAAATAGGTACTCGCATATCAAAATATTTAAGGCTTTTCTGGAAAAGATTTGGAAATTGAATTGTTTTTAAATAAAATGAATATTCATGTTCTCTGAATAACTGAGCACTGGCTCAAGCATCATGAACTGATGTTACCTATAGATAATTATAATCTTATTAGTTCGTTCACTAGGGAGACAGCCATTCGCGGCGGGCCACTTAAGTACTCGTAGTTGTATGTGGAGATTTCAATGTGGACATGTGTATCTATAAAGATATTACGGAGGAACATCGCGTTCGGTTTTTGAGCATTTTCAAATCCTTTGACCTCACTCCGGTTTTTGCTGAGCCCACTAGAATAACTTTTAAATAATACAATATGTTCAATTCCAATTGTGATGATAACTCGAATGACAGATTTATGCTTTTTTTTTCAAATGTTAATTTATCACAATCTTAAGTTAAAACATTGTTTGATATTATTTAGTTAATTAGCTTGTGTTATTTTATGTCAATTTTGTTTGTACCTACAAAGGCACTCGCTGAAAATCAGCGTCGTGGTATGCGTTCTGCTGCTGCTACGACCAATGCTGAGCGGTGCCTTTTTCGGCCTAAGTAGCTTAATATATATTTAATGCTATTAATTTTTGGTCGAATAAATTAATTTTCTTTCTTTTTTTTCTATTTTGCTGACACGCTTCAGGTGTCATTGTTTTCAATACATAAAATTTTCTTGCCTGACAAGTGTCTAGCAAAGACATGGTACGGAGTACTTGGCAAAGATGAATTTCCCCATCCTTTCATACGACGTCCACAACTTACGAGTGGCGCATTATTCCTAATCAAAAATGATGACAGCCTCCTTGGGTGCGTAAAAATTACCGCAACACGTTCCTTTCCACATAAATACTCTGACAGAGAACTTAAGCATATAGATGATACGACATGAAACTAAATATGCACTTTGAAATCACTTTGATTCGCTGTTGAAATCATCCTATTCCTAATAATTCTTAACTGCCACAAGTTCTGCCGTGATCAGAAATTTAGTGAAATTAATAATTCATGTTATCTAATTACGTATCAATTAATATTTAAAATAATACGCACCTATTATTTAGGTAAAACTAAATTTTATGAAACTAAACTAACATTCTCATATAGTTTTTAAGCGAATTTGGTGAAGATAAGTGTAAAAAATATAGTTAAAATCATAAAAATAAATTACCACTAAAGCTTATATTATGTACCTGCCAGCACGTTTCTATCACCTTTACCTGTGAGTACCAAAAAGTTGATCTCATAGAAAGAACAAAGTCAGATTTAGTTTGATTAAGCATGTCATGTAGAATCTACAAACCGAATTGTTCTATTAACACGCGCGTATCGTCAGAAATGAACAACAATTTCTGTTTATGTAAGTAATTTATTTCCTTTGTAAAACGGTATGAATATGTACGAGTGTGACAAATCTAGAGCGGTATACATAGTACGCAAATGGAGAATACCTCTTTTGGGAGTAAGATGCTTTCTTTGACGTCAGATGGTAATCTCGATTCTTTTGTTTTGTATTTTGCCACCGAGCCGAAGATTGATTGCCGTGTCATTGACAGTAGCGTCTGATAATGATGTTGGTTAAGCCCGGTTGGTAAAATGTGAATTAATTTATATAAACATCGCTTGGAATATCTATTCGTTTACATTTGGAAAGAATTTGCTTTGGACTCTAGATTAAAAATGTGAGATATCCAGTGTAAATGACGGCGAACACCTTCAAACCATTTCAATCAATACTTATCGTTATATTATAAAGGGGAAAAAAATGTTTTTTGTTCGATTTGTCTCTGAAACTACTAAACACATTTGAAAAAATATTTCGTGTAGTATCTGTGATGGACATAGAATGGAGGGACTCCCACATATGCGCGTGTGTCTATAGGTCTTTCAAAATGACAATAATGTTGCTAAAACCATTTTTTTTTAAAGTCTAGCTTCAATGTAAAATGAGCATTTCAAATTAGGCGTTTTACCTGTGTTCATATTTGTCACCAATCATTTAGGTACATGTTATTTTAAAATCGAATGTTTTATACTTATTCAGTCGGAACAGTCTTATTTAACGTTGGTAAAATCGACCCTTTACCATGTATTTGCGCGGTAATCTTAATTACCGCAAACATGAAACCACTAAAAACACAAAACGTGAACAAAATAATCAGACTCTCTCGTCTCTTTGTATTTGTTTAGTTACTCCTACCCAAATAAAGGAACATCGATTTGGTTTGTAAAACGCTCTTTATACACTAAGTAATAAGGGCGAGAATAGCAAGTGTACAGGTCTAACTAGTACAACTTATTCGACCCAAACATTATCCTGTACAACTCGAACGGTGCTAAGAATAAATAATGGAAATGATGAAAGTACTGATCGGTGCCTTGGTTACGTGAAAAAACCTGATTGAATAAAAAATAAAATATAACCATTCCTTCACATGGCCACACTTAGTTTCTACGGGAAGATAAATAGGTAAAAGGCAGAAGATTTTTTAATACAATTTAGTATTTAGAAACAATGCTTCTCCTTCGCGATCAAAACAGCCACAGCGCCATCTGTTATTGACATTGTGAACTTACATTTACATAGCTAACTTATGTATTCTTAGTTAATTATAACTATTATGATTTTATTTGTTTGTTTTTTCGCATGAAATGTATAATTACACTTTTTAGGATTCCGTAGCCGAATGGCAAAAAACGGAACCCTTGTAGTTTTGTCAAGTTTGTCTGTCTATCTGTCCGTCCGTATGTCACAGCCACTCTATTCTTTTACTATAAGCATCACACTGTTAAAATTTGATAAAACGGATTCCTTTTCTTTCAATGGTGAAGAGTTTATTTAAGAATTTTGAGTGCATTTTGGTTTTGAAGTCGGTTGTATTTCTTCATTTTTAGTGATTACATAAGAGGGGGGGGGGGGGGGAGTTGCAACTTATGATTCTATTTTATAAGAAGCTACAAATTACATATCATAAGTTCCGTCATTATAACTACTGAACTCTTAAGCGTTAAGGAGTTCCACCATCAGCTTAGCCCCACAAAATGTTGACTATCAGACGTAACAACACGTCAACATTAAGATTCTAGTAAAGAATCACTATACGTGCCTTTAAAATTTGAGGGTTTCCCTCGATTACACCAAGATCCCATCATCAGATCCCAATATGGAAAAAATGGGACCAACTAGAAAGTACACCCTCTAAGTAAGCGAAAAAATTTTTCGATTTGGTCGACAAACGACTGAGATATTAGGTAACAAACATACAAAAAAAAAAACATACAGTCGAATTGACAACCTCCTCCTTTTTTGAAGTCAGTTAAAAAAAATATATAATGTAGATCTTATACCTATAAAATGTAGAACAAACACTTTCAAAGAAAATTGGTTTGAACGGGATCGAACCAACAGTTTTTGAAATATATCAACAACCGCAAACATAAATTTATTCTTCATACAAATACTATGAAAACAAAGTTATATTTGCTGTCAACAAAATATTGTGTTATTTTAGTTTAGAGGAAGTAAGTGGATTCCCTAATTTAGTGAAAGTTTGGTACGGAACCCTCAGTGCGAGAGTCCGACTCGCACCTAGCCGGTTTTTATTTTTAAATTATCTTCCGATATGCCGCCTTCCGAAGTGCATGTTTGCGTACTAGACATAGACAGTCCATTAAAGCATTCTATTGACTACAGGCAGGCTAAGTCAATTTTCCGACGATCTTTTCCTTCGATGTGTAGACTGTAGATTCCAAATAAAACTCTTCTTTTTGAGATCGGTGACCGTAAGAGCGCGTACGATCTGGCCCACTTACGGCCCTTTATTTATACAATAAAACACGTCTGACTTATCGACTACTACAGATTAGTTACAAACAAGGACGGACACATAACAACATCTGCGTATTCCTTCTTACGTTTTTGTAACCTACCTACATTAATCGTCATAAATTTCTCATTCGCAACAATCCACTCTATGGATTTCCTACCTACCCTCAGAAAGTGCGATATGGGGGACAGGAATTTCGAAGGCTTTACCGGCCTCGCTCCACCTGAGCGAGAAAGCCTACTAGGGTCTCCCTCGCCCCTGTACCAAACTACCTACATATTTCTTAATATTTCCTTGCTAGTTAATTGTTACCCTACCTGCCTACCTAATTTGCAAATGGGAATTCCTATCTAACAGGTTTCTTATTATTGAAATAAAACGAGCCCTAAGCTAATTACAAGGCTTACTCGCTATAACCCTAACAGAAAATCATATTTATTTTCATCAAAAATCCTCATAAATAAATACAATCAATGCTTTAGAATGTTTTAAAAAACACTTACAGTGTCATATTTTATATTCAGAAAGATGAAATAAGAAACCAAAAATTTTGCGCACGGGCGGGACTTGAACCAGAACCCTTTTGGCAGACCGGGCCAAACGCTCTTACCAATTGAGCTACCGTGCTGTCAGTCCGACCCGGCGAAATTTGTGGTCTCTTATGAATACGTCGTTGCGTGACGCTTAGCGCCATCTAGCCGTCTGTTTATGAAACAGATGGCCCAAGCAGTTATTCTTTACAGAATAAATTGTAATAATAATATAATAATTGACTTGAAAAAAGGCCATGACCTTTTTTCAAGTCAGTAAAAACTGAATCAATTTTGTTAGCTATCTAGTTTTGGCTAGAAGTTCTATACAAACAATCATCATTTGTCGTAAATGCAAGGTAGGTATCCTTGTTTATTGAAATACCTGCTTATGTCACTGATATCCCTGACATAAATAAAAACTTAATACAATACAAGGCAGTAGCCCAACCCGACACAAGAAACGTATAATTGAATCATCATAAATAATTTCAATCCTGTCTCTACCTCACTTTTGACGCGACAAGATGACAAAAATAAGATATTTTTTTATTTATTATTATTTTATTTTAATAGCGTGTTTTTTTATAAATTGCAAATTGCACTTGTAAAATGCAACTTTGGCTGTGTGGCAGACGAGGAATCGAACCCCGTGTCTTACGCAATCCGGTCGTATGCCAGATTGCGTAAGACACGGTATATTATTGAGTTTGTATAGTGACAAAACACTTGAAAAACAAAAAAAATATTGTGTATTTTTATGTTGGGATACTGATCCGATATTTATTATGTTTGCTGTTCAAGGACATCCTTCTTGTGTGAAAGCAGATACAGGCCTTGTTAAAAATAATGACAAACAGATTATTTCACCTGTCTGATGGGCAGAAGAAACAAAATAACTTTTGAGCTACATATAACTTAAGAAAAAACTTGAACAGTGTACTGTTAATGCTATAAATAAATCTCCAGCATACACTTATTGAACTTTATAACTATTCCAACATTGGGAAAAACCTTGGATGAATTAACCACTGGATATGAAACGCAAGAGCGAATGTATGAAAACATCATCAACTAATTTTTGCGGGGCGGGGGGAGCTTGTTGTGTCACTTGTTGACATTAAGAGCATGAAAGTTTCGATATTTTTTATCGATTTAAGTTGAAAGAATGGATGAACGAATCTTTTGTTAAATGATATTTATTTTTTATAACTAAAAAAAAACATTATAGGCGTGTTATGCATAAACCATCAAATGAACAATTGAAACATGATAAGGGAACGAATGATAAACGTACGACAATCCTACCGTATAAAGTATACGTTATCTTGTTCATTTTGTAGTAACTGACCACCACTTTTTTAAATGGCAATGTAACTGGTCTCTCGGAAAACACATTTCACTATTTCACACTCAAAAAAAAATAACTGCTTTATTGGCATTAAAAGTTACTTACGCATTAAAGAAATATTTTTGTCTTGCCGCTATAATTTTTACACAAAAATACGGCACATTTACCCATTTTTTCCGACAATGTTTCTCACTGAGCTCTATCATCGTACTGACAAGACGTCACCTGTAAGTGAGGCTAAAAAGCCCGCTTCTTTGCCAAGGGGGCACAAATGAAATTGCCCGCCATTGAGCGTCCAGTGGTTTATTCGTCCAAGGGAAAAACACAACGTGGAATATTTACTTTTTAATTTTTGAAAGACAGAATTAAATAATTGTCTTAGTGGTATTATTAATCGAAGATTTTGTCGCGAAACGCCAAATCTACAAGACTGGAAAGAAAGAAAGAAAGAAAGAAAGAAAGAAAACTTTTTTATTTGGTACACCGCCAATTATAAACATGATAGAAAAAATAAAACACCTGAGGAAGTAACTAAAATACAAAATGAAATTACGATGTGAAACCAAATTGGTGTCCACTCAGTTCTTTGCCATGGCAAGCCATTGGCGCTAGTTTTCTCGGCCTAAGCTCTCCTATAAGTACACGTACAATGAATCGGGGCTCTTTTCTGTGCCTTTAGCAACCGGACTTTCAAAACTAAATTTGGAATTGCAAGTCACGCACCCATGCTAGAGCCGCTAACACTAGCTAAGGGTAGTGCTGTCGACAGATAACGTCTAGGAGGACCATTCAGAATTATTAATAAAGCTTTAATATCTCGCGTTCCTGAGAAGAAGAGCATTGACAGACAGATAGACCAACAACGAGGTGATCCAATACAACATGTAATGTTAAATGCGCAAAACCTCAGACACTCCAAGATTGATATTGACACTCTGATTTAATTAACCACCATACCACACCACCATTGTGTCTGATTTCCATAACACAAGTGCATTGGTATCAGAGCAATGTAGGTATGTGATTGGTGTCCAATACTATACTTTAGTACTTTAATTGACATAATTATGAAAAAAAAGTTTTGTGTAGTGTTTTAGTTTTACTGGCACTTTTGATCATTTCTTTCTCTGCGGACGGACGCTCTGCCGAGAGAGAAGTCGGTAGGTATTCACCGAGCCGATGCGCTGCGCTGACAATCTAACATTATTATTATAACCATCTACACTCAAAGAACTTACCTTTGCTTGTTTAGGTATTTCGGCGGGTTTGCGCACGTGATGGCTTGTCTTATTAATAAATAGACAGGGCAACATTTTGATGTCAAATTTTTGAAAAATGTGACCCAGAAATAAAAGAGGTTCAATTGATTCTGCTCGTTATTCCAATCAACATATTTTCAGGTTTTTCGCATTCAACGTAACACGTTGTATAGTTGCACTTATATCTTGTAAACGCTAAAACTATTTTCCCATCGGATGGAGTACCAAGTACATTCGATGTTACGAACTCGATAAAATTTACCAAAATTATTTATGATTGCACTAAAGTAAAGTCAAATAGTGCAAATAAACTATGGTTTCCACTGCTTCGCTAGCTGGATTGCTGGATTTAAGGTTCCATGGCTGAAATCGGAAATAAGCCATTAAATATCAGATACCTTCTTCCGTGTGGTTTATATGAAAACGCAGATTGTATTTCGGCTTCAATTACATTACAAACTAATTACAGTAAAAACATGTTTCATTTGATTTGATCAGTCAACACAATCTTTGTGTTTGATTTGAGAATAAGATATTTCGAAATATTGTTGGATAAGCGCAATAAAAAAAAACGGCCAAGTGCGAGTCGGATTCGCGCACAGAGGGTTCCGTGCCAACTTTAACTGAATTAGGGAATCCACTTACTTCTTCTTAGTAAAATACCACAATATTTTGTTGACTGCAAATATAACTTTGTTTTTCATAGTGTTTGTATGAAGTACAAAGTTATGTTTGCGGTTGTTGAAAACATGCTATATCTCAAGAACTACTCTTTCGATCCCGTCTGAACCAATTTCCGTTGAAAGTATTTATTAAGATCTACATCACATATTTTTTTCAAAATTTACACTTGCTTGGTTTAGAAGTTAGATGGGGGGACGGACGCCCATTTTACCACTTTGGAAGCGTCTAGCTATGAAACGTTAGACTTTAATAGAAAATGGTTTTAGGAACCTCAATGTCATTTTAAAAGACATATCTATTGACACCCCACACGCATAGGTTTGACTAAAAAATTTTTTTTTGGTTTTAGTTTCATGTATGGGAGTGTCATTTTTTTTTATTTTTTGTATGAGAATCGGTAAGCGGTTAACAGGATACATCTTCCTACCACATTCCAACAGAGTAATGCTTATAGTTACAGAATAAAATGGCTGTGACATACGGACGGACAGACAGACAGACAGACAGACTTGACGAAACTGTAAGGGTTCCGTTTTTTGCCATTCGGCTACGGAACCCTAACAAACAAAAGGAATTCAATTTACAATATGATCTAATAAATCTCGATGAATTACTTACTTAGCATAAGAAATAACTAACACAAATGGATTGTACTATCTGACTGTATAAATAAAAAGAAATGAAATTATTCTACCACTGCCTTAGATCGATATTGTTTTGCTATGATGTTTTGTTACCTTTGTGTTATGTGACGAATTATTCTCAGAATCCTAAATTTTTAGTTGTCCATATGAGAAATAATAATAATAATAGTCCTCCTAGCCGATTTTGACTACAGTGACCAGTCACAACAACTAACCGTCTGCGCGGGACATATAAGGCACAAGTGTGTGCGCAAACACAGGTGCACTCTCTCACTCTCATAGCCAAATGGGACAGCAATCTGACTCGACCGGAGAGAACTCAGGTGCAGGACCAACGGCTTTACGTGCTTTCCGAGGCACGGGGGTGAAACACTGCCAACTTCCAAACTCTAACTACACTGAGAATTTCTGAACAGAAAAACCCAGGTACATATTTTTTGCCCGACCCGAGGATCGAATCCAGGACATCTGGTGCAGCCGTCGCTTTAAAGTGCGACCCTCTAACCGCTGCACCACCGAGGCAACTATATGACAAATAGTCAAGCGGGCTAAGGTCGGGCTTCTGGGGTGCACAACGGGGCCGCTATGTCTGCTTAGTGAATAGTGAAGCAGCCCCTCTCAATGAACTCGACGCCAAACGCCATGCTCGAAAGACATGCCCCAAGGTCTCCTACAACTACATCTACAACACAAGTGGTCAACTGCAGTGCAGCTTATGCAGTCGCACGTTCAAGACCAAGTTCGGGTTTGCAAGTCACCTCCGAGCTCATGCTCGAAACTGACAAGGTGTCGCCGTCGACGGACACGTCGTGGAGGACATCATCATCATTTAGTGAATAATACGGTCCTTTTTTTTAAATTCTTTATTGCACTGACAAAACTAAAGTACAAATGGCGGACTTAATGCTTAAAGCATTCTCTACCAGTCAACCATTGCGTGAAACAGAAACGATTGAGGCGGCGTAAAATTACACATAAAAGCAAAATTCAAAATTCAATTCAAAATTCAAATATTCGTTATTCAATTTAGGACACAATATGCCACTTATTACGCAACAAATTAAATTTAAACTACTAATATACTGGATATAAATATTATATTATTTTATTAATAACAAACAAGAAAAAATTAAACTAAGACATGTAACATAAAAAAATAACTTAATATCTACCTATTCAAAAACGAAACCATTTCCTTGCGGCAAGGAGACTATGACACTAATATACTTACATAAATAATAATAAATAAACCTACTTAAACATACTTTTATACATACAATTATCCATACATAGGCTAACAGAGATTAATAAAGGGGAAACAGAGAAGGACAAACCTTATCATGAACATTTTTCATGAACATTGGTGACGCCGACTGGTACAATGTTAATTGTGACAGATATACCGAAATGTATAAGGCCAATCTTGCAGAATGTTGTGTTTTCAACTCGAAATCGTGGTTCCAACTAGACACTTGCCTTGACAACAATTAATGAATTGAAGTTGATTACGAATTATTCTGTAACTAGGTGGAGTTGAATGGAGGTGACATCAACTGGCTTCCCAGAAGAACGAATTTAACTCTCTTGACTATTTAATACGAAGATACCTTCCAATTAAGGCTTATGAGAATAATTAGTCACATATAAATTAATTGAACTGCCTCCTTGCCGCAAGGATATGGTTTTGTTTTTGAATTGGTAGATATTAAGTTATTTTTTATTATGCATATCTTAGTTTATTATTTTTTTCTTGTATGTTATTAATCTGGTTTAAGATATTTATTTCACAAGAATTACAAAAATTCACTTATGTGACTAAACAAAATAAAATAAAAACAAAGTAATTTGCGTACAGGAGCATAAACAGTTTAGGTTTTACAAAGTACTAATTTTAAATTATACACAACACCGAACAATAGACAGAAAACAACACATCGAAAACGAAATAACAATGATTGCGGGTAAGCGCAATATAAGTATACCTCTGCGTCACCGATAAGCGGGCTGCACTAAGCGCTCACTGGCCGGTAAACAATAATACAAATAATACAAAACACGGAATAAGCTGCGCGCGAACTAGAAGTGGCCCAACTCAGTTCAGGTAATGACGTGTAACTAAGTGTTGGTTTATTACTGGCTATTAACTACTTTTATTTAAGTAAGGAAGCTTAGTGACATTATTTAATAAATAACAATAAATATAATTTAGAAGAAATATTATTTTGTCTAATTTTTATTTATTCATTTATTCATGGTTGAATTTGCTTTTTAAATAATAATACGGTTACTTTTATCGGATATATTTGTTGATAATATAGTGCTTAAGTGTTTTTTTGAAGGAAAACATTGATTTAGACTCTTTAATATGTTTGGGCAGATTGTTATAAAGTTTAGCACCTTCGTAAGCTATACTTTTTTTCCCATAGTTTTTCGTTCTAGGGGGACGTAAGTTTAAATCGTTTGCTCGTCTGGTCAGTTTTGAGTGGATATGTTTTTTTTGAGTGAAAGTTATATTACTATGAATATGTTTTTTAAAGATTTTACGAACTAGTATGCAAGTGTAGTAAATATATGATTGTTTAATTGTCATAAGTTTGGTTTCCTTGAACACTTTTTCAGTGGCGGTTAAGTAATCATAATGAAATAGTGCTTTAAGCAGTTTGTTTTGTGCTACCTGGACAATTTCAATATTACTTTTAGCTGCCGTTCCCCAGATTTCAACAAGGTAATCAATATGTGGCTTTACTAAGGAATTGTAAATGAGAAAACGTACATTTAAGGGAAGATTACGAACAATACCGCGAATCATACCTGTTAGGCAGGTTAGTTTAGTTTTAATCTTTTCTAAATGAGGCTTCCATGTTAAGTGATCATCCAAAATAAGGCCTAAATATTTTTCACTGGTTTTTTTATTTATATTTACGTTGTTAATTGTTAATGGCTCATAGCTACCTATTTCTTTATTGATTGCTGAGAAGATCACATAATTCGTCTTTTGGACATTTATTGTAAGGAGGTTATATTGGAACCACTCATTCAATTTGTTTATGTCTTGTTGTGCGCTTGCTCTTATATGTCCCATGTTATCTCCAAAATAAAATAGACTAGTGTCATCTGCATAAAGAGTTATGTCGCCTGAAAGGCCAATATCTTGTATGCTGTTAATGTAGATGAGAAACAGAAGAGGTCCCAATATAGAGCCTTGAGGAACCCCGCAAGAGATGGGCATAACTTTGCTTCGACACTCTCCTATCTTTACAAATTAGCAGCGATTAGCTAGGTATGACTCAAATATTTTATAGGCTTTTTGTCGAACACCAATGTTTTGCAACTTAGTTAGTAGGAGGTGGTGACTAACCGTATCAAAAGCCTTTTTAAGGTCGATAAAGATTCCTAGTGCAATTTTTTTCTGATCAATATTGAGTTTAATTTTAGTAACTAGGTCTATTGTTGCTGAGAGGGTATTTGATTTAGGTCTAAAACCGTACTGGTTCTTACACAGAAAGTGAATAGAGGACAAATATTGGTCAAGCCTTTTGTACAATACTCTTTCAAGAACTTTTGATAGCACAGGCAGCACTGAGATGGGGCGATAATTCCCCGGATTGTCTTTTGGTCCAGATTTGTGGATAGGTGAAACTTTTGCAACTTTAAGACTGTCGGGGAAGACTCCCTGCTCTAAACACTTGTTTATGCATGCAGTGAGTTCTATAAGTATAATATTTTTGATACATTTTAAGCATTTGGTAGTTACACCATCAATACCTGAACTAGTGTTTGCATCGAGGCTATCGATTACTTTGCTTATTTCATCGGTGGATGCTGGAGCAAGTTCTGTCAGTCCATTCACACGTTCCACACAAGTTGACTGATTAGGATATTGGTGGTATTTTTGAGGAATGTCTTCTGCCAGAACCTGGCCAATTGTTGCAAAAAACGTGTTGAAATAGTCGCAGATGTCATTTGGATTAGTTAATATGCCTGAAGAGGTTTGTAGTTTGGGTAGTTTAACGGGTTCTTTGTGTTTGTTTTTAGAAAGGCTGTTTATAAGTTCCCATGTTTTCTTGGGCTTCTTATTGCAATCCGAAAAGACTTTAAAATAATAATTTCTCTTCCGTTTTTGAATTTGTTGAGTCACCTTATTTCTTTCCTTTTTAAATTGTTCTTCTAACTCTTTGTTTTCAGGATTTGTCTTAAATTTCTTCCAAGTTGCGTTTCTTCTATTAATTGCATGTATAATATCTCGATCAATCTATTCCTGTCTCGGGGCATTCATAATTTTAGTTTTATTGACTTTACTTTTGCATATCGATTCTATTATCTTTTGTTCTAATTTATTATAATTATTATTCTTAGCATCATCTTTACAGGTAACTTCAGTGTTTTTATATAGCTTTTCATAGTCGATTTTTTCATAATTTTTCTTAGCAATAGTTTTTAATTGACATTGTTGTACTTCAAAATAAATTTGTTTATGGTCTGACATAGAAGAGTCTATAATTGCCATATGAAATGTATGTCCTTTCAGGTTGGTGCACACATGGTCCAATATGGTTTTAGTGGTGTTTGTTTCACGGGTGCTGTAATTTGCGTCAGTTTTGTTGAGTATGGTAATGCCATTTTCTATTAGGATATTTTGATATTCTCGTATCGGTGGATCTTGTTTTAATAGATCATAGTTAAAATCTCCTATCGTAATAACTCTCTTTTTCCCTTGCAAATGTCTTGAGTAAGTGTCTAAGAAATCTTTGGTACTGGAACTTCCTGGCCTATACACAGCACCTATATCTATCGAGAATTTTTCAATATGTAACCATATATAGTGGTTTTCGTTCAATGTTTGATTCTCAATGAGGTTATGTTTAATGTTACTATTGATAAAAACAGATATACCTCCCCCCTTTCTATCAGTTCTATAATTATAATAGTGAGTGTAACCCGGCAGCTGCGACTTCTTAACATCTGATTCCGATTTTATCCATGTTTCGGAGATAATAATGATATGTATGACCGCAGTGAAAAGATGTATGATGCATTGTAATTCGTCTAATTTTCCAGGTGACATGATACTTCGAGCATTTATATAGAAACATCTCAGAGATTTTTCGGAGGTGGCAATGTCTTCATATTTATCTAATAGTTGATAGCTGACATCGGGTTTATCAAAATGTATGGCATGTGATTGTGGATTTAGTTTTTTGACTGTAACTGTGTGACAATTTTGGGTATACTGTTTATGTATTTAATGATCAAATTGGTTTCTCCCTTACCATTTCGTCGTTTCAGCTCTTCCTTTAGGAATTTAAAGTGTGTTTGTTGTTTTGGTGTTCTGTCTGCAAATATTTTTAAAGTTTCAGAGCTTATATTGTTCTTATTACGTAGTATCGATAACGCCTGTTCTTGTGATGCACAGCAGATTTTAAGTGGCCTGCATTTCCCTTCTTGGTATTTGCCTAGACGTATAATTTTTTCGGGTCTCTGTATGTCTTTGTCAATTTTATGAAGGACCTTCATGACTCCTTTCATTTCGGTTTCCACTCTTTCGGTTTTGTTTTTATTTACATATTCTGGAAGTCCAATAATGATAACATTTTTGCTTCTTAGGAAACGCTCGTTTACTTCAGCCATTATATCTTCACAAGATGATGTCAGATTTTGAGTGTTGGAAGTATTTTTAAGTAACTGAATATCATTTTCCAGTGTTCGGACCTTATTTTTAGTGTCATTGGTACTACTAATAAGTTGGGTTACATCCGTTTTAATCATCTCTTGCTCTAAAGCTAGCCCCCTTAGTGACTGATTCATTACAGTGATTTCTTCTTTTATGCTACTTATGTCAGAGCATATTTTATTGGTGTTCTCTGTTTGGCTTGAGGTCAGGTTGGTTAACAGTTTCATCATTTCCGCCATCTGTAGTCGTAGTTCTCTAAGCTCAGATTTAACAAACGCGTCGTCATCCACTTCTTTTCGTTTACTTCTAAAAGTGACTTGCGGAACGTTATTCAAATCACTTAAGTTTGGCTGCGAGGCACTTCCAGTTGGTGAACGTAATATGCTCATTTTATATCCGTGTTCGTGCAAAGCGTCACCGTTCGAGCTGGTCAAAAAATAAGAGCTTATCTCACTCACACTTGAAGTATGCGGGGGAGGTGTTGTGTCCTTCGCTGCGCGTTGGAGCAGTGAGGTCTTAAGATGCACTGATGTTGAGCAATCGATTATGTTTTCGAATGCAAGCGTGGTAACGTCGAAAATTGTTCGGTTATAGTTCACAATTACAGGAGTATAATTGGGCACACGTCCGCTCTGTACGCTGTCTCGGACTCGATCCTATTATTAATAAAGACTCAATTGAAATATTACGTTAGAACAGAAATGGCAGTAATGTTGAAAGTCAAGGTGTAATCACAAATCTTCGTTCAAGATTTTAAGATTGCCAGCAGCAGAATGGTCATCATTTGGATAAATTTATGTGATTAAAATAATTTTCTATCTTCTATTCCCAAAAAAATATGGTATTTTTTGTTTTATAAAACAAACAAATATAACACTAATAAACCCGACACTCTTTTTAAACACCACGCTGAAAAAAGAGGAAAATAAATTTCTGTAAGGGATTCAGAAAAAAAACGAGCTAGAGTTTCCTTAATGAGCTTTACTCATCTTCAATAATGTGATCCAGATCAAATATTTTAATTATTAGAGAGATCCAGCAAAAAAATTTTTTCAACATATTATTAATAATTTAAACACAGAACCCTCCATAACATTTGCAGCTCATATTTGCTCTTATAATGCAGAACTCGTATTATGTCATGAAAACGAGTATAACAGCGGCAGTTAAATTTTTGCGGTCGCCTGTCCGTTTGTGCATGAAACTACACTGCTTTTATGTTTTTAATTTAACTTCAGTGCAAATAAACCTGCTGCTAAATTAAGCGAATGTACGGAGCCGTAAATATAATGTTGATTTTTTTTGGCACGACGACCGTCGACTAAATGTTGTTTTAAAAAATTAAGTGTGATGTTTCATGAGTAATTGCAGTAAGATTGTAAAAACACTCATAAATGGCGCTATAAATGGCATATAGAAAACCGGCCCGATGCGAGTTGGACGCATTTACCGAGGGTTCAGTGAAAACTTAAAAGTAAATTTAAAAATATCACAATATTTTTGACAGTAAAATTAATTATATATATATATTATTGTTGAGAACCCCGCATGCGTTTGGAAAAAAAATAGGTTTTAGTTACATGTCTGGTACCCCCTAAAATGTCATTATTTTTTACTTTTTGAATAACAATCGTAAAGTAGTTACCAGCGGGCGTAGTCTGATGTATCATTTTTGACATTTCGCGTCGACAATTTCAATTTTATGATTTTCTAATTCATCAAATATCATTTTTACTTACGTAGCTATATCTAAAATAAATCTTAAAAAATATTTGTAGTTTTTTAAGCATCATTTAAAAATTCTTCTCAATCAATAAATACACGAAAACACCAATTTTGTCTCAGCATTTTTCGAGCGCCACCTGGTGGTTTCACACGGAACTATGTCGAGACTTCCGACACATTACACACCTGCCTACCAGGTTTCAGCGGTGTAATGCTCAAACGGACAGACAGACAGACTTATATTAGGGTTCCGTTTGTTGCCATTCTACGGAACACTAAAAAAGCGAATACTGATCTTATTATAATTACTTTTACTTTGGTTCAGGTTTTATAAAGGTAAAAGGTTTCATACGCGTTTTGGTAGATTTATACGCACTATAAAGAAACAAGACAAACATTATTTTATTTATTTCAGTATAAGGTAAGTACAAGGTAGTTTTAACAGAGGATAATAATTAATTACTTTACAAATAGGTATGTACTAATTAATCATCGAGCTTTGCTTCCTAAGTTAAGGAAATAACCCTGTGTTTTAGGGTAAGCAAGATGCTCCTCCCATTTTTTTTATTCGTGTAGGTATGCACAATATCAACATTCGATGTACAGTCACTAGGACATCAGGCCATTCATTTATGTTGAAAAAATAACCCAATAATAACAATTGCATAAGATATCGTGGCGTTAAGCTTAAAGTGCTGTCGTCTAAAATTGAATTTTTATGCTAGGAAAGATGTATTTTAAATAGGTACTTAAAAAAAACCTACTAATACTTCACGCCATAACATCTTCATATGTTAAGTATTACATGAATAAAAACATCAATAAGTAAAAAAATAATGCACACAAAGTTATTGTTTTTTTTTTGTCTAAACAGCAGCTATTCAATTACAGATAATAGCGCCTCCGTTTTATCAAATGTCTGCTGTTGTAGCCACTCTTTGACAACAGTGCTGCATGCGTGCCTATTCATAGGATATACACTTCTGGACACATCTATTGGCCCACCTTGTATTTTCAGTTTCGTTTGATCCTAGCTAAAATTTTATATAAGGTCGAGCAAAAAGTTTTTATGCAGTTTTGAACCTGGCACATTCACAATTTCATTCAATAGTTTTTTTTTTGAATTTGAAACACAGAATTTAAAGAAACAAAAGACAATTTGGAGCCTGTTTGTTGATATCAAACAATATCAAACAAATCCAAGAAAACTTGGTTTTATTGGTTTACTTGGATTTAATTCTTGAAAAAGTGATTGATTACTTTGGTTTTGCAACAAACATTACTTATTCTTAACAATAAGGTGAGGTTCTATCAATAATCTATGGATACTTCACCTGAAGTCGCCACCCAAGCTGTGGCATTTATACTACCTAGAGACTGGCGGCTTTGTTCGTCGCCAAGGAAGGCCACGATCTCGGGTCACAACTGAAAGGAAGGATCGATTCATCGTGACGACCAGCTTGTAAATCGTCACCTTACCTCCATTGAGATACAAAACCAACTTCGCGACTTCCACGGAGTATCTGTGAGCGCTCGAACTGTTCGGAGAAGGTTAAAAGAACGCGATATGGTACCACACAAGCCAGCTAATGGACCCAAACTAACGCGAGCCCACCGAACAGCGCGCCTTCATTTCGCACGCAGTCAAGATTATAGCTGTGTACTCTTTTCTGATGAGTCTAAAATTGTGTTACATGGCAATGATGGAAGAAAGAAGGTCTACCGACGTAAGGGAGAGCGAAAGCGGAGACAATGCTGCTTTGATGAGAGGGTTGCTTATGGCGGTGGCTCGTGACTGTCTGGGGCGATATATCCGCGAGCGGCAAAACACAGGTTGAGGTTGTTAAAGGACCACGGCTGCCAACATTAAATGCTGAAAGGTACATTCGTGAGTGCTTAGAACTTCACGTGATACCAGACGCGGACTATGTGGGCCCAAATTTCCTTTTTATGCATGATAATGCAAGAGCCCATGTGGCCGGCATCGTCAGGTAATATCTTCGGGATGTGAACATCACAGTTATGGACTGGCCAGCCAGAAGCCCAGACATGAACCCCATTGAGCACATGTGGGACGAGCTAAAAAGACGTGTTAGGGCTCGTCAGCCAGTTGCCCAGACGATGCAGGAGTTAAAAACTGATATAGAAGAGGAATGGGAGATGATCCCTCAAAATTTCATAAAGCGGTTGATAAACTCTATGCCTAATCGTATGAGAGCTGTGGTAGATGCCCATGGAGACAACAGGCGTTATTAAATTAAACCTTTATTTGATAAAACATGTTTTTATTCAAAAATCAATTGCCTTTAACAAGGCGCATATCCGACTTGTTAGGCGTAGCTCCATGTCGTATGGTATTCTGAATTCAAATTTAAAACAATACGATCGAAAAAGATGGTAAAATGTATCAGGTTTAAAACTGCATCAACAGTTTTTGTTCAATCTAGCAATCATATTTCGGTAGGGGCCATCGAAACCTAAACTCTAAGGTGGGCTAATAGATGTGTCCAGAAGTGTATTATAACTAGCCTATTTAGCTTATTGTATAAGAATGGACCAAGAAATTCAAAGAAATTCTTACAAAATTTTGTATTACGAGTAGTCTTAAAGTCACGATTTGCCACCATATCTTTACGTCGTTTCCTATTTATGCTGTCAGAGTCTAAGTCCAGTAGCTGGTTCTTCTTTCTTAGTACTAATGTTGTTTCTACTAATTTTATTCCCTTGATCCCAATGTTTATGATTTCAACATAGGTACCAACTGTAGGTGGCACGATAACAAAACTAATTGCAAATTATCGCAACAAAACATGAATACGCCATTGCTGATTTAATTATGTGACACCAATACGGAACTTAATTTGCCTAATCTTCATCGTAAGTTTGTGTTGCTAGTTTCGGATAGACTAATTTGTTTTGCGTTTTACACGTTTAATCTTGAATAAGTGTAACATCATTTAAATCTATACTATAATATTATAAAGCTGAAGAGTTTGTTTGTTTGTTTGTTTGAACGCGCTAATCTCAGAAACTATTGGCCCGATTTGAAAAAATATTTTTATGTTGGATAGTCCATTTATCGAGGAAGGCTTTAAGCTATATAACATAAAGATACGACTCACAAAACCACAGCAGCAATGAAAAATGTTGCGAAAACGGGAGAAAGATATTCCTTTTGAGAGCTTCCGCTGCGCACTCTGCGGAAACCGCTAAAGTTACATAAAAATCATGTATGACAGGACTGTTCAGCATTAAAAGTTCTATAATTAAGTCCGCGGCAGCATAAGTCTATCTTTTATGGTTGACTTACTACAACCTTTTTTATATAAATAAATTTGTTAAAAAATAATGCATCATTTTTAGAGGTGTATTATACACACAGGTATTTATTCTTATCAAAATAAATACATTCATCATCAAGAGCATTTCATTTAGAACAAAGTTGCCCTTTATATCATTTGACTCCAATAAATATCTTAGGAGCTATCACAGTTTTAACATAACTCCGCACCAAAATAATGTTCGCAGCTTAAGTACAACGTGCGCTTGCGCTAATCTATACTAATATTATAAAGCTGAAGAGTTTGTTTGTTTGTTTGTTTGTTTGTTTGTTTGAACGCGCTAATCTCAAAAACTACTGGCCCGATTTGAATTTTTTTTTTTACGTTGGATAGTCCATTTATCGAGGAAGGCTATAAGCTATATAACATAAAGATACGACTCACTAGACCACAGCAGCAATGAAAAATGTTGCGAAAACGGGAGAAAGATATTCCTTTTGAGAGCTTCCGCTGCGTACGCTGCGGAAACCGCTAAAGTTACACAAAAACCATGTATGACAAGATTGTTCAGTATTAAGAGTTCTATAATAAAGTCCGCGACAGCATATGTCTATCTTTTATGGTTGACTTACTACAACTTTTTTTAATGTTAATAAATTCGTAAAAAAATAATGCATCATTTTTAGAGGTGTATTATACACACAGTTATTTATTCTTATCAAAATATATACATTCATCATCACGAGCATTTCATTTAGAACAAAGTTGCCCTTTATATCATTTGATTTCAATAAATATCTTAGGAGCTATCACAGTTTTAACATAACTCCGCACCAAAATAATGTTCGCAGCTCAAGTACAACGTGCGCTTGCGCTAATCTATACTAATATTATAAAGCTGAAGAGTTTGTATGTTTGTTTGTTTGTTTGTTTGAACGCGCTAATCTCAGAAACTACTGGCCCGATTTGAAAAATTATTTTTTTGTTAGATAGTCCATTTATCGAGGAAGGCTTTAAGCTATATAACATAAAGATACGACTCACAAGACCACAGCAGCAATGAAAAATGTTGCGAAAACGGGAGAAAGATATTCCTTTTGAGAGCTTCCGCTGCGTACGCTGCGGAAACCGCTAAAGTTACACAAAAATCATGTATGACAAGATTGTTTAGCATTAAAAGTTCTATAATAAAGTCAGCGACAGCATAAGTCTATCTTTTATGGTTGACTTACTACAACCTTTTTTATGTTAATAAATTTGAAAAAAATAATGCATTATTTTTAGAGGTGTATTATACACACAGGTATTTATTCTTATTAAAATAAATACATTCATCATCACGAGCATTTCATTTAGAACAAAGTTGCGCTTTATATCATTTGATTCCAATAAATATCTTAGGAGCTATTACAGTTTTAACATAACTCCGCACCAAAATAATGTTCGCAGCTTAAGTACAACGTGCGCTTGCGCTAATTATAGTATAAAGCTGAAGAGTTTGTTGGTTTGAACGCGCTTATCTCAGGAACTGCTGGACCGATTTGAAAAAATATTTCTGTGTTAGATAGCTTATTTATTGAGAAAGGCTTAAGGATATAAAACATCACGCTGCGACGGGAGGGGAGGGAGCAAACTTAAAACGCGCGGATGAAGTCGCGGGGGACCGCTAGTTATATTATAAAGCTAAAGAGTTTGTTGGTTTGAACGCGCTTATCTCAGGAACTGCTGAACCGATTTGAAAAAAAGAAATTGTTTGCCTAAAACGGATACCTTTCCTTTCAATGGTGAAGAGTTTATTTAAGACTTTTTAGTGCATTTTGGTTTTGAAGTCGGTTTTTACTTTTTTTTAATGTTTATTTTATTTCTTCATTTTTAGTAATTACATAAGAGGGGGGGGGGGGAGTTGCACCTTATGATTCATTTTTTTAAGAAGCTACAAATTACCTATCATAAGTTTCGTCATTAAAATAACTGAACTCCTAAGCGTTAAGGAGTTCCACCATCAGCTCAGCCCCACAAGATGTTGACTATCAGACGTAACAACACGTCAACATTAAGATTCTAGTAAAGAAATACTATACGTGCCTTTAAAATTTGAGGGTTTCCCTCGATTACACCAAGATCCCATCATCAGATCCCAAAATGGAAAAAATGGGACCAACTAGAAAGTACACCCTCTAAGTAGGCGAAAAATTTTTTCGATTCGGTCGACAAACGACTGAGATATGAGGTAACATACATACAAAAAAAAAATAATGATAAAAAAAAAAACATACAGTCGAATTGATAACCTCCTCCTTTTTTGAAGTCGGTTAAAAATAGTTCTGTGTTAGATAGCTTATTTATTGAGAAAGGCTTTAGGATATAAAACATCACGCTGCGACGGGAGGGGAGGGAGCAAACTCAAAACGCGCGGACGAAGTCGCGGGGGACCGCTAGTTAATAAATTAAATACCCCACACGCGAAAAACAGATTTTAATTACTACTATTTCTGTTCACCGTCACGACATGTCGCTCAGACTATGGTAGATATTACATTTTCATTATTAAAATTCAAGTAATTGTTACCAAATTACAATTATTTAAACAAAACCACAACCCGCCTTTGTAGTAAGTAATTACATTCCAAAAGGAATATTAAATCACAAATTATTTATGCTTTTGTGTACGTTTTAATATGAATATGAAATGATGAGAGGTTTTTAACTGTTGTTTGATGCATAATAGTTGTTAATGCATTCATTAAACACTTAACTCATTAACACTTTGACCGTCTTAAAAATTGCGTGGAATACTCCAGGATGCCGCAATTTTTACGCGTGATTTAATAAAAAAACTTTATAAAACATTTGTGCTATTTTTTTTACAAGCTGCATACTCGGGCCCGAGTAGTCGGCACACAGCGTGCTGGTGTCCAAACACTCGGGTCCGAGTGTATGTATAAAATGACGTCTCGCTTCTCTCGCACTCGATTTAGTATAAGATCCATCTAAGCAATTATTTCATTATGAAATGTCATAGCTAGTAATATTCACTGTTCAAAAGTTCAACTTATTAGTACCTACTCGTATCAAAATCCCTATTTCATAAGATGAAATATTCTACTTCTTCAACTTATGAGCTGCGTTCTTGTCGGTGGAGTTTTCGCCATTCTTTCCTTTTTTCTTGACTTTTCAGAAAGGCCTAGAGAAGTTTTTTTGCGAAAATGAAGATGAAATAAGAAAGCAAAAATGGCGAGGGCCAACGGTCTTACGATTGGGCCATTTGAACATAAACGACCAGAATAAAATGAGAGATGGAGCAGTTACGGGAATATCTTACACAGATAAGTCAGTTATCAATAAAAGTACATGCATAGTATGTTGTGCAGGAAAGCAGTCGCGTTTGCCTTTTGGTCACTCAGGTTCAAGAAGTAGTGAGCCACTGGGTGTAATACACGCTGATGTCTGCGGGCCAATGGAAGTCACTTCCATCGGAGGATCCAGGTATTTCCTAATTTTTGTTGATGACTTTACCCGTATGGCCTATTTTTTGAAAGCAAAAAGTGAAGTTTTCATGTACTTTAAAGAGTTTAAAAGCATGGTAGAAAACCAACAAGACAGAAAAATTTAAATATTCAGGACAGATAATGGTTTAGAATTTTGTAGCAATGATTTTGATTTTTTTTTAAAACAGGTTGGCATAGTTCAGGGGGGAGGGGGTTGTAGGGGGGTACCCCCTGATACACTCCCCTCTTGAAGCAAGCTTTTGGTTTCTGAGATATTCATGATTGAAGTTTGAGGTTATGACTGGACTAAAAGTGTTAAAATTCAGTTTTGGATCATCAAATTAAGGGGTGGGGGGAGAGGGAGTGGAGGGGAAGGTGTAGTAAAGAGGGGGGACTTGCCTATTCCCTACAAAATTGCCTATTTTCAGGGGTTTAAAGAGATTACTGTTGTCTGTTAAAAAAAAAATAACCACGAAATTCAAGGCTCACGCTCCGCTGCGCTTCGCGCTCGCCTTGAATTTCTAACCGATCACGTGGCCTACAGGACTTTGGCAAAGGTGTACAATTGCCAATTTTCAGGGGTTTAAAGAGATTACTGTTGTCTGTTAAAAAAAAATAACCACGAAATTCAAGGCTCACGCTCCGCTGCGCTTCACGCTCGCCTTGAATTTCTAACCTATCACGTGGCCTACAGGACTTTGGCAAAGGTGTACAATTGCCAATTTTCAGGGGTTTAAAGAGATTACTGTTGTCTGTTAAAAAAAAAAAACCACGAAATTCAAGGCTCACGCTTCGCTGCGCTTCGCGCTCGCCATGAATTTCTAACCTATCACGTGGCCTACAGGACTTTGGCAAAGGTGGGCAATTGCCTATTTTCAGGGGTTTAGAGAGATTACTGTTGTCTGTTTAAAAAAATAACCACGAAATTCAAGGCTCACGCTTCGCGCTCGCCTTGAATTTCTAACCTATCTAGTGGCCTACAGGACTTGATGTTTAGGTACATTGACTGTATAGAATCAACATTCACGTTATGAATCACAACTGACAGATCGTAGTTTTATAAGGTTGGTAGTCAATCATAATATTGACGTAAAATCATAAATTTTGTTTTAATTTTGCGATTTTTAAAAATTTATTTCTCGAAAACTACTAGGTTGCTTCAAAAAACGACTTCACCAAAAGACTTCTTGCATCATGTAGTTTCTGACAAAAAAATATGAAACGCAAAGTCAGCGTCCTGTTTAGTACAGTTTATCCCAATTGTTGAACGGGCTCGCTGTTTATTATTTGATGCCGGATTAGATAAAAAGTTTTGGGCAGAAGCCACAAATACAGCTGTTTATCTTAGAAATAAATCTGTTGCTGAAGGATTGGATGATAAAACTCCATATGAACTTCGGACAAATAAAAAACCAGATCTAAGCCATGTCCGCATATTTGGAAGTGAGGTTAGTGTACACGTGCCAATAGAAAAACGGCTTAAGTGGGATTTCAAATCAAGGAAACACTTTTTAGTTGGATTTTCTGAAAATGTGAAAGGCTACCGTGTATATGACCCAATAAAAAAGTGTGTTGCCACTAGTAGAGATGTAATAATTCATGAAAACATACAGGGAAACTGCACAAATGAATCAGTTGTGTCAGTTTCAGTTGGGGATAAGGAATCTAAAAAATCTGATAGTCTTAATGCAGAAGAAGTGAAAGATGATTCCATATTGAGTCACGTGAATGTAAGCATGTCTTCAGAATCAGAATATCTTAATGCTAATTCAGATTCTACATTACAGCAATCTGAAGAAGAAGATGAGGAATCAGAATCACCAGTGAATAACATGCGAATGAGAAAACAGCCTGAACTTATGGATTTTCAAATCTATGTATTTCAACGACAAGTCCAATTGTTACAAGAGATCCAGTGAGTCTCAGAGAAGCTTTGGGTAGCCCAGATAGAGACAAATGGATAGAAGTAATGAAAGAGGAGCTGCAGGCATTCGAAGAAAATGAGGCGTGGGTTCCTGTAAGTGAATTACCTTCTAATAAGACTTTAGTACAGTGCAAGTGGGTGTTTAAAAGGAAAGCTAATAGTGATAACAGTGTACGGCATAGGGCGCGACTAGTGGCTAAAGGCTTCACACAGAGGCCTGGCATTGATTATGAAGAGACATTTTCACCGGTTGTCAGACATTCTAATTTAAAATTATTGTTTGCACTGACTGTTCAGTTAAATTTAAATGTGACACACTTAGATGTTAAAACAGCCTTCTTAAATGGTTTTCTAAAAGAAGACATTTATATGGTTCAACCAGATATTGATTGTGATTCAAGTAAAAATGAAGTAATTATTAAATTAAACAAAGCAATTTATGGTTTAAAACAATCGTCTAGGTCATGGTATGAGAGAGTAGAACAATGTTTGTGTGAGCTAGGGTTCAAAAAGAGTCCCATAGAGCCATGTATATTTACAAAAATAAATAATGATACAAAAGTTGTAATTGCATTGTATGTTGATGATTTTTATGTTTATTCGAATAACCAAATTGAGACAGATGAGTTAATTTCTGTATTGAGTTCTAAATTTAAGATAAAGAATTTGGGTCAGGTTCAACAATGCTTAGATAAGATAAGATAAGATAAAGATTTTATTTCATTCCAAGCTTAAAACTATAACAATGATTGTAATTGAGACTACCTAGTAAGTATTTATATAACACTTGTGGCAGGTAGCCCCGCTCTTTCATATCAATATTACATCAAGATTTGAAATGAAACAATCAAATTATAACTTATAAGATACATGCTTATCTATTATTAACTACCAATAAATAATGACTATTCATACTCATACAATACTTTATATTATGTATGTAGTTTTAACAGATGGTTATTTTTATTACACCATATCATGCTACTTTAATGAACAATTGAAGTTTATTATACTTATACATCTGTATTTCTATAATATTGTTTTATTATTATTTTTGATTATATTTCATTTTATTTTTGATAACCCCCCAATAATTCTTCAATTTTATTATAAGCTTAAGCTTAGGCATGAGGGTTAAAATTGATAAAGAATCAAATGTTATTACTTTAGATCAAGAGCAGTATATTGAACAGTTATTAGAAAAACTCAATATGTCAAATTGTAAACTTGCTAGTACTCCAATGGAATGTAAATTAGACATTAATGAGTCTGAATACTGTAATGAAGAAATACCATATCAACAATTAATTGGAAGTTTAATGTTTTATCTGTTCTTACAAGGCCTGACATATCTTATAGTGTTAGTTTTCTTAGTCAATTTAATAAATGTCATAACAGTAGTCACTGGAATTATGCCAAAATAATACTTAGGTATCTAAAGAAAACTAAGAATTTTTGTTTAAAGTATGTAAAGGAAACAGCTGGACTTGTTGGATATGTTGATGCCGATTGGGCAAGCAATACTTTAGATCGCAGATCATATACAGGTTATTGTTTTGTAATGTCGGGCTCAGCTATTTTCTGGGAAAGTAGGAAGCAAAAAACAGTTGCATTGTCTAGTATGGAGTCTGAATATATGGCTATATCTGAGGCATGTAAAGAAGCTATTTATTTGAGATCTTTACTTTGTGAACTTACCGGTAAACTCCTTACTGTGAAATTATATAATGACAGCCAGAGTGAACAGAAGTTGGTGGCAAATTATGCTTGTAATAGAAAAAGTAAACATATAGATATTAGGTATCATTTTATAAGAGATACAGTTAGTACTAATATTATGAATTTACAATATTTGCCAACAACTGATATGCCAGCTGATGTTCTTACCAAAGCTTTAAGTCCTGCCAGGCATAATAAATGTATTATAGGTCTAGGGTTAGTCGGATAGAGTTGTAAAGTTAGTAGAAGTAAAATACTGTTTAATTCAGAGGATTTTGTTTATTTGCTGTAGTTGGGGTGTTAGAAATATTTAAGTGGTAACATCAAATAAGCAATTCGCTACCTTTAGATATCTATTAGTTTATAATCTGTGCATACCCATACTTTTGTCTATGATCCTTGTCGATGATAATTATCGCTTTTTAAATAAACTTGTCCGTTGTCAGCTTTCATGCAAATACGTTGTTTCATTTCATATTAACGATATAGCTACGTAAGTTAAAGAGACATGTGATGCAGCAGAAAATCAGAAAATTCAAATTGTCTACGCGAAATGTCAAAAAAATTTCTTAAGACATCGCCCCTGGATACGTCATACGTGTGACGTCAGCGCCATCTATCCAACTGTTTTGCAACAACAGTGAGTCAAGTAGTTATTAATTACAGATTATATTCACCGTGGAAATTGATAACGCTTCGCTTTTGTCCATAAGATACTAAAAATTTTGCGCGGTTGGACCAACTGCACGGTACCTCGAATGGAAAGAGCGTTGGTCCGGATCGAAAAATGTTGCAAGTTCGAGTCCCGTCCATGCGTTGTTTGAGGTTTCCTTTTCATCTTACAAAAATTCACAAATAACACTGTGAGTGTTAAAACATTCTCAACCATTCCTATTATATATTGATAAGAAAAAGAAAATGATTCGTTTAAAAATATATTAATCATTAAAACAAAGCTATGAAAAATTCTCCTTAGAATTCAAATCGTCGCGACGGGGTTTGAATAATTCAATTTATTCGATTAAGGTGGCCCGTATTAGTTGCTTCGCGGCACGAATGCAAAGGAATCGAAAGACGAAAATACGAATTAGCTTTTAGAATTTAATTTCAAGACGTTTTCATTGTTAGGCCGCGTTTGATATTGGCAACAAAATGTTTGGTAAATAAGTAGATTTTGCTTTTTTTTATATAATATAAGCTTGTGTATTAGCGCTATTTACCGACTTCAAAAAAGGAGGTAATCAATTTAATGTGTATGTATGTAATATCGATAGAATTTGATAATATTTGAATATGTTGATCTATTAGGACTTCCAAATACGAGTGCATTTTGAAACTGTATAAGTATGTTCGTATATTTGTATGTATGTCCATGGATTTTTCGAAAACGAGAAGACATTAGTAAGATAATTCTTTCTTAATTCAATAAGGTTTGTTTCAACTTAGGGTACAGTGTTAGTTTCAGTGAGCAAATGAGTTATTTTGAGCTTTATAGTCAGTTTTTTGAAACAGTTTTTTTGTCAAATCAGAGAAGGCCGCTTTAATTGTCTTATACACCTTGAAACAAACATTAATGACTTCTCCCAAGTATGAACGAACTAATCGTATTTTTTTCGTCTTAAAAAGTTTTCCGGTAAGATAAGTTCCGTGTAAACTAAATAGCAAGTAGCCGGGCTGCCCTCATTAGCGGAGTTTGTGTAAGTGGGAATTTTTCATAAACTTATCATTTTCTGGAGACACCAATTTGTTAAGTTTGCTCCGTCCTGTGAAAAAATCACGCCATTAGCAAAACTTCAAGACGCTAATATAGCTTCTGAACTATGACGTTTGAGCACGTCTTTTTTATGATAAATTATTGTACGAATCTTAAAATTAGACAGTGCGTACTGTAAAATACGAAAAGGGTATGGCGATGACTGATTCTGTTTTAATTAATTTATAAATGACAGAAACACAAACAGATATTACATTCGATGCACAACTTAAATTATTACGTTAGAACAAGAGGCTTGACTGTAACCAAAGAACAGTATCACAGTTTGATTGATACGATAAAAAATGAGATCAAATATGGCAATTTAAATAACATTAGAATTGAAATTAAAATTAAATTACAATTATAAAAACAAAAGACCAACATAGAATTAAAATTAACTCACAATGTACGACTGTGAAATTGAAATTTAATTTCCACATAATGGGAACATATTAAATAATGCTTGGAACATATTAATTAGCTTGGGGTCGGAGCAATATATGTGATGTTGTCAAATATTTATTTATTTATTATAAAAAAAACGGGAACAAGACGAAATTATTTATTACATTAAATCAATAGGTAGGTTTAAACAAATACAATTCAATCAACTGTACAAAATGAACAAAATGAAGTTAGGTCTGGGGATCAATGAGCAAGGACCAATTCATGTTATCAACAATCAATATACTTATTAAGATTCTACGTAACTCTTTTTTTTCTTTTTCACCTGTGAAGAAGAATCTAAAGTTTTTCCAATTTAGATACTGTCAAAAACTTTACATATAAAAGAAATACTATTAATCCGAAAATTAAATTAATTCTGAAGGCGATAGGAGATAGACTGGGCTGTCCCTTCCGTGCCTACAGTGCCGGAGCACTGCTGTGACAAACATGTCCCAGTGGTTCCTGAGGTAAGGGGCTCCTAAATTAATAATAATATATCTATACTAATATTATAAAGCTGAAGAGTTTGTTTGTTTGTTTGAACGCGCTAATCTCAAAAACTACTGGCCCGATTTGAAAAACTATTTTTACGTTGGATAGTCCATTTATCGAGGAAGGCTTTAGGCTATATAACATAAAGATACGACTCATAAGACCACAGCAAAAATGAAAAATGTTGCGAAAACGGGAGAAAGATATTCCTTTTGTGAGCTTCCGCTGCATACGCTGCGGAAACCGCTTCATCATTCATCATTATCAGCCAAAGGACGTCCACTGCTGAACATAGGCCTCAGGCCCCCACGGATTTCCACAGCGACCGATCACTAGCGGTCTGCATCCAGTTTGATCCTGCGATCTTTGTAAGGTCGTCTGTCCATCTTGTTGGTGGACGTCCCACGCTGCGTCTCTGGTCGAAGGGTCTCCAATCTAGAACTTTCCTGCCCCAACGGCCATCAGTTCTTCGCGCTATGTGCCCTGCCCATTGCCACTTGAGCTTACTGATTCTCAAGGCTATGTCCGTTACCTTAGTTCTTCTACGTATCTCCTCATTTCTGATTCGATCCCGTAGAGAAACACCCAGCATAGCCCTTTCCATCGCTCGTTGTGTGATTTTGAGCTTCGTTATAAGGCCCATAGTAAGAGACCATGTTTCGGATCCGTATGTCATCACTGGTAACACACACTGGTTGAAGACTTTCGTCTTCAGACACTGAGGTAGATGAGATGAGAAGACACTCTTGCGCAATTTCCCGAACGCTGCCCAGCCGAGTTGGATTCGTCGATTGACCTCTTTCTCGAAGTTGGACCTACCCAATTGGATCACTTGTCCCAGGTAGACGTACTCGTCGACAACTTCGAGAGTTGAGTTCCCAACGGATACTGGAGTGGGTACGACAAGGGAGTTCGACATAATTTTCGTCTTTTCCATGTTCATTTTAAGACCCACTTGTTGGGATACTCGGTCAAGGTCTTCGAGCATAGTGCCAAGATCGTCCAGCGTCATTGCCACAACAACTATATCATCGGCAAATCGGAGGTGTGTGATGTATTCGCCATTAACATTGATGCCGATTCCTTCCCATTCCAGAAGTTTGAAGGCGTCTTCCAATGTCGCTGTGAACAGTTTCGGAGATATGACATCTCCCTGTCTCACACCTCTCCGCAATGGAATCGCCTTCGTGTTCTACTCCTATACTCGGACCGACATGGTGGCGTTATTGTAAAGGCACCTCAACAGCTCTATATACCTATAGTCTATGTGGCACCGCTGCAGAGACTGAATCACCGCCCAAGTTTCGATCGAATCAAAGGCCTTCTCATAGTCCACAAACGCTAAGCATAGAGGCATATTATACTCCTCGGACTTCTGTATAATTTGCCTAAGCGTATGAATGTGGTCTATGGTACTATAGCCTTTTCGGAAACCGGCTTGTTCGGGAGGCTGGAAGTCATCAAACCTTCGTGCGAGACAATTCGTGATGACCCTTGAAAACAGCTTGTAGACATGGCTCAAGAGTGAGATGGGTCTGTAGTTCTTCAATAAGGTTTTGTCTCCTTTTTTGAAGAACAACACCACCACACTCCTGTTCCATGCCTCAGGCGTGATGCCCTCTAGCAGCACGGAATTAAAGAGTCTCTGAAGTACTTTAAGTACCGGTGTTCCACCCACCTTCAGAAGCTCTGCTGAGATTCCGTCCTCGCCAGGTGCCTTGTTGTTTTTGAGCTGTTTAAGGGCCATCCTAATCTCGTAGAGGCTGATGTCCGGGATGTCTTCGGTGTAGTGACGAGTCAGGATAGCTCGTGGGTCTCTGGCCGAGCTATCAACGGGTTTGGCTACTGAGGTGTACAACTGCCCATAGAACTTTTCGATCTCCCTCAAAACCTCTGCTTTCGTCGACGCTACACTGCCGTCCTCCGTCTTAAGCTTCGTCAACAGGCTCTGCCCAATAGACATGTCCCTTGCAAACACTTTGGAGCCTTGGTTCCGCTCTATCGTTTCTTTAACACTATTAGTGTTAAAGCAACGAATGTCGTGTCGCAGGGACTTCCATATTTGTCTATTGAGCTGCCTGTAGTTTTCAGCATTAACGGAGGTCTGCAGTGCCGTAGATCGACGTTTTGCCATAAGGTCGAGAGTGTGGACCGACAGTTTTTGAGGTCTATTTTTACGGCCAGGCCTAAAATACTTAGACCCCACCGTTTGAACAGTTTCCACAAACCCATTGTTAATTTCGTCCACTGTAACGCAATTTTCTAGGCAATCAAAGCGGTTTGACAACTCGAGTTGAAAGCTCTCGGGATTTTGGATATGAGCACGAGTCGGTCGGAGCGTGGACTTCATCAGGCGGGATCTTTCCAATTTGACATTTATATTCAATGTGCCTCGAACCATTCGGTGATCGCTTCCGGTTTTCACCCTGTTGATCACGGAGACATCATTGAATAACCGTCTCTTGGAGGTCATGAAGAAGTCAATCTCGTTTCTCGTGAAGCCATCGGGACTCAACCAAGTCACAACACTTCCTTTGAGGCGGCTTCTGGAAGAAAGAGTTCATCGCAAAGAGTCCCTCCTTCTCCAGAAAGTCGGCCAGCCTCTGTCCCCTGGCGTTCCTTTGCCCGTATCCAAAAGGTCCCACCTTCAACTTATTCTCGCCTCGCTTGCCTAGTTTCGCGTTGAAGTCCCCCATTACAACAGTATAATAGGTTTTGGAAGTATGTATGGCTCTACTTACGTCCTCATACATTTCCTCCACCTCTTCATCCGGGTGTTTCGAGGTCGGTGCATATACCTGTATGACCTTCAGCGAATATCTCTTGGATATTCTGAGTATAAGGTATATTACCCTGCTCGACACACTCTCGATGGTCTCGATATTGTTGACGAGGGACTTGTAAACGAGGAACTCGACACCACCTTGGGACTTTCGTTGGTTGCCTTCCCGGTAGTAGAGCAGGTTTCCGGACTGTAGAGTTATCGTGTCCTCTCCCTCTCTACGGACTTCTGATAGACCCATTATGTCCCAGTGTAACCTGCTCATTTCTTCCTCCAGCTCGAGCAACTTCTCATCTGTCCTCAGTGTACACGGGGGACGTAAGGGAGCTTGACCAAGACCATAAGCTCCAAGCCAACCTCACCTTCACGTGGTGCGTCCTGTTTATACAGACGAGGCTCTGGCGACCGACCGATGGCGGTATAACCATTCAATGTAAGGCGCAGCTAAATGTTAGACTGTGACGGGCAGCAGCGTCACAGCTGCAAGGGGCTGCGCCTCTGCGCTCGCCAACCCGCCTGCCAAGCGTGGCGAGTATTGGCAAAATCCCCTCATGAGTGCACACAAAAAAACCAGGCCCCCAGTCTCCGGCAGCCCCGCTATTCCTGACTTTGGTGGCGGTCACGGTAACGGCGGGGCAGGGGGTGCTAAGAATCCCCGGAGGCGATCGCGCTGCCACCCCCGACGACAACTGGCCCTGGTAACGAAACCGCTTAAGTTACACAAAAATCATGTATGACAGGATTGTTCAGCATTAAAAGTTCTATAATAAAGTCCGCGACAGCATATGTCTATATTTTATGGTTGACTTACTACAACCTTTTTTATGTTAATAAATTTGTAAAAAAATAATGCATTATTTTTAGAGGTGTATTATACACACAGGTATTTATTCTTATCAAAATAAATACATTTATCATCACGAGCGTTTCATTTAGAACCAAGTTGCCCTTTATATCATTTGATTTCAATAAATATCTTAGGAGCTATCACAGTTTTAACATAACTCCGCACTAAAATAATGTTCGCAGCTTAAGTACAACGTGCGCTTGCGCTAATATATTATACAGCTGAAGAGTTTGTTTGTTTGAACGCGCTTATCTCAGGAACTGCTGAACCGATTTGAAAAAATATTTCTGTTTTGGATAGCTTATTTATCGAGAAGGGCTTTAGGATATAAAACATGACGCTGCGACGGGAGAGGAGAGGGAGCAAACTCAAAACGCGCGGACGAAGTCGCGGGGGACCGCTAGTTTCTAATAAATTGTAATTTTAATTTTATTTTCCATTAGTATTATTTTTGACATACTATTATACTTGATTTTATTTAATTCATTGTAAGAATTATGTGTATAGATCAATGTAATTTGAAAATCAATAACTTGAATTTGAAAAGGTTAGAGGCAAAACTAGGAATATATGTATTATAACCATAGGCCTCGGGTCTATTTTGTACAAAATTAATTAATATTACCAAGTAACGTACATTATGATTGTTAAGTATCTATGTATTAATTCCTAGAACATTCCAAAAGGAAGTTTGCTTCGTCCTAACCAAGTTAGACAGAGGCTCCATTCCTGATTGTTGATTCAAATACAAAAACATCAGCAATTGCGTAAACGTCTCTAGAACATTTCGTGTACAACACAGTATTTTAAACATTACATGTCGTTTCAATTTCTTGTTCATCCAGCAAGGAGTTTTCTATTGCAAAATATTATTTCTGATTTTGTGGTTATTTCTTTTTCGCGACGTTCTCCGAGACTTTGTCTTCAGATCGCCCGCGGTGGTGTCTCGGGAAAGAATTCCGTACTAATTTTGTTTATATTTTGCTTCGTTGGCTTGGACTTAATGAGTACATAATTAGAAGCTGAGTTGAGGGTGCTAATGTTGTCGCGTTGTTTTGACGTTTATAAAGAAGAAGAGTTTGTTTGTTTGCTTGTTAGAATGCGCTAATCTTTTGAGGATAGCTTATTTATCGAAACAGCACTCTGCAACATCGTATTATTATTATAATTACATTATTTTTACAGATTGAAATAGTCATTGTTTTATAGCGTTTTCATCTTTGTCAAGAAACACCATCCTCCAACTTTGTTACGGATCTATTAGGAATATAACGTTCCTTTCCTAGTTAAGTTTGTAAATAAATTTGTTATAAGATGAAACAAGAAACTAAAAATTGTGCTCCGGCGGGATTCGAACCTGCAACCTCTGAAAAACCTGGCCAATGCCTCTTTCCAATCGAGCTATGAAATATTATAATTTGAAACTATTAAACTTTTTTAATTGTACATAAATTGAACACAAACGCGTATGCCTCCTTGTAAGTAACTTGCGTAAGATCTGGATCTTTATTTTTGAACTACTCAATTCTAGATAAGTACAGATATTTCAGTTCTGTTTACTACAATAATTTAATCGATACCTGTGTTGCCATACTAGTCTCTCGGCGCTCCTACATCATCATTTTGAATACTTACTTATTGTTGCTTGTTTAAGAACCACGTAAAGTAGTCGCTTTCAAAACGTTGTTCCCTTGACACTAACTGACCCAAGACTAAATTTCGCGTGTTTTTCCTCCTAAAACTTACCTGAAGACCTTCGTGACTGTGCCTGTGTCCTCTATGATCACCTGCAACCCTGGAAACCAGCTATTTGCAGATAATAGGTGAGTCCTGACAGACAAAATCTCCCTTATGTTTTTGCCCCACCACGTTGAATCCACTGCCGATCTCGAACAAGTTTAATTGAAGTGGACAAAACTTGGCTGCCTCATGTGACTGACATAAACTTCAAAAACGTTTTGCTTTGTATCTAATAAACGTTAAACGTACATTTTAGCGCAGAAAAAAAACTATTGAAAATTGTTTCAAATATTTTGGCACATTACAAGCTATCGTCATTATCAGCCAACAAGTCACAAACATTAAATGTGTTTATTACCTTAGTTCAATTTAATAGCTCTTGTTTCTCTTTTCACGTCGCATAATTTGTCAAAGCACATTTAGTTTTGAATTGCCTTCAACAGAGCACCGTATAACTATATACAGAATAAAACATGCAATTCCTCCACATCAAAGCTTTATTAGAGCAGCAGAAAGGCCGTCAAATCTGTGTACCGAGTAGAAAGTCGCCAAGTGCAATTGTCCCCGGCCACAGTTCCGTTTCTCCTTGTTTGTTGACATTAGCATTCTCATTGAACAGTAGAGACACCATCTTAAAACTACTTTTAGGACTGTTCTGTTTTCCTTTTTTTTTAAATAGGCGGCTATCTTCTTCTTTCGAGTCGACAGCAAACTAAACGGTCCAGAACTTTGCTACGAGGATAGCGTAGTAGGGCTTTTATTAAATCCTCCCGCGTTCAGTTATAAGGGCAGGCAGGGCACGATATAAGGTGTTCCATCCTTTGGGGAAAAGCAAACATATGCACTCTAGGTTATTTATTATATTAGGTTATAGGTGGCTATGAATATACTTAAGGGACTGAATCAGCTCATTATGTAACTTGAAAAAGTGTTCATGTTTTCTTAGCAAAACACCAAAAATTGTTCACGATCGGGATTTAAACTCACGACCTTTGGCTAAACCGACCTTTGAGGACCTCCGTGGTGTAGTAGCTAAGCACGCTGGTTTCAAGGCGTCGCCGCTCCGAGGTCCCGGGTTCGATTCCCGGTCGAGTTAATACAGAAATCTGGTCTCGGGTCCGGGTGGTGTGGTACCACCGTTGTGTCTGATTTCCATAACACAAGTGCATTAGCGACTTACTTTGGTATCAGAGCAATGTATGTGATTGGTGTCCAATAAACCAGGCAAAAAACACGATTGGTCATAGGGTTGTCTAGCGTTTTGGTCATAAGTTAATAATTACTGTGTTATAAAGAGTCTTTCTAAGTCAAAGTTAAGTACGAATTTGATACAAAACCGTGATTCTAAAGTGACGATGGAACAGGCACAACGGTACCACAACACCAAGACCCGAAACAATACAGAAAATTATGATTTCTACATTGAATCGACCGGGAATCGAACCCGGGACCTCGGAGCGGCGATGCCTCGATACCCAGCGTGCTTAGCCACTACACCACGGAGGTCGTCAAAGTTATAATGAGAATAGTTAATGTAGATGTTATTTTTTTTTTACATTCCCGTAACTTTACCTTACATTAGCAAAGACATGGTATCGCTATTCTAACTCAAGAGCAGCAAACTCCATGGATACAATGTAAATTGCAAGTTTCCTTAAGCACCTAGTCTGCTCGAGACTGAGTAATTCTAAATAGCATTATTTAGCTTGAAAATGAACTATGGCTCTTCGCTACGTGAGCTATTTCACAGACTATAGTCGAAAGTCTACAGTTTCTGTGGTAAGAGTGCTGAGATAGTACTTTAGGTGAGTAAACTAACTCTTCTCATGTATAGAGTTGTGAATTAAAACCAAAAAATATATTTGTCACAAAAACATTCCAAAAAAGCGTAGTACAAACATTCAAAATAAAATGAGATTTTCAATTCGTAAATCATTATCAGATTTATTCTTAATTACAACATAAAACGAAACGATAGCTATAAGATTCAACAAAGTACGAATTTGATTGGAAAAATATAAAGCCGAAAGAAAACTCAAATCTTTTTCATCTGTACAACAAATCGCTAACATTAATATCAATGTCTCCAAATCAAGACATCAAAGGGAAAAGTCAAACACCAAAAAACGGTAAAGAGAGACAAAATTGATCAGAAGAAGAACCTCATTTTTTCTTTGGTAACAAGCGACAAAATCAGGTGGGCAATTACATAACTCAAAAGCAACTGTTTAAAACCATCAAAAGTATGACAGTGTTTCGGAATAACCTAAGTAAACGTTCTTAAAGATGAAAAAAGAAACCAAAAATTTGCGCACCGTAGCTCAATTGGTAGAACGTTAGGCCCAGTCAGCCAAGAAGTTGCTGGTTCGAGTCCCGCCCGTGCTAAAATTTTAGGTTTCTTATTTAATCCAGAAAAACATGACACTGTGATTGTTAAAAAAATACTAAACCCTTAGATAGCGAAGCGTTATCAATTTCCAAGTTGAATTTATTCTGTAATAAATAACTACTTAGCCCGCTGTTGCATAAACAGACGGGTTGATGGCGCTTATGACAGATTCATAAGAGACCAGAAATTTCGCAAGGTCGGACCGACAGCACGGTAGCTCAATGGTAGAGCGTTTGGCCCGGATAGCCAAGAAATTGCTGATCTTATTTTATCTTTAGGAATAGAAAATATGACACTGAGTGTTAAAAACATTTTCAACTAAGTAAACGTTTATTTGGTATTAGACAGTGCTGAAAAATTATTTATTCTGTGATAGTATGTGGTAAGAGTGCGTTTACCAAGTAATTCCTAAACGCTTAACCATTGTTAAAAGACATTACCAGCGGTTAAATATCTAAGATTGTGTGTGTTTTGAAGAAAAATACCTAAGCCAAATGCCTAAATCGCAATTTTAATAACAATTAGTTCAGGTATTGTTTTTTTGATTTTGAAAAGTTCTTTATTTAATACATTTAATACAAACCTTAAGACCTAGTGTACATTTTATTCCTAGGTAAAAGTTTATTATGTCTATATTCTGGTTATGAGATCGCTATGATCTGTTATTACTAATAATTATAAAGGCTACATTTAACATTTTCCTATTACAGTGATACCTACTAGGTGATAATAAATATACTAACTGCAGAATAACAAGCACTTCGTAATAGCACCCGTTTCTTTATAATGATGATGAAGAGTTCAGGTATTAATTGCTTTGCTTTGGCGCATCTGACAAGATTATTAAGATTACGATTCGCTTTATATGCTGTGAAACATTTCCTGTACTTTGCCTACAAGAGCCAGCTAGTTGGGAGCCAAGTCAAATTGACTAACACACTAACGCACGTCAAGTCACAACGGTCCCGGCCATACACACATAATATAATTGCAATCAAATCGCAATCGATACATAATACACCAGTCGTTATTTATAAAAAAAAAACTTGCCGAAAGCCAACAAACAAAGGGATGCAATCAAAGGATCTTTTAATCCTAACCCTTTTGTTTTCGAGGATTTTTAAAGCTCAGTCAATAAATACCCCACTCGAAACTGGTGTGTGGTACAAATAAAGTGGCTGAACTTTTTGAACTACTTTTTACTTCTATTATAAAAGTATGAGTAATTTTCTTTTTCGATTCGAAGATGTAATACAATTTATACAATCTGGGTATGTGAGCGGTCCGTGAATAACTAAATGGGCATAATTAATGAAATAAATATCTACCAATGCCTACTAATTTGCCACACTCATTCATCATCATTTTACACACGCACACACGCACGCACACGTGTGCACACACACACACACACACACACACACACACACACACACACACACACACACACACACACACACACACACGCACACACACATACAAACGCGCGCGCAAAGACTAGCGCTAGCACAGTTACATATTGCTTCTAATATCGCTTAAAATTTAATTTTTGTTTTGTATGACTATCATCGTCTACTTGCATTTTGTATTAAAGCTTGGGAAGTGTATAAGTGCTTTGCACTATACTTTCATCTAATGGAAGGAACTGTTTCCTATACAGGATAATCCTAAACTAGGAGGCAGAGTTATGTTCTTAGTAAGAATCTCTGTACCAAGATTACCTACCCTTTAAAATAAACTTTATTATTATTATTATTATTAATTTAAGATCAGCTAAAATATAGAAAACAAGATGTGTAACGGGATCGAATAATGATAGTTGAAATATTATAAAGGATTTAAGGTATATATATAATAATAATAATAGTCTATTTTTTATAGTCAAAACGTTCGGCGAAAGCGCGGAGATTCCAGAGCCGGAGCGCAGAATCCAGAGATTGTGTAAGGGCTTGGTTCGGGCTGGCCCTTACCCTGCACACCAGATATAGTATTCGACTCGTAGGGCGCTGTACTGCTTTCGCGCATAGCTCACCCACAGACTGCTCGTGTAGAATGACGTGTAAAATGCTCTGAACAAGGTGACGCCTCTTGAACAGCGAGCAAATCTGCGGGCTATAATATTCGCACGAACAGACAACGCCTTACGCTACCTTTCTATATTCGCATTGTTTTTTTATGAACGGGGTTAAAATGTGCCCAAGGTATTTAAATTGTTCTACTCTACGATTCAGTCGATTTTTTGTTGTTTGATTTAGGGACCTCGCTCGGTCCTGAAAGATCATCCACTCACTTATCTTAACATTATAAAGCAGACCGTGATGCTTCTATATACATGGCAGTATCCTACACGCCAGTTATGACAGACAGTGACCGTATAGCGTGATGAACTAATGGACATCAGAGCACGAACTGAAGTTTAGCTTTGACATGACAAATCGGAGAGTTTGCCAGCCTCCAATTACCTGAAAACGAAAAAAAATATACAAAACGCTTAACTCTCATCACTCAGAGCACACTTCATCTCCACACATCAAGCGGAGCGGCGATATTGTAAAAGTTAACAGCTCGAGTGTCCGAGCTCGGGTGTTTCGCGCCCTCCCACCTCTTAACCTATGATCGCTTAGCAGGGGCACAAAAGACCAAGACGTTAAAATAAAAAATTAAAAATCGGTAATAATATCTTCCCAGTTAATTCTAGACAGAAAGACCCAGCAAATAATATCGGCTTGTGACAAGATTGACCTTAGAACTGATTGACCGTGGTGAGAGAAATCTCGCATTTGCATTGATTACGTCACGCAGCCTACGCGTTACAGAAAGCACTTGCAAAATTTATCAGTCTTTCAATGTGTCCACTAATGTATCGGTGGTCAAGTGGTATAGACATACGCCCGGATAGCGTAAATACAGGGTTCGATTCCTTGTCTGAGACAATTGCTTTTTACAAGTGCAGTTTATGTTATATGATTCTAAAAACTTGTAATCTCTTTAATTTCAGCAATTATAAACAACACTTTAATCTCACGAATGAATGAAAAAAACGCATCTTTTTTACGTAACAAAAGATATTGGTAAAACTTCGTAGCTACGTTTATTGTTTAATGGTACAAAAAACTGCAAATTAATTCTAAAGTGTAGTGCATTATCAATTGAAATCAAGGCGTTATGATGATAAAAGATCTTCTTAAATCACTTATGGTCCATTAGACCCAGGTGGCTCCCGCGGGTTACCGGTTAATTGATCTTCGGCGAGTGGCCGGTGCTTTGAAGTCGCTCTGAAGGCTCCGATTTAGTAGGTGCTGCTAGATCAAACTTCAATGAGCGAGTGCTGATGACTTTGAGCATCTGCAGGCTGATCTTCCTTTGTTTTGATTTTGGCATTGACTTTTGTGAACGAAGATTAAAGATCAAGATAAACTTGTGCTTGAAGGAAAATGCCTGAGGCCTCTTGCTAATAGCAATTACTACCATTATTTTAGTTTTAAGATATTGCCTGGTGCTTTTAAATTAAAGCCACTAAAAATGCAATAGGACACTCACTCGTATCGTTATAATATATTTTTTTATTGCAAAAATGGCAACTTGAAATCGTGATCTCATCATTATCATCATTGAATACTACCACCATAGAATATTACTACTCTTTCGACATGGTTTATTATTTCTAGAAGATGAAATAAGAAACAAATTTGATCTCTTATGGATACGTCATTACGCGTGACGTCACGTATCCGTAAGAGATATGTACCCCTATCACGAATAATTTGCGTCAAAGTATTCGTATAGTAACGTAATCATTTGTATGAGAATCTGAAAGCGCCTCTATCGGACGTAAAACTAACTAAATTTGGCAGCTCAAATAACTGACATTTATTGTGCGTAAACATTTTCTATAGTGATAAACTGGATTTGCGATCACGAACCTTTCTTTGACGTATAGTATCATGAGTTGCAACAACGACGGATTCAAGCTCCTGGAATGGGAAAGATTCGGCATCAAACTCAATAGAAAATACAACTCTCACCTCCGGTTTATTGATAATATACTATTCGTGCAGGCAAAGATGAAATTTTGGAACTACAGTCGAAAGCCTTAACCGAGCCTTACAATAAGTGGTACTAAGAAAGAGGTCTATCAACGAATCCAACGCGGCCGGCTAGGCAGAGGTCGGGAAACTGCGCAAGAGCGTCGTCATGTCTCATTAACCTCAGTGTTTGAAGACGAAAGTCTTCAACGGGTGTCTGTGTACTAGTGAGAACGTACGGATCCGACACATAGTTTATTTCTATATGTGCTCAAAATCTTACATATAACAACAGACAGAGCTTTGGCTTTTGGCAAGAAATAAAGAAACGTGTGGAATAAAGAAAACGTTAGTGGCCATATTTATAATTCTAAAATCAAGACATTGCAGTAGAAATATGAAATTTATTATATATTTTTTATCTTATACTCCTTATTTTTAACTTTAAAAGAAATCAGGATCAGGGCACTTGTAACAGGTGTATCGATTTTGATCTTGTTGGGTTCATCAGCGTGATAGGATGTTTTCTTTTCCTTATCTATATAAACGACTTGCCAAAAATAATACAAGAACCTAGTATCCTATTTGCAGATGACATGTCAATACTATTACAAACCACAAATGAACACCAGCTTAGTGAAAAACTAACCGAAATTATCCATAAAATAATATCTTGGCTAAATGACCACAACCTTATAATCAATTTTAACAAAACCAAACTAATGGTATTCAGACCTCATCAAAAATTACCGCTAAACATACATTTTTCAATCAATAATATAGAACTTGAATCCGTCGATACCTTTTCATTATTAGGAATTAAAATAGACACTAACTTAAATTGGAAAAATCATATTGATTACATATCTGGTAAACTATCAAGATTTACTTACGCACTAAACGAACTCAAAAGAACCACAGATACAAACACCGCTAAAACTGCTTATCATGCTTATGCGCACGCATGGCTGCGCTACGGCATTGCTCTTTGGGGAAACAGTACTGACGCGCCACAGCTCCTAACATTGCAAAAGAAATGTATCAGAATACTCGCTAACATAGATCCTATGGAAAGCTGTAAACCTTACTTTAAAAACTACCAAATACTAACAGTTCCGTCTCTATATATATTTGAAATTTGCAAACTAGTCAGGAAAAATATGGGAATGTTTGTGGATGCTAATAAAAATTGCACAACATCAATGGTATTGAGAGAAAGAAATAAATTCGTAGTGCCAAAGAGCAGATTAGTGTTGCACGCCTCAGGACCGTACTCAATGGCAGTAAGAATTTATAACGCTCTTCCCAAGTCCATAAGAGAACAAGACAATTACAAAAATTTTGTGACATCCTTAAGCAAATATTTATGCAATAAATGTTATTATAATGTAAATGAGTACTATAGAATTGTGCAATAACTGAAAATATATTATGATTTTTTTAATATATTATGTCGAAAATGTATATATAAACATAAGCTCGAATAAATAACTTAGTCTTTAGTGTTCCATAACTTTAGTCTATAAGTATGATGTAGCTATACCCTTGCAGGGTGCATGTGTAGCACTTTATTCCTTACTACCATCTGTATATATATGTACACACATGTAATGCTAATAAATTTTGATTTGATTTGATTTGATTTGATCTTTGCTCTCAATATGACATATGGGAGTAACGAAGACCGCTGGAACTGCTAGACTAATTTTATTTCTTCTAGCTGGGTATGCGTATTTCTATACATTGTATTTTGGTCTGTCTTCACTCTGAAAAAATAATATGTATATATTTTATATTGACGTTAATGCTTTTCATTCCATTTGTTAGAAACAGCGTCCTCTTGGAGAGCTGAGGGCTTGGATATATCACAATTTCTTGAGAAATAAGATCTAGCTAGAGTTTATCTCGCTATAATAGCCAATGAATAAAAGCATTTTAATCACTTATCCTTGTATTACTCTTATGTACTTACTTTTTCAAAAAACAATTATTGGTACGTTGTACTGCAAACGACTTGTCCTCGTTATTTTAATATTTTTTCATAATTTTTAACTAAATCTTTTGTAAAACAATATGATGGCATAACGTCAATCTGTCAATTGACAGTCTACTAAACAGTTCAAAAATCTGAAAATTACAGAAAAACATATATCTTCATATTTTAATAGACCACATTTTTACAATTGCTAACCCTGCCAAACATATTGTTTGCAATTTTGTTCCGTTATTGATTTCTCTTTAGATTTTACTCTAATATATTTCTGATAATATTCATAAAAAAAATCGCTAAACTTGTTTCTGGACGTGTCATACAACGGCCATGTTTACGTTAGTATGACGTCATCTTCGTCAATGCTATCGAGTTTACTACACGACACGAGAGTGCTTCGTGATGCCGACTAACGTTGTACTACGTAAACTCGCTACGATAACGTGACGAATACGTCAAAAGTTCGTGATTGGGGTAGGGAGCTCTATTTTTAATCACTCGCGCCAAAATGGCGTGTGTTTTTCATTGATTAATGTGCGATTTTCGTATGAAAAACAGTTTAATTCCACGCAGAGTTGATGATTAAAAATAAAACCTAATTTTGTGTGTATTTACGTATATATTTTGTCCGGATTTCTTTGGTTTTAATTTCGCTTTTAAATGAAAATCACACGCCATATCCAAGTGATTGATCCAAAATAGTGCTCCAGGTGGGCAATTTTTGTGCAATTCGATATTTCTTTGTCGAAAAGAAAAATAGTTTTTTGAATTCTCAGGGTCACGATTTCTATGTATATAGATTTTGTTTATGCGATAGTTTTTTTTACGTGTAGTCATTTTAGTTTATGTTTAAGTTGAAACGGATAAACTTGCAATCGAATTATGACACGAAAAAAGTTCGATTGCGGCGACAATCGGCCTCCAAATTTCGCGCGGTTGGATCGACGGCACGGTAGCTTGATTAGAAATTTCAATATTTGTGGTTTCTTACTTCATCTTATAAGAATAAATATTAACACTGTTAGTGTCAAAAACATTCTAGATCATGGTTTGGTAGTTCGGAATAGGTATTCTGACTGAAAGTTGAAGCTACTTATCAACCCAGTTGCGGTCTAATCGATCAAGATTCGACCTCCGTGTTCGAGTGGCTAGCACGCTGGTTTCAAGCGTCGCCATCTCGTGAGGTTCCGGATTCGATTCCCGGTCGGGTCAATCTAGAAAACGATCTTTTATATTGTCTCGGGTCTGGGTATTGTGGTACCACCGTTGTGTCTGATTTCCATTACACAAGTGCATTGGCTACTTACTTTGGGATTAGAGCAATGTATGTGATTGGTGTCCAATATTTATTATTATTATTATTAAGATTATTGTTAAGAACTGTTAATAGCTGCCAAGTTCTCATAACAAAACCATTCATGCAAATAAAACAGCGCGTTGACGTGCCTGCACAACCAACGCGAAGAAAGCGTCTTGTGTGAAAACTGTCACGTATGCGGTGTGCTATTAGTAATTGCATGCGAGTCGGTGATGCGCGGCCCGGGCGTATGCGCCGTGAAATACCGCCCCTAGGGATGATATGGAATATTGTGAATTGACGCGGACAGTCCTGGGAGATTATTTGGTTTTGATATACCTACATTGACAATCTCATATCGAATTAATAGTCTAGCAGCAAAATTGGTGAATTTCAACAGAAATCGGTCAAGAGTCAGCTTGGTTTATTTTTCAACACATACTGCCGAGTTGGTAATGAGAGTTCGCTAACGTATCAAGCTATTTTTCAAATAGTAAGACGGCTCCTTCGACTGGACTTACGAAAGGGTGGTCGCAGAACCAGCAACTTTATATGTTTTCTTGGAAAATGGCTTACAAAATATAGATCAAGGTGTGACTGTGCTGAGGAATTTATTTGGGTGTTTATCAATATCGCGTATTTATGCCGCTATGTTTTTGTTTCCTTTGCTTTCATCTCATATCATAGGCATTTAAATACGAAAGTCTACTAAGAAAATGAAAAAATGGGTTTTCTGAATTTATTTCTACATTAATAAAAAATGGTCACCCTACCATATAGCTCGAACCGCGGTAAGTTTCCCAATATATGCCTCGCCGTCTCAGCACTGCACCGCAATTCTGTATTCACTGTCAACAGCAAACGGTGCATTATCCTCTGACGTCCCAAGTAATGAATTGTGGAGTATTTTAAAAAAGTTGGAGCTTTTTCCTGCTGCCATCGATCGCATCGGTGATATCGGTAATGAGTTCCAGGCTCATTGTGTTTAGGAAGCGAAATGGGTTTAAGTGGTACCCACGTATCCATGCACGCGTATCAATAACGCTTTGAAATGAAACAATACGGCGAACGTTCGATAGTCAAACAATAGAGCAATCGTTACAGTTTCGAAGAGATATCAACTTTAGATTTTAGATTATAGTTCACATTCAAAGGCATTAATCATTTCAACGTAAGGATGTGATACAGTCAATTTATATAAGAGTTTGTTTGTTTGAACGTGATAATCTCAAAAACTACTAGACCGATTTGAAACAATACTTTTGTGTTGGATAGCTCATTTATTGAGGAAAGCTTTACGCTATATAACTTCACGCTGTGACACGAGGGAAGGAAGCAGACTCAAAACGTGTGGACGCAGTCGTGGGGGACCGCTAGTCTAAAATAACCCTGCGAAGGGAAACAAGCGTCTGTGAACGAGACACAATAGGTATTCTATTGTTATGCGGTTGCATGCGACCGCTCGGGTGTTGAGGTATTAATGTCAATGAGACGGGTCAGTGAGTTCTAGTTCTATTTCTAATTATAGTTTATTAATCGTCCTCTGTAATAACAATAATTACGTCTTCCCTCTAGCTTTCACCTTCAGAACCTCACAATCCTCTCATGTCAATCAAAACGTCAAATTCCACATTCCCCTTTTAAATTCAAACGTTCTTCGCCTTTCTCGCTCTCTCTCGTCTATCATATCCAACGGCGTTCCACGCCCATGTCCTACACTTGGCCATCCGACTACAGTCTGCCCTCAGACTGTACATACCATCAATCATCATCAGCACACATCGATCACCTTTGTTCACCGACACCTTCAACCATCCTTGTCAACTATCGTAATCGTCATATTCCGTCATCTGTCTTTCATTTTACAGCATATGCACTATTTTTTTCTCTTATTCCTCTTTCGACTCAATACTAAGAGCGCTTTCACACTTAGGCGACTGCAGTCGCGCTGCTGAAATTGACAGCAATTTCATACATAAAATGACAGTAGTAAGTCCGCCCTTACTTTAGAGCGTCAGCAGCGTGACAGCAGCGGATGCCTTTACATTAGCAGCGAGACGGTCGTGCGACTGGGTCGGTCCCACTACACCCATTACCCACTTCAATGCTAATACGGGAATGCAAATATCACCACTGCAATGGGTAATGGGTATAGTGGGACGGACCCACGTGACTTACGCACCGCTGCGGCGCTGCTGCCGCGCTGCCGTGTATAGTATGAAATCATCGGCAGCGCTGTCACTGTCGCGCGTAAGTTGCGCTGCTGCCACGCTGCTAAAGTCGCCTAAAAGTGAAAGCGCTCTAAGCCCTTTACATTAGAGAGACGCGCTGCTGTCGCTTTCATGTGAAGGCGCAATAAATGTAAATATAATTAATGTGCCTTTTTTACAGTACCTATTGAAACAATACCACGAGAAACACAAAAACAATAACCCAAGTACCATCAGCACAAGTCTGCGCACAAGTGATGTCTTTGAATTTATTCTATAACTCTACACATTACTATCCGTTCTTGTTAGAAGAATCGAGAGGGCAAACAGGCCAATGTGCTCGCTCATGTATGAACGGGAGCGAGCGACTGCGTGGATGCAGTCATTTACACTATACGATTTGAATAACTAACACATTTCATAGGTTACTTTAATGGTTTAAAATGCTTAAAAGACACAGAGAGAGCATAAAAGTAAGAATCAAATTCACCAGTCGCAGAACCAATAGCTTATAACTCGGTTTATTCCGAAGTAAATTTTCATGTTTTTTAGTCTTAACGTTACACAGGAACAGCTTAAGTAAGGAGGCGCGTTAACATACTTGTTTTGCCCGTGTTTATAGTAGTACCTACTAGTTCTAATATTGTAGTTGAATAATAATATACCTTGTGTTGCAATCGTGTCGTAGGTTGTAAAAGACAATTGTCTGCACGTCGTTTGTAATTTCTTGTGGTGAAAGGAAGCCTTTGGTAACGTGCTCTGCATCTTTAGGTGGCAGGGAATTTACATTGCAATTTGCTAGTTTTTCTTGTTGGTGGTTACTTATCAAGAATCAGACGTCGTGGATATAATGCCTCAACACCTGAGCGGTTGCATGCCACCGCATAATAATGGAATATCTATTGTCTCGTTTACATCATTAAAATTACGTCATTGAAATAAAAGAGCTTACTTTATATTGTTATTACCTTATAGGCGTTAGGCGTTAAGAATCCTATCTCTCGAAGACGTTACAATGTCACATACTGCAAGATCTCAAGACAGTGTTAGCTTTTTCTGCGTGGATAGGAACGTAAATTAATATTATTGAGTGATGGTTCTTTATTTTTTATAACTATGTAGTAACAAATAACACCTTAGTTTTGCCTGTGACCTTGGGTGCTTGGATTCATTTAGTCATCGTTTGCACAAACCGGTAAAACAGCTTTATATTTAATGAATATCATTTGTTATGGGCTATGTCATTTAAAGGTGTTATTTAACTGATATTTTAATTGAATAGAATACAATAGAATCATTTATTTGCGTAAACATGGTAAATTTTTGATGTCAAAATTTTATTTTAGACCTCATGCTTTGCCGCAGGCGGCATGCAATCTGTAGCAATTGCTCAATTGAACTGAGATGATGATGCATCCTTTTGATTCATAACTTTTTCTTGAATGTCTATAATCTCGGTGATCCCAAATTAAACTTTAGTGAATAGTTGCATTTCAACTATAAAAATTATTCCAGGAATTCCGCCAAACTGTACACTGTATTGTCAAGTTTTGACGACGCAGTTGGTGTAATGGTTAGACCTTCTGACTGCAATGTCAACCGTCGTGGGTTCGAATACCGCAAGGGGAAAATGCTTATGTGATGAGCACGAACATTTGTCATGGGTGTTTATATGTATTTAAGTATTTATGGGAGATGTCATAATCGTTGTCTGGTACAACACAAGAAAGAAAATTCCTTACTTCGAAACCACAACAGTTGGTGTGTTGTCTGGCACATAATTATTTATTTTTATTTAAGTTGTTAATAACCTGACTAGCAGCAGATACCTGGTTGCGATGCATCTTCAAAATACCAGCAAAGTACTTTCTCTCTTTTTCAAGCTGAAATCACAACACACCCAATTTTCCTATACAAGCAACAGCTATTTATAAACCCAGTGCGAGCTTGCTTATAACAATTAGTATAAACGTGGGCACTCGTAAATCCGCGGAGTTAACGCGTTAAATGCACACGTGCTTAATTTATCGCGAATTTCTTCGGGACTTAGGAACAGTTACAGCACATATTTGGAGTACTAATGTTGGCTAATGAAGACGAAGTTTACTAAATGGTAATCAGATATAACTAGGCGATTCATGAGCAGCGTGATACATGATTAAGGATGATACGAGTATCAGCGTTTTCGTTCGGTTTATTGATTTTGTAGCGTCATACGGCCTTACCACAAATAAATAAACAAGGTTTGAACTACTGTTTAAATGTTATGCGGCGAAAGTGAAATGTAAGTCACCATTTTGTAATTTGACTTGATTGACGTTGATTTTAAACTAGCCGTATCATATTTAAACAATTGTCCAAACCTAGTTTAATTATTTGTGGTAAGACTGATAATTTCTGCCTTGCGCTACAAAATGTCAGGTAACGTTTATGACGGGGTACGGATGACCAATCATGTATTACTTCAATAAAAACACTTTAGAAACAAAAATATGTCTATTGACAACAAGACATAAATCAATAACCTTACCTCAACATGTAATAGAAAGCACCTTAAATCTCTCCAATTATCAGAGGCTCTCAAACTAGGCTATGCCTGTATCTTGGGAGACATGAGGTAATTACACAAAGATTTGCCTCTTGTGGCACAATTTTTGAAACAACGACGGAAACTAAATTCTGATAAATCAAATTACCGACTGCAAACCCTCATACGTCTTTAGAGCTAATTATTGTGTTATTGGTAAATGATCACATACAGCTGTGACTTTCGCGTGATCATCAATTGGCCATCATTTGCACTCGCCCGCAATCTGTGACACTGGTTGACTGATGCATCCTGAATCTGTACTCATACGGCTAGCTTTGGTCTGTTTAATACTTATATCATTACATTCAAACGCGTATTAAGTAGCCATATAAAATTATTTAACTGTTGAAATCTTATGAATGAATAAAATATTTTTTTCAGACCGTGGTCACAAAGTGGTAGTAACAAATTTGAACTTAGCCTATGATAGTAAAATACATTTAGAAGCACAAAAATAATGCGCCTAGAAGAACCCGCCAGGTTTGGTAGCATGCAAACTAATCCAGCGCTCTAGCATCGGCGAGTCCCACCGGTTAGCCAATGTCGCCAGGATGCTATTTGTGCTATTGCAGAGGCGATTTAGGACTGAGGCGTACCGCTCTCGGATCAAAGTGTGAAAGCCGTCAGTTTTCGCCTCAGTTTTATCTCCTTATGAGCGCGTTCAGATTTTTTTTGAACCTCTTTGGCTCACCTTTTATTTCAGCTATGAATTTTTATTACATACGTACGAGTGTGAAGTCGTCATTAATCAGACAGTAAATTAAAACTGTTCATGTCCTTTCAGTTGTATAAGATGCCTTAAAATAGCCTTAAATACATGTATAGGTTCCATGGTAGTGAATTTCAGATTTGAAGCTTACTTAAATCTAACTTGTGACGTGTTTACTTATGCATACACAGCAGTATTTAAATTTTCCTCGATATATCATATCTTTCTACATTAAATGAGGTATAAATATATCAAAATATCGTTATTTTGATATATTTACACTTGATGACAATAACCAGTCAAATAGATATTTATTGTTATTTTTCTATTGCTCAATAGCAATTCTTAGAACCATTAGAATACATACACTGGTTAATAAGTACCCGTGAAGTGAACACCGGTTAATTAACTAAACTAATTACGCAGAATAGACAAGTGTCGAGCAATTTAGGCATCAAAGCGTTAAATGTAGGTCACGACATTAAATATCAATTAATAACTGTTAACCCCAAGGGAGGTGCAAATGACATCCGGCTGCGTCGCTTGTGTTTTCACGACCGTAATACAGGGTAGAATGTTAAAGATTCCGTTGAGGCAGAAATAGGTTGTGGAAAACACTTCATCTAAAACGCAGCAAGGAGGTTGCAGCTTGCAATGGGCGAACAAAACTATGACAGGGAATATCAAAGGCCCTAAATTTAGAAGGGCAGGGACGGACGGATTTTCTTGAAATTGTATAAAATTAATAAATGCTTCATGTAGAAACAAAAAACTGGCCAAGTGCGAGTCGGACCTGCGCACTGAGGGTTCCGTGCCAACTTTTAAACTAAATTAGGGTTCCACTTACTTTCACTTACACAAAATATTTTTCAGCAAAAACAACTATGTTTTTCATACTATTTGATCTCATTCAAACTAATTTTCGTTGAAAGTTTATGTGAAGCACTTCATCTCGTTTTTTTTTTCAAAATTATCACTTGTTTTGTTCTAAAGTAAGAGGGGGGGGGGGGGGGCACTATTTTACCACTTTGAAAGCTCTTTCTCCTAAATATTAGACTTGCAGAAAAAAGTGTTTTTTATGAACCTCAATGTTATTTTTAGAGACCTATCCTTTAATACCCCACATGTATATGCCAAGTTTCATCTATTTAATGCTAATAGTTTCAGAATAAAGTGGCTGTGACTTACGGACTGACAGACGAAACTATAAGGATTCCCTTTTTGCGATTCGGCTACGGAACCCTAAACTTTATGATTGTTAAAACAAGTACAACTTGTCATGTACTTACGAATGTTAGTTTTTTCAGTCCTTTTGTCTTTGAAAGGACTTCTGAAACAGATGTTTATAAAGTTTTGGTATTTCTATTTAACTACAAATCCAAGTTACAATCAGAAAAATAGCTTAATAGTTACTATCCAATGCTTTAGAATGTTTTTAACACTCACAGTGTCATATTTTATATTCATAAAGATGAAATTTCGCCGGTTCGGACTGACAGCACGGTAGCTCAATTGGTAAGAGCGTTTGGCCCGGTATGCCAAAAGGTTGCTGGTTCAAGTCCCGCCCGTGCGCAAATTTTTGGTTTCTTATTTCATCTTTATGAAAATAAAATATGACACTGTGAGTGTTAAAAACATTCTAAAGCATTAGATAGCGAAGCGACATCAATTTCCAAGTTGAATTTATTCTGTAAAGAATAACTGCTTGGGCCATCTGTTTCATAAACAGACGGCTAGATGGCGCTAAGCGTCACGCAATTGACGTTTTCGTAAGAAACCACAAATTTCGCCGGTTCGGACTGACAGCACGGTAGCAAAATTGGTAAGAGCGTTTGGCCCGGTATGCCAAAAGGTTGCTGGTTCAAGTCCCGCCCGTGCGCAAATTTTTGGTTTCTTATTTCATCTTTATGAATATAAAATATGACACTGTGAGTGTTAAAAACATTGTAAAGCATTAGATAGCGAAGCGACATCAATTTCCAAGTTGAATTTATTCTGTAAAGAATAACTGCTTGGGCCATCTGTTTCATAAACAGACGGCTAGATGGCGCTAAGCGTCACGCAATTGACGTTTTCGTAAGAAACCACAAATTTCGCCGGTTCGGACTGACAGCACGGTAGCTCAATTGGTAAGAGCGTTTGGCCCGGTATGCCAAAAGGTTGCTGGTTCAAGTCCCGCCCGTGCGCAAATTTTTGGTTTCTTATTTCATCTTTATGAATATAAAATATGACACTGTGAGTGTTAAAAACATTGTAAAGCATTAGATAGCGAAGCGACATCAATTTCCAAGTTGAATTTATTCTGTAAAGAATAACTGCTTGGGCCATCTGTTTCATAAACAGACGGCTAGATGGCGCTAAGCGTCACGCAATTGACGTTTTCGTAAGAAACCACAAATTTCGCCGGTTCGGACTGACAGCACGGTAGCTCAATTGGTAAGAGCGTTTGGCCCGGTATGCCAAATGGTTGCTGGTTCTAGTCCCGCCCGTGCGCAAATTTTTGGTTTCTTATTTCATCTTTATGAGTTACTATCCAGTTTGAAAAGCTCATTTTTAAGTATTAAACACCTATCACATATCTTCCTATCTATCTAGTGCTCTGATCCCTAAGTAAGTAGCTAATGCACTTGTGTTATGGAAATCAGGCACAACGGTGGTACCACAACACCCAGACCCGAGACAATATAGACAATTTTGATTTCGATATTGACCCGACCGGGAATCGAACCCGGGACCTCGGAGCGGCGACGCCATGAAATCGGCGTGCTTAGCCACTACACCACGGAGGTCGTGCTCGTCGTCATTTTTGATCAGACACTGCCATTTTAAGCATCACAAGAGATCCTAACCCTTAAGAAAAACCAGTGACATTTCTCAGGCCCGCGATAACCTCAACCCGCAAACGCCGTAAAAATCTTTACAGCGCAAAACGAGCATAAACATTATCTTCGTTCGGTACTTGTAACTTTCTCAACTCCGTCAAGTCCGCGACTTGTATTAAACTTATGAAAATTTTAAACCTGCGATGTTTCCCAGTGAGAATTTTTAACTAAGCCTCAATTCGAGGATGCTTTAAAATTAGGGAAGATTTCTGAAGTTTTAGCTCGAATTTTCCACGATTAAGCATGATATATGAATGACGTGGGGTTAATTTTTAATGTCTGGTTTACGATTTATAGCGGTATCTTTCATGGTTTAGAATTTTAATACATACACATAATGTATTCGTCTTCTGATTAACCTAGTAAACTTTCCTTTTTCAAAAAAGCTACTCTTTAGAGCGCTTTCTCATTAAGTGCGTCTTCACATTAGAGCTATAGCAGCGGATGCCTTTACATAAGCAGTGCGACGGTCGCGCGACTAGGTCGGTGCCACTACACCCATTACTCAATTCAGTGCTAATATGAGGATAGTATTACCACTGCAATGGGTAATGGGTATAATGGGACGGACCCGCGCGACATAAACGCTGCTGCGGCGCTGCTGCCGCGATGCCGTGTATAGTATGAAATCATCATAAAGTCATAATAGTCATTTATTTATGCAAATAGGCCCATTGAGGACACTTTTACACGTCCCAATATAAACCCTAAAACAACATATAAACCCTAAAAAACACGTCCCAATATAAACCTTATTAAAACAGCTTCGGGACAATTTTGAGCTAGTGCTGAGAAAAAGCTGCGCAACAAACTCAGTCACTATTGTCAATACCTCTTTGCAAAAGGTTTACAATGTTTGTAGTATTCATGCAAGTCCATACATTATTATCTTTTAAATAATCAACTTACGTTTCTTTAATAACAGTTTTAAATTTATTGACCGGTAAGTTTACATCGGCAGCGCGACTGTCGCGCGTAAGTCGCGCTGCCGATAATTTCATACATAAATGGCAGTAGCGACGCGCTGCTGCCACTCTAATGTAAAGGCGCACTTAAGGCATTGGTAATGCGTTTACATCATATTCTATTATTATTATCGACGACCCGTCTGATGTAGTGGTCGAGAAATCGCCTACTACGCAGCGGGTTGCGGGTTCGATCCCCACACAATACAAACAGTTGTGTGCATGAACATGTATGTTTGTATTGGTCTGGGTGTTTTCTATGTATATCATGTATGTATTTAGAAACAAAAAGTATTTAAGTATTATATCCGTTGTCTGGCACCCATAACACAAGCTTTGAGTAGCTTACTTTGGGACTAGATGGCGATGTGTGGGAATGTCCAAAAAAAATTATTATTATTAATGGCTCTAAGAGTCCACCTTGGTACCCGTTTGAATCTTCAGAAGCACGATATTTTTTGTCGATCAAGAAAAAAAATTATCAACATGTCACATTGCTCCGTAAATCAGTTGTATAATGAAAGGTCTGGTTCATCATAGAACTAACGAACGAATAATTGAATTATGGCTTCATTAGAAAGACAACGTATAACCAGAATTTAGTGGGACATTGTAAAACTGGCCGTAAGAAAAGTTATTAATAGAATATTTTATCCCAGTCATTTTAAAGTGGGTTCAGATTCTTTTAAAGAATCTGCTAGACTTACTTCTGTTCATGAATCGCCTACAAGCAGAACTGTGTTAAACATTCAGTAGCTTGCCCCAGTTACTGTCTTGAAACAGTTTGACTTGATCCGGAGTTTGTATACAATATGACGGAGACTTGCCTGCCTGATATTTTAGCAGCGCCTTATTTGTAACACTATTTTTACCGACTTCAAAAAAAGGAGAAAATCAATTCAATGTATGTGTGTGATATTGTTGGAATTTGATTATATTTGAGTATGCTGATCTATAAAGGTTTCCAAACACGTGTGCAGAATTTCGTAAGTATATACGTTTCTGTTTTTGTATGTTTGTCCACGGATTACCTGAAAACAAAAAGTTATAGCGTGATGATTTTGGTTTGATTAGGTTTATTTCAACTCAGGGTACAGTGAAAGTTTAATCAAAACCGGTCCAGTAGTTTTGGGATATGGAACGAGCTAATTTTAGGAACTACTTGTGTATGACCCACTGCCGTACATTAAGTGTATGCTGACGCTGGTTTAAATAGAAGCTAAGAAACATCATTTCTTGGAGTTCTTTTTTGGTGCTTGCTCGTCACAAGTTTTCTAAATGAATGCAGCCTTACAAAGTGCAGCCTCTAACACTATCATCAGCTTAGAAAACATACATATACCATAGTAAATGCGCACAATTTATGACACTGCCTGCGTCTGGGCAAGCACTTAAGGTGCGCTTACACGGGCAACTAAAATTGCTCAATTCCAGTCAATATTCGTCAACTATGACGTCACGACTACATCAAGCAATTTACGGCAACGGCAACAAGCATCAATTCTGTGCAATACAATATTGAGCGCTATGGCGCAACTTCATCAACTAGGCAATACTGTCCTACACGAGCATTTCAGTGGCGCAACTTCATCAATGCAATACTGTCCTACAAGAGCATTTCAGTATTCGCTCGCTATGGACGACATTGTTTTTGCTGCGGCGGCTTGTAGCGCTTTTTTTATTATTCATCAAAAACAAAAAAGAAAGAAAAGGAATAGGCGTATCTGGGTGCGATCGTTTTTGGCAAAAAGGCCGCAATTTTCATTGTGTATAGAATTAGATGATATATTGAACTTTCCGCTATCCTACTTCCACCCGACCTCTCGCTCTCCCAGCGGAAGCTAGACGGCAAGCCGCAAAACATACGAGTGCGAACGAGATGCATACAAAAATTGCCTAGAATTTCCAAGCCCATTGGATATTTGTCAATTCGTATCTGCGACATTGAGCGATATGAAATATCTGGAGCAATTACAAGCAATATTGCCGAAATAATTGCCGCAATTTATTTATTTTGCTCCATATTGCTCCACATTGCTCCACTAATTGCTCCAGATGGGTCCATTCGTGTCGCCGAGCAATTATTGCCCTCGTGTAAGCGCACCTTTAGAGAGTCATTACTAACATCAATGCAGTCGGCTAGACTGCTATAAATATTTCGTGACACGTTTCAGGCATGAGTTAGTAGCATCAGTTTTAAGCAGTGTTTACGTAGAATGCAATAGAAATTGTGGATAGCTAAAGATTTACTCGACGAAGCTTATTTAACTTTTTATTACATCTCATTAATCTTCCCAAGGGAAATAAATCCTTTACCACTAAATTATAAAGATTTTTCGCACACACTTTACGACTAATGTAACTCCTGAGTGTTGGTACACTAAGGGTGGATTCGACCAAACGAGAATAAATGTTAACTTTGAGTAAATCGCTACTTATCCGAAAGTAAATATATTTTTTTCCATTTTTTAAAGACTGTATTGCACAAATCATACAAAAATACATACAGTGTACAAAGGTGGATTTAATGCTAAAACATTATCTGCCAGTCAAACCTTTAAGTCATGCAGGGAGATGGCTATTAGTGCAGCGAAAAGAAACTAACAGAAAATTAACAAGAAAAAGCACAATTAACTAATATTTATTGTAACAAATAAACCTACTTAAATAAATGCAAAAACATATTTTAAATTATATTAACATACTTTAACTTACACAAAATTTCCATTTTACCATCTACTGTTATAGAATATCGCGTTTATACGCAAGTATTTTTGTATGTTTGTCCACAGATTACCTGAAAACAAAAAGTTATAGCGAGATGATTTTGGTTTGATTAGGTGTATTTCAACTCAGGGTACAGTGAAAGTTTAATCAAAACCGGTCCAGTAGTTTTGGGATATGGAACGAGCTAATTTTAGGAACTACTTGTGTATGACCCACTGCCGTAAATTAAGTGAATGCGGAAGCTGGTTTAAATAGAAGCTAAGGAACATCCTTTCTTGGAGCTCTTTTTTGGTGCTTGCTCATCAAAAGTTTTCTAAATGAATGCAGCCTTACAAAGTGCAGCCTCTAACACTATCATCACCATAGAGTATATACATATACCATAGTAAATGCGCACAATTTATGGCACTGCCTGCGTCTGAGCAAGCACTTAGCGAGTCATTACTAACATTAATGCAGTCGGCTAGACTGCTATAAATATTTCGTGACACGCTTCAGGCATGAGTTAGTAGCATCAGTTTTAAGTAGTGTTTACGTAGAATGCAATAGAAATTGTGGATAGCTAAAGATTTACTCTACGAAGCTTATTTATCTTTTTATTACATCTCATTAATCTTCCCAAGGTAAATAAATCCTTTACCACTAAATTATAAAGACTTTTCGCACACACTTTACGACTATTGTAACTCCTGAGTGTTGGTACACTAAGGGTGGATTCGACCAAACGAGAATAAATGTTAACTTTGAGTAAATCGCTACTTATCTGAAAGTAAATATTTTTTTCCATTTTTTAAAGACTGTATTGCACAAATCATACAAACATACATACAGTGTACAAAGGTGGATTTAATGCTACAACATTATCTGCTAGTCAAACCTTTAAGTCATGCAGGGAGATGGCTATGAGTGCAGCGAAAAGAAATTAACAGAAAATCAACAAGAAAAAGCACAATTAACTAATGTTTATAGTAACAAATAAACCTACTTAAATGAAAGCAAAAACATATTTTAAATTATAATAACATACTTTAACTTACACAAAATTTCCATTTTACCATCTACTGTTATAGAATATCGCGTTTATACGCAAGTAATATTTTTAAACCTATTTATATCCGTGTTGCGTGGAATTAGGGCTAATCCTAGTATAGTATCAGGACGTCCGGATGCCATATGATTTATGTCAATATATACCTGAGTTTTTCTGTTTAGAAATTTTTAGGTTAGCCCGGAGTTTGGAAGTTGGCGGTGTTTCACCCCCGTGCCTCGGAAAGCATATAAAGCCGTTGGTCCTGCGTCTGATCTCTCTCCGGTCGTGGCAGATTGCTGTCCCATCGGGCTATGAGAGTGATAATAATAGAGAGTGCACCTGTGTTTGCGCACACACTTGTGCACTTTAATATGTCCCGCGCATTCGGTTAGTCGTTGTAACTAGCCACCGTACTCGAAATCGGCTAGGGGGACTATGTCATTATGTGAGAAAATGATCTCAAATTCAAAACTTTTGACAGTTCCATACTTTCCCACCCTATAATACTAATTCGACTTATGTTGCGGTGATGACGACCCGTCTGGTGTAGCGGTCGAGAAATCGCCTACTACGCAGCGGGTTGCGGGTGCGATCCCCGCACAATACAAACATTTGTGTACATGAACATGTCTGTTTGTATTGGTCTGGGTGTTTTCTATGTATACCATGTATGTATTTACAAACAAAAAGTACTTAAGTATTATATCCGTCGTCTGGCTCCCATAACACAAGCTTTGAGTAGCTTACTTTAGGACTAGATGGCGATGTGTGGGAATGTCCAAAGGATATTTATGTATTAAAAAAAAAACTCCTGATTTTGACTTCCATACTGCTTTCGTGCAGTATTGATTTGCCGGATAAAAATACAGTTCAATCATGCGTTCTGCTAAAGTACAATTATCCATCAAAAAATGAGTTAAAATTATCCTTCGTACAGATACGAGTTAGCCTATGTTTGGTCGAATCCACCCTACATTTGCTAATCCCAGCCAGCGGAGGATAGAGAGTACCACTGACCTAGTTCAAAGAAATAAGTCTCCTTGTACCTAAAAGTGTATATAGGAGCATATTGAGAGAAAGTAGGTAGTTCACCCAGAACGCTCTCGGAAAAAGACTTGTATCACTTTTCGTTTTGTCATAGAAATTGTATATTTAAAGCTAACGTTTCAAATTAATTGGGCAGGTGTTTTTGACGAAAGACCCCGTTCAATAAAACCATCCTTGAAAATCATTCCGGCATTAACAGACCGTATCCAGCCACTAAAATATAAGCGACATTTCACGACAAACGCAGGAGATTAATTAAGCCCTTTCTTTGGGCTCTTTCTCTTAATTTATAATTGAAGCAATCATTCACTGCCAATTGCCTATTAAAACAGAAACGGGACAAAATCAAGTTGCTATAGCCCTTTATAAATTTAACACAAAAGAGAAAGATTGTTTCACTATTTATTTATTATCGGAGAAATTTCAGTGAAAGTCTAGTACTAAATCAGCTATTGTGACTAATTGCGATTACAAGATGCTTCAATATACTAAACTAATGACAAGTTTGTTTTATTTATCAATAGGGCTGATAAAGCTCCAAAAGGTTGAATAGAAGCAATTACTTACACAATAGACTTAAAATAGTTTTAATCATAATGATCAAAAAGAAACAACGACAATACACCACAGCTATGATCGTAATTTTAGTGATTTATTCCACTCTAATCCCAAAAAATAATACCAGTCATATCAAATGATCACACTAATAAAAATCTTTCTATTCCTAACAAGAACCACTCATAAACAATCCCAAAATTGGGAAGCTACCGTTTATGTCTGACAAGGTACAGACAGTAAAAACATGTTTTTGTAGGTCATAATGTGGTTTAATTCGTGTTTCCGTTCTATTTTTCAAGAAACTATCGTAACATGCTTAAATTTTTTGCACTTTTTTAAATATTGCTATTTAAATCTGATTTTTAAGCTAAATATGATATTTAACCTGCTAAAAGAAATTAAATTTACAAAATCTTTAAACTTCTGCACTCCTAGTACTTTGAGAAGAATAAGAAAGCAAAATAAGACGACCTCCGTGGTGTAGTGGCTAGCACGCTGGTTTAAAGGCGTTGCCGCTATGAGGTCCCAGGTTCGATTCCCGGTCGGGTCAATATAGAAATCAAAATCATTTATTTTGTCTCGGGTCTGGGTGCTGTGGTACCACCTTTGTGTTTGATTTCCATAACACAAGTGCATTAGCTACTTTCTTTGGGATCAGAGCAATGTATGTGATTGGTGTCCAATATTTATTTATTATATTCATTTATTTAAGTTGATTTTGTGACTGACTGTACCAAAAATTAAATTTTTTTAGTGTTCGTTAGGAATAGGACGATTTTCATGAGTGTATTCAAAAACTGTTAGTACTTGTTTTTGAATAGATCATTTTAGTAACACTGGCAGTCAAATAAAAACATTTGTAAAAAGCAGAGTTCGTGAAGTCCGCGAATGTTTTCAGCGAACGTGTTTACACAACGCCCTCCAGACGAACTGTTGTATACCTAAAAGTTTCAAAACAATTTCTCGAGTGAACTGAAAATTTTATGACGAGTCCTTGTTACAGCCAGTTATGAGGGTCGTAAAAATCTTGTGCTCGCGTTTAAGCTCATAATAATATTGTATGTTGTCAATTTGGTAAAGCGAAATCTAAAAAGTTGTTGACATACTTTGAAGGGGCCCGGTGTCGTTATTTTTTTGTAGGCAATACTTCTGGTTTTAAAATCGACAGACGGTATTGTAGCAGAGAATTGGTTAAGGTAAACAGTAAACAGCCTTTAGAGAAAACAGATTTGTGAAGACACTGCCATCAAATATAAACCTCCTTCAAAACTGACTTCAAAGCACATTAAGTTACTTTCACAGTATAATGTCTTATGGTCTTCTCTTGTGGGGTTCTGCTGCGGACATCGATACCATCTTTATTTTACAGAAAAGAGCCATTCGTGCCATTTACAAACTTAGTCCCCGCGAATCCCTGAGAGAGTTCTTTAAGGAAATTTACATCCTCACTGTTGCTTCTCAATACATATTTGATAATATCATGTACGTATGCAAAAAATTAGATTTTTTCATGAAAAAAAGTGTCATACATTCGTATAACACATGAAATAAAAACAAACTTGTCATTCCAAATTTCAGGTTAGCCAAAACCCTGGGAAATTGTGTCAAATTTTTCAACAATATACCTAATAATGTAATCGAACTACCTATTCATAAATTTAAATAACATGTCAAAACTACCCTAATATCGAAGGGGTATTATAAAATTCAAGACTATCCTAATGACGAAAACGTATGGACAATCCAGCCTGCACCAAACTAATGTACCTACCTGTTTATTTTGATTTGTATCATTTTTGAGGCAGCTAATATATACAGCAAATATTCACTATGTAGAGATAAATTTTCATGTTTGAAAAATCGCAGTCACACGTTGTCAATGTGCTACGGTAGGTGTAGGTAGGTATATGTAACGTGTGACTACGCCTTTCCAAACATGAAAGTTTATCTCTACATAGTGATTATTGCATACTTCAGAAAAAAATTGTATAACATTATTGTCAATTTACAACGAAGGCATCTTGGTAGAGTCTACTGTGTCCATTTACTTGCAACTACATTAGCAACTTTGTTCAGTTCAGTATTCTGAAAATCTTGTTTTATACTTTTTCAGCGTCGTTTTTTGTGGTAGTTGGGTTTTAGTTTTTTTACTTTTTATTATTTGTACTATTTTGGTGTTAAAGTGTATTTGTGGCGCATAATATTAACAAAACAAAACGAACACGGTATATTTATTGTAATTTAATATTAACTTAGAACTTTTTGTCCGCTAGAGGGCGCATTACTTAATTTGGTGACAAGCTTTATAGCTCATAACCAACAGAATATCAAGGCCCTTCTAGTGGTACTGCAGTGGTCTTATTCTGATAAGTAGTAAAGAAGCTATGAACGAAAAGATGTGAGTTATATGCAATCAGCCCATGAATACAGGTAAGGTCACAAGCAAATGCTAGTATATATATTGTACAAGTAAAGCGCTTTCAAATGATACCAAACACGGCATATTTATCTTAACTTTATTTTTACTTTGTATGTTTTGTCCGCTAGATGGCGCCACGTTCGATTTTGTGAAACCTCATATGTCATTGGTCGAATACTGATAAGTAGTTTAGAAGTTACGAGGGAACAGATGAACATACATACATATATACATAGCCTGTCCAAATCATAACCCTCCTTTTGCTTTTCCGTAGTCAGGTAAAAAACAATCATCTCGTTATGACTTTTTGTTTCCGAGAAATTCAGAGACAGACATACAAATATAAATACACACACTTACATAATTTTGCAATGTGTAAGGAAACTGGAAAAATGAAATAAGAAACCAAAAATTTTGCGCACGGGCGGGACTTGAACCAGCACTTTCTGGCTTACCGGGCCAAACGCTCTACCAATTGAGCTAGCGCGCTGTCTGTCGGACCCTGCGAAATTTGTGGTTTCTTACGGATACGTCATTATGGCGCGACGTTTAGCGCCATCTACCCGTCTGTTTATGAAACAGTGGGCCAATAATCACGCAAAAAATTTTGGTTTCTTATTTCATCTTTATGAACATAAAATATGACACTGTCAGTGTTAAACACATTCTAAACCATTAAACCTGAAGTCGCTAAAATACGCAGCATAAGCTAATAGCATTGTTATTATTAGCGTTCAAAATATAACTTCTATTTCAACCACATAATATCAATGACGTCATTAAAAGGCGTGACCGTCCCAGTAATGTAAATGATGCCAATTTACAGTAATAATTATTAAACACAAGGCTGTTTAGTGGGCCAGATCATCAGTGCAAAATCATTAGCATTTACTGCTGTAATATAGTAATGATTAATGAGCAGTTTATTGATAATAGACAGCCAGTAATTATCGCAAATTGCATGACGAATATGATGCAAACATAATTGATTTATCTGTGAGCGTTGTCAGATCATTGTCGGATATAATAGCTTTTATTACTTACAATTTTATTTATTTAAGTCAATCCTCTTTTAACAATACTATAGAAACTTATCTTAAAAAAACCGACCTTAACACCAAAATGCACTAAAAAGTCTTAAATCAACTCTTGAACCTTTAAAGGAAAGCCGTTTTAGGCGAACCATTTTGGTTTGGAGTTGGTGCTCAGGGAGCCAATTCTCATGAAATTCGTATACGAAATAAGTTCACCGATCGAATTTTCTTCGTCGAAGAAATAATTGTTTTTGATATCTCACAGTCACGATTTCTATGTACTTATAATTTATTTGTGCGCTAGTTTTTTTACGTGCTCCACACGATTTTGACTATCAGACGTAAAATAGTTTCTAGTACAGGGATAAGGATTCCCTCAATTGCACCAAGATCTATCATCAGTTCCTAACTTGGCAACAATGGGACCTACAAGAAGACGGGAAGAACAAGGGAAAAATAATTTCAAATCAGTCTATAAATGTATTTACAAAAAACAGTCGACTTGATTACCTCCTCCTTTCTTGAAGTCGGGTAAAAAATATTATTTATATTATAATACTCAACAATGATTATGATAAGTTTTAATTAATATGAGCACACTTAGTGTACGATTCGGGCTTTCCAAACTAGAAAACAGCATTTTGCAGCTTGAATGACGCTTTTAAAAGCTATAGAGGAAGCCTGGGTAAGATGCGTAAACTTTTTGTCAATTCAAAATCAATTGTTTTTAGCAGTTTCCTCACAATTTTTGGCAAGGTATGTGTGTTGATTTCTTAACGTATGGACTATTTTTAGTTGATTACATGTTAAATTTGTGTGTGTTGATTTTTTAACGGGTATAAAACTTTGATATATTGGCGCTTCGGGCAAGATGGATATGGGCAGAATGGATAGGCACTCTTTTTGCGCGGTTAGCTCAAAAATTTTGTATATTATAAATTGTGTTTTTTGCCCCTTTTCTTAAGGTAACCGGGCTGCCCTGGCTTCTCCTAAATATGTGTAGCTATAGTCAATTTAGTTAAATATGTGTAGCTATTTAACTAAATTGACTAAGGTACAAAACCGTACCTTTGAAATCACCAATAATTACACCTAGGACTAATTATATCAAGGGTGTGCACCGACTTAACCTTTTCTTATCAGCCATAAGGGATCGCAAACGACCTCCTCTACCGATCAAAACCTTTAACTCAAGCAGACCCTTTTTAACAAGTATACCTTTAAAGCTTCCCACACATTGGTCGTAACTTGAGTAGTCTGCCGGTTAAGTAACTAACTGAAAGCGACTATGATATCAATTTTAATCCGTGTGTAGGTACATAATATGGCAGGAGTTGACTTTTAAGCGAGTAAAAAATCGAACGCATAATGTTCAAAGATATTATTTGTCACCGTTGCTAAACGCTAGTGTAGACATGGCTTTTTAGTGTTTCGTAGTCGAATAGCAAAAAACGGAACTCTTATAGTTTAGTCAAGTCTGTCGGTATGTCCGTTCGTATGTCACAGCCACTTTATTCTGTAACCATAAGCATCACACTGATGAAATTTGGTAGGAAGATGTATTATGTTAACCGCTTTACGATTCTTATACAAAACTTAAAAAAGGATATTTAGTAGCCTCAGTGCGCGAGGCCGACTCGCACTTGGCCGGTTTTTCGTCGACTCACTTACATACTCTTTTACAATTAACTCTTTTCTAGCATCAAATGAGTCGTGCACCACAGTCTATAAATTCTGTACCACTGGATGAAGCTTCCTATGTAGCCCGAGATAGTAGGTATGTGTATTTAACAACTTATAAAACTACCAAACAACATTACACGTAGTGAGCGCTTACTTTCGACCGTCCTAAGCTACTATCATGGTATAACACTATTACGATTCGTAAGCGTTAGAGTTAGCTAACAGCCCCTCTTCTGTTATTTCGCCATAACAGTGCTGTGCGTGGTAGCCTCTGATTAGATTGTGAAGTCTTCGAGAGGAATAAAACTCATCTGCCAGTCCCCAACTCGGCCCGTTAATTTGAGCGGCTGCTGTTAAACTTTCACAATGTTGTTATGCCCGTAAATTGTTTTTGTTTGGAAGGATACTTTGGCTATACTATGGATAATGGGTGTTGGAACTTAGAACACTAGCTTTATCAGGTGTACCCGTTAACATGGTTTTTAAATTAGTTGGGTAATCGAAAATTCGTTCTCAAACTAGAACATTTTGATGAGGAAATCAATCAATTCTTATGGTTGATTGTTTTAAATCGTGACCTTGTCATCAGAAAGATGATCGATCATTTTTATATCTCTGGATCCACTTTTTTTTCACTTGTTTTACGAAGGGAATAAAGATCATAATCAATCGCCATTATGAAATCATGGGGACCACAAAACGAAATTCGTCACCACGATCATTTTGCCAAAGGACTTTTTGTATGCAATGATTTTAAAGTCATTTATCCATTACACTTAGTAACGGATCTGTCATAACATGTAAACAGGCTGCATTATCGTTTTCGTGTTTTTCACTCTTTGTCTATTCACCTACAGTGCTAAATAATTGTTTTTCAGCGGTGAACTCACATCTGTTTTTTTTTCCATTTAAGCTGTAGAAAACAAAATCATAATAGCAGCAACACGACATAATTTAGCTCAACTCATCTCAAACCAGGTCACCTCACGCCAGGCGAAGGACAAATGAGGCGGAGATTTTTCAGCTCTTATCGACATTAGAACAACAATACTTATGCACATGATAAACAATTTTTAACTCTACCCCAACAACATAGAGTTCAAATTTGATGTGAATAAAAATTGATGTGTTTGTTCTGGTAAATAATGAAGTGCATTATCGAGGCTGCAATTTAAAAGGTCTAGTTTAAAGTGAAGTTATGTGTTGGCTTTAAACGTCGCCTTTTATATCGGTAAAAGTTAGTTTGACACAATTGAAAACCAATATTGGTAAAAGATTTGCTTGAAAATAGCTTTACTTGCTCTTTGGTATATCTTAGCACAATTCAACATAATTATGCTTGTTACTATGTATTTTATCATGTGTTTAATCAATGCTTCGTGTGTGTCAGGTTCATGACGATTGTTGAATAAGGTAACTGCAACTTGATGCGACGGAGTCTGAAAAGCGCATGAGTGATATTATGATTATTCGTATATTTATATTCGGTTGGTAGGTATGGCAATTTCAACTGTAGTAGCAATCTACTGTACTGTTACGATGAGTTTACCGTGGTTTTACTGCGACGACGTAAAAAAGTCTATGGAAAATTGCACAGCGCCTCTAGCGGTCACTGACAGAACTAAAATTTTCCATGCAAAAAGTGACGTTGTCGATAGCGATTAAAACTATCGTCGCTAGCGAGTAAACTCATGGTAACGGTACTGTCGACGTTACAAACTGTAGTTGATATTAAGTGTCATATATATTTTTGTAGTGTACCAAATAAATTTCTTTCTTTCTTTCATATGTTTGACAGAGCACTAAATCTATTAGAAACAATACACTATCTACGACAATACTCTATGATCACATCGGAGCACCTTCTGAAACTGCAATCAGCGTCTGTACACCCCAGAAATCGTCTTCGCTTAAAATTGATTCCTAAGCTTGTAGTCGTTAAGTCAAAGTAAGATAGCACTACAATACACGGTTGACTGCACTCACGCGACGTCACATCAACCTCCTACTAAACGTCAAGTGTTCTCAATCGAATTTAAACTCTGTTTTGTTAGCAATAAGGATGTTAATTGGTTCGAAAATGTGTATTTGAATTTATAGTTTGTGTATATAATTTGCGCATTTCTGGATTCAACCAGCGCGCAGCGATCGGAATCGCTTAGTTCAGAAAATGTTTATGCCATTACAGAGAACGTATTCTGTTATACTTTGCTTAAAACTTCAGTTGTAGCCATCCACTTCTCTCGCAATGCCACGAAGGCATGAGTAAAAGAGACAATGAGATTTTAGATTAAGGATATTGTAGTATAGAATAGGGTTTTATACCGCGGAAAAGCTGTCGATATAAATGCAAAGATTGCAACTAGTTAACGGTTAAATGCTTTAATTTGCCAGAATGCGTTAGGCGGTTGGTTGTTCGTTTTAATTTGCTGTAAGTATTCAAGGAGACTAGGGCCTGATTTTGTCAAAGTCTGATAAGAAATATTCGTCGAATATTATACAATGCACCTTATTTAAAAACTTCACCATGTTTTAAGCAACCATTTATGTTAATGATATCACAAAATCGTGTAGGGTTCCGTAGCCGAATGGCAAAAATCGGAACCCTATAAGGGTTCCATTTTTGCCATTCGGCTACGGAACCATCAATTCATATCAAAATCGCTTACTCGTCGTAGCAAATGTCAAAGTCTTTGTTATTATTATTTTTGAATATATTGCTGGTTCTATTTATTTTGTTAGAAAATAACAATAAATTTATTTTCACTTATATAAATAAAAACCATTTAGAATCGATGACTGGTTACAGAGTCCCATATTTATTTGTTACTCTTATCACAGGCAACATCCTGGATATGCTTTTCTATTACGTCTCAAAAGCAGCATTGTGGCAACCCTGCAAAAGTCCTGTGACTGTCACATGAGTTTTTCCCACGTCCCGCCTAATTACGATCAGCCCGCTCCGTGACAGTTGCTAAACAACTCCTCGGGACGAATTTGTGCTAATTCGTTTTGTTTCTGCTCATTTGAGCGCATGATACTGATTGGGCGGTGAATTACTAATTTATAGTCAAGAAGTTGTTTGCTGAAAAGAAGATATTAGGCTTGATTTATTGTTACTGACTTCACAAAAAGATGTTATCAAATCAATGAATTGAGGAGAAATAAATTCTTTTGGAGTCGGTGCATGATGTGTGTAGATTGTTGGTGTAACGTAAGCTTGACATCGTGGATCGACTCAAAAAAAATTCGTCTCTCCTAATAGAAGACAAATGCAGTAGTTGTTTTAAGCTTTTCAATCAGTTTATTTGAAGGCGGTTTTTCACTGTTTTTTACTGTGCAAAAACTTTTGTAAGTTATTCACTACTATTGTTACTGACTACTATGAACCTCAAAAAAAAAATCATTTTCTCTATAATTCTCGTCAGCAGTTATATTTTTTACTAGCGGTCCCCCGCGACTTCGTCCGCGCGTTTTGAGTCATGTTTTATATCCTAAAGCCTTTCTCGATAAATAAGCGATCCAACACAGAAATATTTTTTTAAATCGGTCCAGCAGTTCCTGAGATAAGCGCGTTCAAACAAACAAACTCTTCTGCTTTATAATATTAGTATAGATTAGCGCAAGCGCACGTTGTACTTAAGCTGCGAACATTATTTTGGTGCGGAGTTATGTTAAAACTGTGATAGCTCCTAAGATATTTATTGAAATCAAATGATATAAAGGGCAACTTGGTTCTAAATAAAATGCTCGTGATGATGAATGTATTTATTTTGGTAAGAATAAATACCTGTGTGTATAATACACCTCTAAAAATAATGCATCATTTTTTTCCAAATTTATTAACATAAAAAAGGTTGTAGTAAGTCAACCATAAAAGATAGACATATGCTGTTGCGGACTTTATTATAGAACTTTTTATGTTGAACAATCCTGTCATACATGATTTTTGTGTAACTTAAGCGGTTTCCGCAGCGTATGCAGCGGAAGCTCTCAAAAGGAATATCTTTCTCCCGTTTTCGCAACATTTTTCATTTTTGCTGTGGTCTTATGAGTTGTATCTTTATGTTATATAGCCTAAAGCCTTCCTCGATGAATGGACTGAAAAAAATTTTCAAATCGGGCCAGTAGTTTTTGAGATTAGCGCGTTCAAACAAACAAACAAACAAACAAACTCTTCAGCTTTATAATATTAGTATAGATGGAAGGTATTACTACAACTTGTCAAAAAATATTACTAATATCTATAGATATTTTTTTACACTCGATTCGACAAAACCCCGAACTTTAGATGATAAATGTTACCACACCAAAGATCAATTTTCAAAAACCTAAAACTTATAGACCTTTTGCACGCTGCAAATCACGCAATACATTGTTTTTCTCTGCATTGTTGCTGAGCGAACAGAACGGACTGTCACCTTGCTATACTCAGTTACTCCCATAAAATTATTATCCCTTTGGAATAGAACGACAAAAGCGAGATGCCACTAGCAGCAAACTGTGTGATAAAAAGAGATGGGTAGCAGAACCATTTTTGTCAGATGTCAAACAGTTGACCGCCCTGCAGAAGCTCGCTGAAAATTACGTGCATTTGATTTTTTTTATATTTAAAAGTGAAATTGTGTATATTTTGGACAAATAATGCGTCTGAAACATGGTGACTTGATCGGTGATTGATTGTTATGCATTACAGCGGCATAACCCCAACAAATAATCATTTAACAGGTAGATTAGTCCAAATCGAAGCCTCTTAATATACGACTTATATTTACAAATGCGCTTCAAATTTAAAGTACGCAGTTTGATTATTCTATTCTACAAACGTTAATTTACGTAAAAAATAAAGACAGAATAACACAGGGAATGTATATCGACGAATATTTTGAATAATGAAATAACATTTAGTTTTACACTAGAGCTGCATGTTCAATATTTTGTGTCGACTGTTTATCATGCAGTAAACTACTATATTTAACTTAGGAACATTGTGATAAATCACCTGATCAAATGGTTATCTCATTTTAAGCTACAAATGTTACTTACTTTTGTTAGTTACTGACATCTTGAATCGGTTTCGTTTGACAGCTTTTACTTGTCCTTCTATTCCGATAGGAATATTAATTCTATGGTTACTCCACGTACATACCCAATGATACAAGAATTTCGATGTCAACGTGTCATCCATAACGTAGCAATAACGAAATCTTTTGTCAAAAGACAGGGCGTGGCGGTCGGACCGAATGGGACGTAAAATATATTTTTTAACTTGAAGCCATTTGGTTTTATTTTTGCGTACTCGGGGTGTATATAGCTTCGCTTTGGCTGTCGAGGGCGCTTGCAGCTAAGTAAGCGCTTGCTATTTTATTTTAATTCTTATTTTTTCTTATATATACGTATAATGTAAAAAGTTAATGTTGTTATTATGTTTATTTTGATTATTTTCTTATGTTTTATGTTTTTCTTGTTTCGTGTTTTATCATGCATTTTGCGGCCACGATTAATGCTGAGACGGTGCCTTTTCGACTCATACTCGATGTTAATGTTTAATAAGTTCGTGTCTGTTTATTGTATATGTGTTTATGAGTAAGTGTTTTTGTATGTGTCTGTAAGTCCAATAAATGTATAATCTATATTTCTTTCTTTCAATAAACAGATTCAATTTAGCATCGATGCAGTCACCTGTCGCCTCCAATTTGTCAATTTTCAGCACTGCTAAAAGTAGAGCAGTGTGTAAAGGTTGACAGTATGCGACTGCATCGTTGCTGCATCGCGACTGCATCGTTTCTAAACACGCCACTGCATCGATTCTAAAAGTTACAATGTGTAAGGGGTCATATATGTAAGAGTAAGTAAAATCCCACTGTTGGGGAAAGGCCTTATCTCAACTATGAGGTAGACAGAGTCATACTCCACCACGCGGGCTCAGTGCGGGTTTGATATACGTCAGTTATGTGGTCGGAATGGTCACCCATCCAAAAACGAGCGCGCCGTAGGTTGCTTCACTTCGGAATCACTACCAAAGCGCTGCTACCATTGCGCTACATGTAATATAAGGCAAAGTTCACACAAACTTGCAATGCGCACGATCATAGAGCCCACCATTTATTTGACAGTCGTAAATGTGAATATTTAATGGTGTTGTGTCTCTTTAGGGTTCCGCAAATTAGATTTCTTTATTATAACGACTGATTCAGATTATTTACTTTAAACTTATGTTGTACAGTGGCTTGCATATCAGGTTACCCATTTTTGTAGAAAACTTGCCTTTATTACAACTGAATTAGATCAGTGTTAACCTTGACTTGCTGATATCCGTTACCATTGCATCTTTAGATCATGTTAAACAAATTAGTAGGCAAAGCTGTTGCAATAAGCCAAACGCCCAGGAATATCATAAATTCATAAAGCAAAGAGTTAAAAATATTTTTTAACATCCGCGCCGGCCACAGAACTACCAGGGTCACAAAAATTCAGCAGCATCCGTTTCTCGCCTGACCCGTTTTCCGATGATTTATGCCGAACATTGCGAAACATCGCGTTGTTTATTGTAATACATTCGTGTGTTTTTGTTGCCTCTGCCAGCGTAAAGGTGTTATTGCTACTCCGTTTGATGTGCCGTTTTCTGTTACATTGGAAACGCATTGTTGACGGTAATTACTGTCGTGCAATTTTTAAAACAGATTATTAAAGGATGATCTGCTGTATACATGATGTACTGAATTTTTATTTTCATGTATTTTCTTAAAACGCGATATTGCCTTTGTTGAAGAGCGGGGTCTCCTGCCACAGGTACTACGCGTACTTACTAGGTAGGCTCCAGCCTTAGCACTGAAATTGTTTTGTAGAAAATGTTTTTTTTTTTATCGGTCAAAATTGTGATATTACGGATATACCTTTATTTTAGACAGAAGCTCTATTTTTTAATCACTCGCTTGAATATGGCGTGTGATTTTCGTTCAAAATCGAACTAAAATACAACGATTATTACGCAAAATACATATATAGACGTAAGTAGCCACAACATAGACTTATCCTTTTTTTCAGCACATTTTTTTTTACTAGAATCTTTAATGTTGAATTTGTCAACATTTTGTGATGCTAAGCTGATGGTGTAACCCTTAACGCTTAGGACCGAACGTATAATAGGTAATTTGTAGCTTCTTAAAAAACAAAGACATAAGGTGCAATATCCCCCCCCCCCCCCCCCCTCTTCTGCAATCACTAGAAATTAAGAAATAAAAATAACTTTAAAAAAAAAAACGACTTCGAAACCATAAGGCACTCTTGACCCTTGAAAGGAAAGGAAGCCATTATAGGCAATTTCTTTTTGGAGTCGGTGCCATCACTTTGACCATCAACTTTTTTGTTTTGAAGTCAGTTTTTCTTTTTTTAAAGTTATTTTTTGCATAAATAAATTATTTTTATGACTTTTTAATATTGTGTCAAAAATGTGTTACCTTCTTGATGTTACCAATACGGATTTTCTGTACAGTTTATATTTTTTATAAGGACATTGTGTCATTTATAACTATTACAGTATCTTAGTTCTTGTGTGTATGTGTCCAATATTTATTATTTAGATACTGCTGTCAGAACAATAAATCCAAAATGAATATCAATGTTAAAAAAAATAGTAAAAGTAACAATGTCTCCGGCAAAGACACTAGTGAAAAATGTTTTAACTTAATTTGTACAATTTGTGATTTCTACATAAAATGTTCGGTCGAATACATTTACAACCCCAGCGTAATTGGGAAGAGTAATAAAAAGTAAGTGTAGTATAAAATAATGCCTCCACCGAGATTCCATTATGGAATGCGCACAAATCTAATACGGAACCCATAAAAAGTGTCATAAAAATCAAACGAAATTACTTTGCGAGAAAAAACTGGCTTAGTTGATTTTCAAGTCTGTGACAGTACAGAAAAAGAAGGAGGCTGTTTGATAGATGATATGATATCATATTTTAGGCACATAGGATAAGTAAAGGAGTCTTTTATTCTTCAATTTTAAAGAATAAATGTAATGTACCTACTATTTTATTTTATAAATAAAATTCCTCCGCGACTGAGCGCGTTTTAAATTTCTTCTCCTCTCGTTGCAGCGTTACGTTTGAAAGCCTTCCTTGGTAAAAAAGCTATCCAACATCAACATATTTTTTTCCAATCGGTCTAGATATTCCTGATATAACGCGTTCAAACAAGCTCTTCAGCTACATAATATAAGATAATGTGTACATTGTTAAAATAAATAAAAATAGAAGACCATTCCCAAATAATTTCTTCCCACAAATAGGTTTTGTTATTGGTAGAATCTTACATTTACTCGTAATTAAATAATTAAACTGTTATTATACATAAGTATCCCACTTTTAATGCTGTCTACACACATTCACCAATTAAATAAATAAAACCTATTGACTTGACTGAGTACCGTAGTTTTGTTTTATAAAGTTCAAGTTTGTTTTAAATACATTTGACACTTGTTGCAATCGTCATGTAGAGTTTATACAATTTGGTTGTCAATCTAGATCTAAGACCACTCTCACTGCGACTTTTAGCGATGTAGTCGCGCGTTTTAAAAGCATCGCGACTAACGCAATAAACAGATTTAATTTAGCACGATGCAGTCGCCAAAAATCATTACATAATTTGTCAATTTCCAGCTTCTGCATTGCGACTGTATCGATGCTAACGCGCGTTGGCATCGCGACTGCATCGATGCTAAAAGTAGCGCAGTGTGTTAAGGTTGATATTTTGCGACTGCATCCATGCTAGCGCGCGTTAGCATCGCTACAGTCACGATGCAAAATCTGTAAATTGACAAATTATGAACTGAACTTTGGCGACTGTCGCAATGCTGAAAGTCGCAGTGTGTAAGGGGTCTAAGATACCAACCGAAGCCTTGAAATTATCCCGATTGTCAACTGTAATATAGACTTACTTAATAATACTAAATTATCACAACTGTATCGTTTAAAGTACATTTGTCAGTGTAACACCTCATATGCAGACACTTACTCGTATTACTGACAGCCTCTTGGTGTTGGCCTAATTTGTTAAAAAATATTTTTCCATTTATCCACACTCCACTGGACGCACATTACTGTATTAGCACTATACTGTGTCTACTCCCATATTTTGTTCAAGTTTCCATCGAATCATCGCGACGCCACTTCAATTTTCACTTCATTTGATTTGAGTATTTACTATATTATTAGGCTGAAGATAATTATTTATTGTGCAGTGTGCCGAACAACTGATAACCTTTGTGTCTAACAAAGTCTTTCAAGTATAGATACGCCTGAATAGCTTAACAAGTGAGGTTTGAGTAGTATCGGAAATCAATTCGAGGTGGTTTGTTTTGTTCTGAAGTACTGTAAAAAGATTTATGCATGATTAAACTCAATTGGGGATCAGGACGAGACGTTGTTGAACGAAGTAAGGATCTGTTATTGAAAACTACGTTTTGTGTATGTTCATGATGTAATTTAGTGCTGGAAAACTCATAAAACCTTTCCACAATTTGTGCCTCCATATATTACTATTTGTTACGTATAGAAATGGAGCTCTGGTAAACACAGTTGACTTTTGAAAATTAATTATTTTTTAGAAAACAATACGGGACGCCATTATACAGCGCAAGAGAGAGACAGAAGATGCATGTCATGCTTTTGGCGTGCATGCGCGCGCAATTAACTTTGATTCCTACAGATACATAAACGGAAGTCATGTTTGTTACACCACGTGTATATATAATTTAAAGATATTCTTTATTGCACTTAAAAGTTGTATAGAAAATACATGAAGTCACCATGTGAACAAAGGTGGGCTTATCCCTAAAAGAAATCTCTTACAGCCAACCCATAGGTGTAGGAATTGTAATAGTTGCGGTTATCGGCAGTGCTAAATTGAATACGGTGTGCTATTAATAATAAAATTCACCTATTTGTCACTTATGTCAATGTCATTTTAATTTATTCACTTGGATAAGTCTTATCTAACGTTGGTAAAATCGGCCCGATAAAACAACGGATTTTAAAATGACATTTTAAATGATTGCTGACAAATAGGAGACGGTTTCAAATCTTTTTCTTCATCCGTAAAAAGACATCTTTGATATGCAGACTGCGTGGCATTTGCAACAGCATTCTGAAGGAAGTGGAGATGGAGTGACAGATACAGTTCACCAATTTGGGAACGTTGGGTGCGAGCAGTGTTTTTGTGTGAAAATTCTACTGGCATAGATCCGTAGAATCCAGGACGTAGTGCGAGGTAACTGACTTTTTAGCGCCATCTGTTAATGACTTTTTTAAACTGCTGCTCTTAGTTTATATGGACCCAAAGAAAACAAGTCGGCGCGCGAGGCAAGTAACATGCAGCGCCATCTCATAGCGGTCAAAGGAACTAATTCGTTTTAAATAAAGGTTTGCTACATAAGCTAATTCTGTTTAATTACTAACCAATAAGAGCTGTAAATCGGAGATGATTTAGCTTTCATCATCAAATCATCTCCGATTTGCAGACGATATAGTTCTATTCGAAGAGAATCCTCATAACCTGGAGAAAATGATACAAGATCTGAACAGGGAGAGTGAGAAAACTGAACTATGCATGAATGCGCAAAAAACTAAATTATTAACAAATTCTGACCCCAATATAATTAAATTAAACAATGAACCTCTCGAGTACCGTCAAACGGGGTGAATAGGAATGCAGGGGGGAATAGGGAAAAAATCCGATTCGAAATATCGAAGCTATTATCGAGTTAATGCTGGCCATCGATGTTCCGTTTATGTTTACAAATAATAGTAAATATTTTTTTTTCTCAAATGGCTACGCCTGTTAAAAAATTTAATGTCAGTAGTATGTCAAATCCTTTTTTTGAAAGTAATGCATTCAACGTGATCGTTACAGTGTGTTCAAAACTTTATGAGTTTTATCATAAATAGTGAGTTTTGGTCCCGGAAACGTGGCACGTATTGTGCAAAATATTCTTGGGAATCCATAATAAACTGAGTCTAAGTCTTTATTTCTAATACTTTTAGCAGAAATGTTAAATATGAAACTTAACGTATCTCGTTTTTAATTTCGTAGTTAATAGGAACGGGAAAGGGGTGAAAGGAGACAATAGTGGGGAAAATGTACTCGTCATTGTAAATAAATAGAGACGAGCTACCAGAGTATGGGAATGGTAACGTTTATATAGGGACAGGGTTGGCACCAAGATATTATTATGCTTTCTCAATACAAGTACCTAACCTACCTACCTTTATTTTTTATATTTGGATATGACGTGAACCCAAGTGCGAGTCGGACTCGCGCACCGAGGGTTCTGTACAAACTTGTGTATGTAAATAGTTCGGAAATCGAATATTTTTTCGAGATTTTTTATATTTTTAGACATCCATAAGTGTTTTTTTTTAACTTTGAGTATCTTTAATTGTATTTACCTAGCTAGAGCTTTTTATTTTCAGATTCTTACCTGCCAAAAAATGCCACGAACATAATATGTTGGTGTTATAAACCAAGTAGAAATAAAAATTATAAAAAAATATGATAAAGAACTTATTGAACAAGCGCTAAACGAATACAATAGTAGCAGTAAATCCCTAAAAGATATTGCCGAAAAATACAATATTACTAAATCAGTAGGTACCCCATAGACACAACACTTTCATCATGAAAGAACAAGGTGGACAAATAGCTTTGGCTCCAGATGTAGGTATTATTAATATAGGTAGGTATATGAGTAAAATGATTTAAAAATTTTCATGCTAATACTTACAAGAAATGTTAGTACAAGAAAATCTTTAACGTTTTAGTTAAATCCTACTTATGATTTCTGATTGAAAAGAGAACAACTTATATTAATTTGGAAGACCTATCTATAATTTTATAAGAAAAATATATTTTGTTGGTAAAAAAACGTTTTTTTAATCCAAAATAAGTACTTACTTACCTTTATTTAAGTAAACACTGAATAGGTACCTACATACCCCACTTAAAATTTGAAAAAGTTCGACTGAATTGTGACAGCCCTAACGATTTTCCCTTAAAACCCGATTAGCGTCTCTATTAACCCCTTCTTGAGTTTAAATAGGGACGACCTATATTTTTAAGAAATATGCTAAAGTCCTAGCTTTACATTGTTTATTATAAATGTTGCCCTAATCTGCTAGATATAACTCAAATTTTGATACTATATTCACACATTGACATAATTCAAGACTTATGCTATTTTTGCGCAAAGTTCAATTCCGTACCCATTCACGCCGTTTGACGGTATGTGAAAGATTACATATATCTGGGCCAAGTTATATCTCAAAGGGATGCAACAACAAAAGAAATCAACAGACGTATAGCTAATAGCTGGAAAAAATACTTGTCACTAAAAGAGATAATGAAATCCACTGACCTCAGCAATAGCATCAAACGAAGGGTATTCAACACCTGCATTTTACCATGCCTTACATATGGCTGTGAAACATAGTCACTATCAAAAATCCATAGAGACATGTTGCAACGCTGTCAGAGAGCAATGGAGAGGAGCATGTTACGAATCAGGCGACAAGATAAACACAGGAACACTTGGATAAGAGCAAAAACAGGTTTAACAGATGTTCTCTCCAAAATAGACCAATTGAAGTGGAGGTGGACCGGCCATATGTTAAGAAGCAAAAATGAAAAGTGGAGCAAAATTGTGACAGAGTGGTATCCCAGAGACGGAAAGAGAAGCCAAGGAAGACAGTTAACAAGATGGGAAGACGAGTTAAAATTGACTGTAGGTCCAAACTGGAGAAGAGTCGCAAAAGACAGACAGCAATAGAAAAGGTTGGAGGAGGCCTTTGCCCGGAGGCACACCGAACTGAGAGATATTTTATAAAAGAGATACAAGGAGAAGCAAGAGTTCGGGAGGAAGAGGCTTATAGATAGATAGAAGAGCTGTAAACATTTTATTTTTTAATAAACATAAGAACGTTTGTTTTTTTGCTGCATCAAGCTAAAGTATGAATACTCTTCATAGTTTATCGTCAAATCGTGCAACGAGTCCCTTGCCTCACGACGACTTAAGTCCAGATTAATCGTCTTCCCACGGGAAGGGTCTCCGTCACGCGAGCCGACGGCACTCGATATGTCCTTTGGGGCTGGACAACGTGAGCTTCAATTGATTCAAGGGTTTAAGCACGCTATTAGCAAACTCTAGTAATACTTCAAAAACTGACTAAACTGTGCTAATTTTTTTTTTTAAATATTTCTTTTTAAGAGCAAACATAACTCAATTCTCCAAAAATAATGGTAGTGTCGTGATCCTAGGATGTTACCAAAGAACCAGTTAAAATAGTTTCACTTAAACCATATACGTAGTGACGTATAGTACGAGTATACAGAACATATTTTAAAATGATTCAATATAATTTTTATTCCTATTTTTGTAAAAACCCTTTAACTGACTCGTTTTGAACTCTGTTAATGACCTACAATTGCTTAACTACTTTTACCCTGTTTCGTTATAATGTTTTCGTGTTTGTTTGACGCACCACCCACTATCATTTCTGCATAGTATGATAGCTTAGGTATGATAGGCAGATAATGCTATAACATACCAAATAATGTTTATGCAATAAAATACCTATAGTAAATGAGAAAAAAATAAATGAACGAAAGAAGCGAACTCAAAAAAGTTTTTAAAAAATTAAACCGCCTTCAAAATACTGACTAAAAAGCTCGAAATAACGATTTTGCCCTCTACTAAGAAAATCAAATGTGAATGCAGATTTTTGAAGGCGTTTTTTTTTCTCATGATTTTTAGGTATTTACACATATCTCATCTCAAATTACTGAACTGATTTTATATAGGTATTCATTAAGATGAAATAAGAAACCAAAAATTTGCGCACGGGCGGGACATAAACCAGCAACTTCTTAGCTGACCGGGCCAAACGTTCTACCAATTGAGCTACCGTGCTGTCGGTCCGACCTTGCGAAATTTGTGGTCTCTTATGGCTACGTCATTACGTGACGCTTAGCGCCATCTACCCGTGTGTTTATGCAACAGTGGACCCAAGTAGTTATTCTTTACAGAATAAATTCAACTTGGAAATTGATTACGCTTCGCTATCTAAAGGTTTAGAATGTTTAAACACTCACAGTGTCATATTTTATATTCACAAAGATGAAATAAGAAACTAATATTTGCGCACGGGCGGGACTTGAACCAGCAACTTCTTGGCTGACCAGGTCAAACGCTGTGCTGTCGGACCGAAAGCACGGTACCTCAACCCGCCCTGTATAGGTAGTAACTGCCTCGGTGGCGCAGCGGTAGGAAGGTCGCACTTTAAAGCGACGGCTGCGCCAGAGGTCCCGGGTTCGATCCCCGGGTCGGGCCAAAATATATACCTGAGTTTTTCTGTTCAGAAATTCTTAGGGTAGCCCGGAGTTTGGAAGTTGGCGGTATTTCACCCCCGTGCCTCAGTGCCCGTCAGATTGCTGTCCCATCGGGCTATGAGGGTGAAAGGAATAGAGAGTGCACCTGTGTTTGCGCACACACTTGTGCACTATAATATGTCCCGCGCAGTCGGTTAGTCATTGTGACTGGCCACCGTAGTCGAAATCGGCTAGGGGGACTATTATTATTATAGGTGGCTAAACGAGCATTGTTTTAATAATGTTAATGATTATTTGAATATGATATGTCATTATGACTTGTTTTTATTTTGTAACTTTGACTTTAATTGATTTGTGACATATAATGTATCGATTTATTTCCATTTTGTAAACACAGACATTCTTATAATTATTTTTAAATTTGATTGAATTAAATATATAATTATATTTAATGATTTAATGTAATTATAGTCACTTTGTTATAACAAAAAAATATGTATTTGCATGCTGTTCATAGATGGCTGATAAAGCGGAACTAAATAAAAATAATAACAACCTTAGTGTACCCTTTTCCAAACGCAAATAAACAATCATTTTATTTCATTTTAGGATTGTAGGCACGCTAATAGTAGTTCTGCAACTGACGACCTCCGTGGTGTAGTGGCTAAGCACGCTGGGTTTCAATTCGTCGCCGCTCCGAGGTCCCAGGTTCGATTTCCAGTCGGGTCAATGTAGAAATCAGAACTTTTTACATTGACTCGGGTCTGGGTGCTGCAGTACCACCGTTGCTTCTGATTTCCATAACACAAGTGCATTAGCTTTACTTACTTTGGAATCTGATCAATGTATGTGATCACCGGGGGCGTGTGATGATGTGTGTGATCACAATGGGGGGTATATTATAGTGCACAAGTGTGTGCGCAAACACAAAGTCAAAGGTCAAAGTCAAAAATAATTTAGGACACAATATGCCACTTATGAACGTCAAAAATTAGTTTTTATAAATCAGTTATGGCCCATATGGGGCAAGAACATGTCTTCTTATCTTTTGGGCCCTGCTAGCGCTTCGAGACAAGACACAGACAATCTGGCAAGTGCTGAGAAGAAACGCTGGAACAAACTCAGTCACCACTAGCTGCCACAAAAATGATACAAATCAAAATAAACAGTTAGGTACATCAGTGCACTCTCTTTCTATTACTCTTATAGCCCGTTGGGACAGCAAGCTGACATGACCGGAGAGAGATCAGGCGCAGGACCAGCGGCTATACGCGCTTTCCGAGGCACGGGGATGAAACACCGCCAACTTCCAAACTCCGGGCTACCTTTTTTTTTGTTTATTTGGTACACCAACAGGTTACATACAAACATTGAGATAAAAATATAATAAAAATTAAAAGTTGCATCTAGTATGCAACCCAATTATAGGTGAACACAACATTGATAAAAAAAACGATAGACTTGGTTAAAAGCTTTAAAACAGTTACGTAACATTAAAAAAAATTAACAAAGAAAAGAAAAAAAAACAATAACAATTTAAACGAACCTTACCTTAAGGATTTCTGAACAGAAAAACACAGGTACATATTTTTGGCCCGACCCGGGGATCGAACCCGGGATTTATGGCGCAGCTGTCGCTTTAAAGTGCGACCCTCTAACCGTTGCGCTACTAACTAGTACTAAGTAGTTAGCAGTCTGATAAGACGATTTTTCGTTGTTCCCACATAGCCAATCAGCGCATAATCGTATCAAATTTTCATTAGCAACAATGCTACAATTATTCTGAAAACATCGTTTCTTAAATCAACGAGAAATTTATACAAATACGATTTACGCCATGTTTGTCTGCCACGTCGCAAACAATGTCGCAGTGGTAAACTTTTTCCGGCGTACGAGCGAGTTCCCGGCTGAATGCTAAGCGCCACCCGCAGGAGTTGGGTTGCGGTCAACAAGCAAATGTCAAAATAATATAACTTTATATCTGTTGTAGTTATCTCTTACTTTAAAATCTACCGAAGCCCCGTTGAAAAATAAGAAGCTAAATAATTTTGTTACTTTGTCTCTATAATTACTTACCTAATACTCCTTATCAGGGTGTTGTTTTGGTTAGTGACAAACAACTCAGAGATGCTATAATGCTATATGCTTTTTCTAAAAAAAAAAAATCTTAACCGTCGCGCGTTACCATTTAAAAAGAATTGGCATCAGTATCGTTTGTACAGCAACCCCTGAGTCGCTCGTCACTGACCAAAACTTCAGCCTGTATACCTCCCAATACTAAATACGATAAAAAAAACAAATGATCATAAAACTACCACGAATTTATTGATTCTGAATCAACAACAATAGTGCAGCATTGTCAACAGTAGAACGTCAATAGATAGTAAAAAATCGATTCAGAAATAGGGTCATGTAGTGAGTAATATGTCGTCATAAGCTTCGATACTTCCTTCTTTTGCAAATTAAAAATTATAATTTATTAACAAGGTACCTGTCATGTACGGCACCAAGATGACCTTTTCGATTAAATTGTAGAATATCATGATTTATAGAGCATTTACGACCATTCTTGACTCCAGACTAATGCCCAATTTCTTAATCGTTAGTAATAGTAAAATGTCGTTACCAGCGGTTAAATATTTACGATTGTGTGTGTTTTGAAGAAGAAACCGGCCAAAAGGGAGTCGGATTCGCGCACTGAGGGTTCCGTGCCAACTTCAACTGAATTCGGAAATCCACTTACTTCTACTTAGCTAAAATACCACAATATTTTGTTGACAGTAGATATAACCTTGTTTTTCCAACCAATTCTTTTGATATAACCAATTCTCGTTGAAAGTATTTGTTAAGGTCATCATTACCTATATATTTTTTCAAAATTTACACTCGTAACGTTTAGAAGTTGAGGGGGGGGGGGAGACGCCCATTTTACCACTTTGGAAGCGTCTATCTATCAAACTTTAAAAAAGAAAATAGTTTTTGGAACCTCTATGTCATCTTAAAAGACCCCCACCCGCATACGAAATGACGACTCAGACGGAACTATAAGGCTACGGAACTTTAAAAATACCTTAACAAAACGTCAGAATAACTAGCCTAATGACCCTTAGTTAAGATAGTTTTTCATCAAAACACAGACAATCGTAAATATTCACCCGCGTTGGTATGAACATTACCATAACTAACAATAAAGGAATTGGGTCTAAGACAAGCGGAGCAGAGACAGAGTCGGCGATACAACGAGTGAATCGAGAAGCCCGCTAAAAAACGAAATTCGTCTATATAGTTTATTTTTAGACGAAGGAACAATTGGAACGATTAGAATAAAAAAATGTGGGATAGCTTATTGATCGGCAAAGGCTTTAGGTGCAGTCGCTAGTCTTCATTTAAGTAAATTGATTCACGTTTCGAATTTTGCAATCCGAACATTAACAATAAAAAAACATAAAGTGTTATATTCAGTATAATATTTTTTTCTATCATTTGATATCATGAGATAAACTGTCAAGTTGTATGTTAAGAGGAAAGTGAGTGCATCAGAGTGGTTAACCCATTTAGACGCAAATGTAGAAATAAGCAAATTTCGTGATATTTTCTTTACATACTTAATATCCTTTGGACATTCCCACGCATCGCCATCTAGCCCCAAAGTAAGCTACTCAAAGCTTGTGTTATGGGTGCCAGACAACGGATATAATACTTAAATACTTTTTTTTTGTAAATACATACATGATATACATAGAAAACACCCAGACCAATACAAACAGACATGTTCATGCACACAAATGTTTGTATTGTGCGGGGATCGAACCCGCACCCGCAGCGTAGTAGGCGATTTCTCGACCACTACACCAGACGGGTCGTCAGTTGTTTGCGAGTTGGCGCCCAACATGTAGCCAGAGTGATGGGAAGGACGGTAAAATGTGATCTTGACCTTTTATTTCTCTGATTACAAGCAATACTTCTTGTGTATGTGGATACCTATGTAACTTATATATAAATTCTGTTGGTAGTTGGCCCCCACAATGTAGCTAAATAGAGTGATAGAAATTGCGAACGTGAACTTGACTTTTATTTTTAACCGACTTCAAATAAGGAGGAGGTTATCAATTCGACTGTATGTTTTTTATTTTTTTTGTATGTATGTTACCTCATATCAAGGAACAACTGGAACGATTTCAATAAAAAAATGTTGGATAGCTTATTGATCGACAAAGGCTTTATGTGCAGTCGCTAGTCTTCATTTAAGTAAAATGATTCACGTTTCGAATTTTGCAATCCGAACATTAACAATAAAAACACATAAAGTGTTATATTCAGTATATTTTTTTTCTATCATTTGATATCATGAGATAAACTGTCAAGTTGTATGTTAAGAGGAAAGTGAGTGCATCAGAGTGGTTAACCCATTTAGACGCAAATGTAGAAATAAGCAAATTTCGTGATATTTTCTTTACATACTTATTGACAGGAGGCTTTTAAAAGGTAATAAGAAAAAAGATGATACAAATAATTTTTAAGTATTACAAAAACACCATCCTAAGACAGGGATAATAAGCTCAAGTGAGGTACTGTGTGGTTACCAGGTACTTTGTAATGGCAAATTAAACTTTGAAGTTTGCTATATTGGACACCAATTGGACACCAAATGTTGAAAGCACGAAGTGTCTACAACATGCGGAAATAATATAATCCTTTGATTATGTACGAGTAAACAACTTTAAAGTTTTGTAGTAAAATAATTATATTATCCTCAAATAAAGTTTCTTAACTTACAAAGAAACTATAGGAAAACTAAATTTTTCTTTCCTTCAGTGCATAAATTTAATTATTAGCATTGGTGTTTTGTATTCATAATACCAAACTATACTTTGCATGCTTCAGCGATACTATTATTACAAAAACGGAACATCAATCCCTGGCAATAACCGTTACAAAATTGTTTGTAGAAGGAATTCTCTGACATCACAAAGTAGCGTCTTCGTAGCTCGAATTATAGCTACAAAAGTGCTACGGGCTATGGAAAATTGTTTGTTTGAGCTACGGCTACGGAGCTTTGTGACTACGGAACGTTTTCGTAGTCACTATGAGAGTGTGAATACATTTTATGGTATACTTGTAGTTATATAAAAAAAATGTATGCCTATACAACATAATTATCAATTAATAGTCAAGCATTTTAAATTGTCTGTATTTAAGGTATTTTAAAAAAAATATGCACTCAACCCTCATTTTCGATCATTTTTTAACCAAAAAATATGTTTGTTCTGTTAACTTATTACATTAAAACCATCACAATTTGCTATGAGATTATAACTATGTACTACGAATTTTATTACCAACATTTTTTTTCATTAAACTACCTTAGAACACTGACTGACAAGTTTATTATAATGCCTTCTATTTAGGAGAAACAAATTCTATAGGAGTCGGTGCATAATGTGCGTAGACTGTTGGTATATCTCGCTATAACTTCTCGTTTCCGAGAAATCCTGAGACAAACATAGAAAAATACTTAGACTTACGAAATTTAGCACACGCGTTAGGAATCCTTAATATATCAACATACTAAAATTTTTAAATCCATCAAATTCTGAAAGAAAGAAAAATGTATTTATTTACGTAAACATTTGTACAGTTGCTTAGTAGGTATTTACAAAACACAGTAGCAATAGATGTCAATTTAAATAATTTCATTTAATTAGTATCAACGTATTTTACCGAAAACTTGGCGTGTAAATATGTAATGTCAATATTTCAATTCTTAATTTGTGCAAAATACAAATTGTAATATCTAAGGTAGTAATAAAAAGTATCACAATAATCAATTGATCATAAAGGAAGTCATTTATATTATAGTAACACTTATGAACTAGGAATCTTTTAAATTTAGATTTCACTTGCTTAGTAGATAATATTTTACATTCATTCGAGATTTTATTAAAGATTTTAGGTGCCATACCTACGACGCTCTTTGACGGTATCACAAACATACAGGTCAAATTGGTTACTTCCTTTTTTGAAGTTGGTGAAAATTCAGATTCAAAAGCTGCGAGCTTGTTTGTTATAAATTAGAATACGTTAACGCATGGCGTTTCGCTCACTGTAGCGTGATCGCGATATTTTAGCTACAAAATGTTCCTTAACCCTGAAGCCTACAGTGTGTAAATACTGTTTACTTATGTTTGCTTTGGAATCAACACCACGATGAGCTAATGTTGATTATTTACTGGATTGAGGTTTAAAGCTGTGTGTAGGATAGAGGCAGTTGATCTTTTAGCTACTTGAGAAGCCTTCTCCTCGTGAACTTAAGAAACGACCTCCTAGATGTAGTGGCTAAGCAATTAAGCATGCTGGGTAACAAGGCGTCGCCGCTACAAGATCCCCGGTCGGATCAATGTATCAATCAGAACTTTCTATATTGTCTCGGGTCTGGGTGTTGTGGTACCACAGTTGTGTCTGATTTTCATAATATAAGAGTCATGGCTACTTGCTTTGGGATCAGAGCAATGGATGTGAGGTGTCCAAAATTTATTATAATTTTTAAGAAAAAATATTTGACAAAAAAAACTTCTTGAAGCGAGGCTTTTAGAAGATTGCTTTTATTAAAACACAATGTTTTTTTTCCAAAAAAAACTTACAGTTAAAGAAGAATAGCAGCAACATTTAGGCAAAGCAACTCATCTGGTTGGAACGTGTACGAATATGATCATTCCAATTACAGTGATCAACTCTATGTGTGATAAACTGCCTTCTGAGTAAAAAAGCTTAATATATGCATTTGTCTTCTATTGAGGAGAAACAAATTCATTTGTAGTCGGTGGATGATGAGATGAGTGTAGACTGTCGGTGCAGTAAGCTTGACATCATGCACCGTCTCCAAATATAGGTAGTGTTACATGATGATTCCCGATCCTAGTCTGCCCCACATATTTACTTAGTTCTGTAATAGTAGACTTGTGCACTAAACCACATACTCACTGTGTGCGACTTATGTAACCCCACTGTATTCACTAAATTACACATTCTCTTCGTCATATTATGTTCAATACATCATAATTTATACACCTATCTAGGTGTCAAACCTATTTAACGGTCGTTATGGAAATGCCGGAAGTGTCCACCATGTTGAATATAACTCGGCTATGATATAAGAATATTTTGGATTAATCTTTAGATTATCTTATTATTATAATAATATTTTATTAATTGAAAATTGATTATTTAAAGATTATTGGGACACTTATTAGATTTTTATGTTTGCCGTATAACAAATGTTCATTTTGCCGCCAAAAAGAAGTTGCCTCTGATTGGTTAGTGGAGGTTAGTTTTATTTTAAATATTGTAACTATTAAAATAATAATCTAAAAGGCTTACTAAATTCGGTACGATGAATAACTAAATAATTAATGAATTTATATATTTAATTAGCAGATTGTTTATCCCTACAAATAAATATTATAGTAAATGTTCATATATGGAAACGGATATCGTACCCACTGTTTTCCTACCGTTGTTCAGGGTTTTGATTTGTATAAAAAGCGAGCTACATGCCAGAATATAGTCTCTGTTTGTACTTACTCTCACTTTGTGCCCTATCTTTGTGCTATTTTGTTGGAATAAAACTATTGGAGAAGAACTTTGAGATTTGTACTACGTGTTTATTATTCAAGCACCCCACACGCGGTCACAGTATATATTTTTCTTCTAAATATGAGACGAATGCGTTCTTTAAAGATTTTTAGTCAGTTTTTTTCATCAGTTTTTAATTTTTTTGTTTCGTGAATCTTAGTTATTACTCATATATCAAAAACTACTGGACAAATTTTAATGAAATTCATACTGTAACCTAAATTAATCTATACATGATTGAAATAAAAAATAACTATCTCGCTATGACTTCGTGTTTCTTGTTAATGACAAATATAAAATACATACACTTACAAAATTTAGCACACGTGCTATGAAGGATTGAGTTGAAATTTATAAAATTATTCTGCTTTAAATTTCCGCGAAGCGACGCCGGCGCAGGCAACTAACAACACGAACCGTCACCGCGTTTCGTATTAGTTCAGGCAAATGCAGGATGCACCACCCGCCCTCCCTCAATACGCATGCGGCACAGCTGATGCAATTATTAGTACCCAACACCAACGTGCAAAAAACCTCGACGCGTTTCGCCACTACACGTGGCATCCTCAGGAGTTGTTGTCGCCTCGGCGGAGCACGGATGACTCAAGTCCGTGTGCCGCATGCGTATTGAGGGAGGGCGGGTGGTGCATCCTGCATTTGCCTGAACTAATACGAAACGCGGTGACGGTTCGTGTTGTTAGTTGCCTGCGCCGGCGTCGCTTCGCGGAAATTTAAAGCAAAATAATTTTATAAATTTCAACTTAATAATGGATTTCCGCAAAGTAACGCCTGATTCCATTAATTATGAAGGATTGATGCATAATGACGTACAAGTTTCTCAACAGTATAGGTTTAGACAAAGCAAATCCATCAACATGGCTGTGTATGACTTTTTGCGTAAGGTATATATGGTATATATATACCAACGTGGATAATAGGCTGCCAACCGTTGTCCTTTACATGGATACGACGAAAGCTTTTGACCATGTAGATCATGACATTCTTTAAAAAAAAAATGCTTATGGCGTAAGAGGAAATGTCAATAATTTGATTAAATCGTACTTGACCGGAAGACAGCAAATCATTAGTCGAAATTCAAAATACAAAATGGAAGCATGCGACAATTCAGATCCTAGAACAGTAAAATTTGGAGTTCGTCGAGTGAGCGTTCTGAGACCGCTAATGTTTTTGATTTATGTTAATGACTTGCTTTCTGCATTTAAATATGACTTTATTTGCTGATGATAGCACTGTTTTATTTGCTAACAAAAACTTGACTGAGCTTGAATATGACATTAATGAATCGATAAAATTAATAATTAAATGGCTTGAATCCAATAATCTGAAAATCACTTTGAGTAAAACGAAAGTAATGTATTTTTCTCAAAGGAATGACTCCATAAATCTTGATATTGGGACAGACAATTGAAAAAAGGGACTCAAATAAATTTTTAGGACTAGATATTGACGATAAACTAAAATGGAAAGCACATATTATTATTGAGCATGTCTTCATAAAAATGAAAATAAGAAACCAAAAATTTGCGCACAGGCGTGACTTGAACCAGCAACCTTTTGGCATACCGGGCCAAACGCTCTTACCAATTGAACTACCGTGCTGTTAGTCCGACCCTGCGAACTTTGTGGTTTCTTATGAAAACGTCAATTGCGTGACGCTTAGCGCCATCTAGCCGTCTGTTTATGAAACAGATGGCCCAAGCACCAATTGAGCTACCGTGCTGTCAGTCCGACCCGGCGAAGTTTGTGGTTTCTTATGAAAACGTCAATTGCGTGACGCTTAGCGCCATCTAGCCGTCTGTCTATGAAACAGACGGCCCAAGCAGTTATTCTTTACAGAATAAATTCAACTTGGAAATTGATGTCGCTTCGCTATCTAATGCTTTAGAATGTTTTTTTAACACTCACAGTGTCATATTGTATATTCATAAAGATGATGAATGAATAAGAAACCAAATTTTTTTTTTTGCGCACGGGCGGGACTTGAACCAGCAACCTTTTGGCATACCGGGCCAAACGCTCTTACCAATTGAGCTACCGTGCTGTTAGTCCGACCCTGCGAAATTTGTGGTTTCTTATGAAAACGTCAATTGCGTGACGCTTAGCGCCATCTAGCCGTCTGTTTATGAAACAGATAGCCCAAGCAGTTATTCTTTACAGAATAAATTCAACTTGGAAATTGATGTCGCTTCGCTATCCAATGCTTTAGAATGTTTTTAACACTCATAGTGTCATATTTTATATTCATAAAGATGAAAATAAGAAACCAAAAATTTGCGCACGGGCGGGACTTGAACCAGCAACCTTTTGGCATACCGGGCCAAACTTTTTGGTGTATAAAATATGACACTATGAGTGTTCGCGTTCGATTTTATCGAACAAACACAAACGTTCGATGTTATCGAACGCGATGGAGGACTGTTGTGGAAGCCCTCTGCCCCATCTAGGGGACATAGGACCATAAGTCACTATGAGTGTTAAAAACATTCTAAAGCATTGGATAGCGAAGCGACATCAATTTCCAAGTTGAATTTATTCTGTAAAGAATAACTGCTTGGGCCATCTGTTTCATAAACAGACAGCTAGATGGCGCTAAGCGTCACGCAATTGACGTTTTCATAAGAAACCACAAATTTCGCAGGGTCGGACTAACAGCACGGTAGCTCAATTGGTAAGAGCGTTTGGCCCGGTATGCCAAAAGGTTGCTGGTTCAAGTCCCGCCCGCATGTCTGTTCAAAAATTAAGCAGTTTGCATTTGCACTTTACCGACTTTAATTAAGAGTCAATAAAAAAGCTGTCCTAACTGCATATCATAGCTACGTTGCAAGCACTCTAAGATATGATGTAATTTTCTAGGGAAATTCTACCGAGAGGGACAAAGTATTTTAAGCGCAAAAGTCCTGCATAAGATCGATGTTTAGGCAGAAATGTGATGACTCCTATAAGCCTTTTTTATTGACAAAAAAATATTAACACTGCCGTGTATCTATGTATGTTGTATGTATATTTTGGAATGTGCTTTGTTTATAAGACATAACATTGACAAATTTGAATTTATGGTTTGAGAACGTCACAAGGATAAATCGTGCTCAGTTGGTGCTAAATCAAGCCTTTTTAGTAAGTGTATTTGGTAATGCTCCCCGGATTTACAACAAAATACCGAAAACAATCAGAGACTTGAATGACATTAATGTATTTAAATCTAAATTTGCATGAATATTTAATTAGAAAATGTTTCTATATAGGTAGGTACTATTTTGTGACGGACAGAGCTTCTGACTGGCATAATCAATTGTAGTTTGTTTTTGTAATCGATTGAATTAACCTTATTTATTATTATATTAACTGTATTTAACATGTGCCCTTCTATCATTGTACGCCCTAGCTAGTGGCCAGACACGGCCAGTACTTATACCATTGTTCAACGTTTCTAACCTGTAATCCACAAAAAAAATACGATTTATGATTAATAGAACAACATACTTAAATTTTATCCAATCCTGACGATATCACATACATACAGGTCGATTAAATAACCTCCTTATTTTGCAATCGATAAAAGTAGTAGTTTCAAAAGACACTTTTTTGCGTTTACCTCGGAACTATAACGGACATATATTAATTTCTAGGTTAAGAGAAGAGGTTAACTTTATGAACATGTATCTATCAGAACACTGCTTTAGTCACTACGCAGTGAGTCATTCCACGCGATCGCACTTGACACTTCACATCAGCAAACACCAAGCGCCAACATTCAACAGTGCTCGGTCTGCGGCCACACACGGCTGGTGTTATATTTGCTAAACACACTCAAGTACGTAATCAGTAATGTCTGTGGATGTACAATGCTAAATGACTGTTCGGATCGCAAAGCTCGATTGTGCTAGTACGTAAATATCTAAGACTCTTCACACACTGTGACTTTGAGCAGCGATGCAGTCACGACTGCATGGATGTTAAATGAAATCTGTTTATTGCGTGAGCATGCTGAAGCGAGTTTCCAAAACGCGTGACTGCATCGATGCTAAAAGTCGCAGCGAGTAAGGGGTCTTAGCTATGTGTGTGTCAACCACAATGAGATCATTCTGAAATGATGAGGGATGCCAACGATTGCATTGTAAAAGATTTGTAGATACTTCTCTTTTTTTTAAAGAAATTAAAGTCGGAATTATAACATTTTGTATTTCCATTACAAAATTTTATAATTCCGTAAAACATATTCATGTGGCTGTGTAAGCCATAAAATTGGGCTAATATTTTGGAATCAGTAAAAATTTTAATTAGAGTTTAAACTTTCATTAGCATTACTTAGTTTTATGATTTTTTCATAGATGGCGATAGGTGTGGTTTAAACCGCGAAAGGAAAGTGTTTTTTTGTTAGTGATCTTCTAGTGGATCCAAATTTAGCTTTCTAGAGATTTTCAAAGCTGTAATGACGCGCCCACTTACTTAACTATTTGGTTTCGATTTGTGATTGCAAATAAAAACGATACGTCTTGTGTGTAGGAGCGTCGACTGCTCCGCAAATTAAGATCGCATGCCTGCGTCACGGTAGACTAGGCGCATGATAAACCCAACAAGGCTTTCCTTAGAAGCAGCGCTGGTATATAGTATGAAACAAAACATCCGCTCTCTCGCGCGTCCACGTCAATAATGACAAGGTGGACAACAAATCGTTTGAGTATCATCGGCAACTGAGTGACGAATTGAAAACCGGCCAAGTGCAAGTCGTACTCGCGCACTGAGGGTTCCGTGCCAACTTTAACTGAATTAAGGGATCCACTTAGTAAAATACCGCAATATTTTGTTGACAACAAATATCACTTTGTTTTTCTTAGTGTTTGTATGAATAACAAAGTTATGTTTGCGGTTTTTGAAAATGTACTATATCTCAAAAACTACTGGTTCGATCCCGTCCAAACCAATTTTCGTTGAAAGTATTTGTTATGATCTACGTTACATATTTCTTTCAAAATTTACACTCGCTTAGTTTAGAAGTTACATGAGGGGGGGGGGGGGGGGGGACGACGCCCATTTTACCACTTTGGAAGTGTCTAGCTATGAAACGTTAGACATTCAAAGAAAATTGATTTAGGAACCACCATGTCATTTTAAAAGATCTACCCTAAAAGCAAAGGTTAGACAAAAAAAAAATTGGGCATTAGTTTCATGTATGGGAGACCCCCTTAAATATCTGTTTTTTTGTGTATAATAATCGTTGAGTCGTTAACAGGATACATTTTCCTACTAAATTTCAATAGTGTGATGCTTATAGTAACAGAATAAAGTGGCTGTAACATACGGACGGACAGACAGACAGACTTGACGAAATTATAAGGGTTCCGTTTTTTGCCATTCGACTACGGAACCCTAAAAAGGCATTTGTATGCGTTCCATATATGTAATTAATTTGCTTGTGTGCATTAACGCGATAGTGGGGCACGCCATTTCAGGTTAGATAAGCTCTACCGGTGTATACTGTATTTCAATTCGTACTATCTAGTGTTTTGTATTTGTTCATACTATACTAAAGTTGCAAATACAAACCTCTAGCTAAACGCTTTTTACTCGAAAACATCACTTATTGAGTCCACGATATTTAAGTAAATTTAAATCTCGAACGCCACCATCAAAGCTCGCCATAACCCCAAGAGTCCATATTAATTAAAGCTGAAAATTGTTCAGTTATTTTTCCGCTGCGAAGCCTAACTAAATTAAAGACGTGTGCGCACACGCTTTAATTTCAGCTTGTCGGGATTGCCTTCCGTCGCGCTTTCAGTCCGCGCTAAACCTACTCTTTAATACTCGGACGATGGCCGTTAATTAAAATCGCACACAGAAATAGTTTAAGGCATGTGTTGCAGTAGTAGATCAATAATAACCAGAACAATTTTTAAAGTTAGTGGTATTAAGTATAATTTGAAAAGAAACACCACACTATTAACTGTGTAGTTGTGACAATCCGAGAGACAAGCTTTGTAGCAGTGAACGTCCTTTGGCACATTATGTTTTTTTTAATAAGAGGTAAAATAAAATAAAATAAAAATTATAGTAGTATTTTGTAGAATATCGGTGTTCAGCAGGTGCGTGTGTACGCCACATAGGCACCCGAAATTGAAATGACATATTAGGTAACTTACACTAATCAAATTGATATGATATGGTTTTTTTTGGAGTGATAGACTGAAAAAAATAATATCTAAAGGAGAAAGATGAATTCATCTTCTCTTTAAAAATTTTTTTGCCTCCAATCCAAGAGTAGACTTGGCAATATTTCAAGAGAATGTGTAAGTACGTGCAGGCTGAATTACATTTTGTATGGCTAAGCCTTGTCAGTGCGTTGATTCTTAAGCAACGACTGAGTGTAATGGTGTATCCACAGCGGCTGCGGCAGCGGATTTTTCCATAGTATCTGGCAGATAATTGATGTATGCCACCGGCAAGGCCACCGCGTGGTGTGGATACACCTTTACACTAGACAGGTTGTTCAAAAAAAACTATGTGGTACTTAACGTTGAGGCCGGATGGTAAGTCCCGTTTTTTTGCATACTTTGTCATTTTAGAAAATGTGTCACAAAATTTGGTCTGAACAGCGTGTCTTGTATAATATACATGTAAGTCTAGGTCTTAAGGCTGTAATGTCAATAGAAGAGGTACCTATTTCAAGTTAGTGCAAGTGGCATGACACTGACGCGACTTAGTATAGTAGTGAGTTTGTTCCGGCGTTTCTTCTCAGCACTTGCCAAATTATCTGTGCTAGGAGGGCCCAAAAGATAAGGAGACATGTTCTAGCACCATATGGGCTATAATTGATTGATATTGCACTTATTATTGACGTTCATAAGTGGCATTTATGTCCTCAATTGAATAAATTATTTTGGACTTTGACTTTGACTATAGCTTTCGCTGTGCACAAGTTTTCTAGAGTGGGCAGAAGTCGGGTAGCGAGTAATTGGAGCGTTTTGTGCGCCGCTCAGTTAGACCGCCTGTTGTTTTAGACGCGCAGATTATGCCTCGGCCTCCTGACGAAGATGCTTTGAAATTATCGTTTTATTTTCCGAGACTTTCATCTGAGGTGTCGATCTAATCTCGTCTCGGTGAGAGTTTTACTGACTAAGTTATGATGAGGTAAGCTTGAATGCTATATTCCATTTCCTTGAACACTTAATGTAGTAAAATAAAGTAAAGCAAACTAGTAATGTCCCAGACATGAGCAAAGGCCTTACCTCAACTATGAGGTAGTAGTAGTAGGAGCCACACTCTACCACGCGGGCTCAGTGCGGATTGGCAGAGGGGTGTTTGCAAGACAAGCGACAAACTTTGCTATCAGATATTCTCAAGCCGCCCATCAGGTATCTGACTAGGCTTAACGACTAATACTTATCGATATTAGCCGGGACCAATGGCTTAACGCTTCTTCCAAAGCACGGAGTGGTTTGTTATACGTCACTTATATGGTCGGAATGGTCACCCATCTAAACACGACCGCGCCGTAGGTTATTTAACTTCGGTATCACCACCAAAGCGCTGCCACGACAGCGCTACGAGCACCTCAACATAGTAAAGTAAATAGTAACGGATAATTTATTCGACGCAGACTTTTATGCAAATGTGATTCCACAGAAATGCTTGTGAAACAGGCTTGTATTCTGTTTTAAATCCTGTTTCATTTCGAAGAAACACTTTCTTTTATGCCACCCTTAGAATAAAAAGCTTAAGCTGAATACTGAACCGTCTTGCATTAAGGCTGATTCCCGCTACAACCGATCCGTGCCGGAACCGGGAATAATTCCATAGACATGCCAACGGCGTGCCCGCATGGCACGTTTAAGCATGAATCACTTCATTCAAAATGTATACAATAATGTTTGACAGCCGTGAATCAGCTTTTAAGCGGCTGTGTGATTAGTGCTTAAAAGTATTTTAAAGAATTACTTAAAACGTACACAATTTCAACCTGCTAAATTATCACTTTGTGAATAAGCTATAGCGAAACAGAATTTTAATAAAAGGGCAAATAAGATCTCATGGTATGATCCTGAAGTGAGAAATAAAACGAAATAACACTAATTGAATATGCAACAAACTATCCACCTTTTAACAAAGTTAAACATCCCATTCACTCTGTATTCTTTTGCACAGATTACAAACTTTTGATAGCAAATATTTCAGGTCAGTAAATCCGTATTTGTCAGATTAAATTGTCTTTACCTCGGAAAGGATTTTCCATTGTAGTAATTCTGTGCACCAGGTCAGGCTTGTAACACGTGTGGGTCTCGCTTCCGGTAAGATAGCTAGGGATATCATAAATGGGAAAATGTATGAAGATATTGAAACAATGTTAACGAGGATTTCTGCATTTGTGATTACATATTTCAAATCTTTTTATACAGGTTGTTGTTTTGGTCAGTGACTCAGATAAAATGAGTTATGTAACTTTAAATTATATGCAAGTTTTATTAAAGAAAACCTCTTCACAACATACGAAAAAACTCAAAATGAATGGGGATACTCGCACCCTTACGCGAACCACGCGTATCTACGAAATACTATGCCGAAGCTAGTAAGATACGAAGAGGAGAACTGGGTTTGGTAGTTTTGACTTACTTGCTAATATCGCAATAATAATTTAATTTAATTGTATAGTGGGTTTTTGTCCATTTATCGTTTTTTTTGGAATCAGTATCGTTTGTACAATCACTCCTGAGTCGCTCGTTGCTGATCAAAACAACACCCTCTATACTAAAGATAAATGAAAAATATCGACCGACTTCTAAAACTAATTGAGATATAAAATATTTGTTTTGATATTTCAAAGTTGTTGTACTGTAAAAAAGCTATTTAAATATCATTAAGTCTGTAAACGTTGTTTTTATTTCACTCATTTGTCTTAAAATGTAATAAACTCTTCTCATTACGTTAACATACAAATGTTATATCCCCGGACTCAAAAATAATCAAAAACCACAAACAAAAAGGGAAAAATATGAATGTTTAACATCAAACCGGTCTTACAACATTAATTCCGGCATTTTGTCTCGAGCGCATTCAGCATAGCCCGGGGATGATGCAATAATAATCCCATCGCCACGCGGAGAAGAGCCCTTCCAGCGAAGTTTTGACTTGCGCCACAGTCAAGAAGCAAGCAGCCAGTACCTTTACCGACACTATAAGGAGTTCAAATTGTGATCCAATGAATACAATAGAATAATAAAATTTTTGTTTTTGTGTTCTGTCACTATACAAACTTAATAATGTAAATTGCACTTGTAAAAAGCAACTTTGGCTGTGACAGACAAGTGACGTCTGTCATAAAAACAAAATTTTGTTATAAATTGGCTTACTTCATCTTAGCCAATTGACAAATATTTGTAAAAATATTTCCTTCGGATATTGTGAGAACAATCTCGCAACATTGATGATACGCAGCCTACGCGTTAAAGTAAGCGCTTGCAAAATTCAACAGGATTGCTAAAGTGACGGTGGCCGAGTGGAATAGGCATACGGCCGGATAGCGTAAGACACGGGGTTTGTTTTTTTTTACATGTGCAATTTGTATAATTATTTATTCCAAACACACACGTAGATATATATAAATAACATTACCATTACAAATACAAAAAAAGAAATTTATATAAAACAAATAAGAACCAAGTGTGCCAAAAAGGTATGAAACGATCAGTAAAAGTCGTGAGAGCAGATGGTAAGCTTGCTACGACACTGATCTTCACGACAATGAGTACGAACCCTAAATTAAAAACATGAAAAAGGCCCAAAAATCATCCTTATGTTTTTATTCGACCTCACATAATCTGGGTAAGCGTATAAGGCAAAATGTGGGTTTTTGCCACGTCTTCTGTACTTGGTGATTTGTATCAAATTCGTCAAGTTGCATTTTTTGAAAATCTTGACACTTTTGAAGACAGTGCGACTTCGTTTTGGTCTGGGACACGCGCGTTCCTCACACTATTAACTCTTATATTGTATGCCACAAAGATACGATCTTTAAAACCAACATATAATAATCGTACATTGAACTTCTATTACTAGCGTATGGAACTGACAACAGATTTTCTGTTCATAATGTGACCGCCCTCTTTAGGGTTCCGTAGCCGAATGGCAAAAACGGTACCCTTTTAGTTTCGTCAAATCGGTCAGTCTGTCTATCATGTGCCTGTCGATCAGTCTGTCTGTCTGTCTGTCTGTCTGCCCGTCCGCATGTCACAGCCACTTTAGTCTGAGGTATATTCTTTATTGATAGGTAGGTGTATCTTGTTACCCGCTTTACGATTTGATATACAAAAAAAAACATTGAGGGCCCTCCTTCCTACCTGGAAGTAAAACAAAAAATCAATATTTTTCTCAAACTTATGCTATTATGAATATCTCTCAATGACATCAAGGTTTCTAAAATCATTTATTTCTGAAAGCCTGACATTTGGGAGATAAAGTCAAAGTCGAAATCAAAAGTAATTTATTGGAAGTTTAATTAGGTTTATTCAAACTTATGGTACAGCGTATGTTTTATCAAAATCGGTGTTGTAGTTGATATATGGGTAAAAATAAGTAAATAACTAAAAATTATGAAATTAAAGATAAAAAATACTAAACCGACTTCAAAAAACTGACTCAAAAGCTTAAAATAACGCTTTTGTCAGCTTTAAGAGAAATATTTTCTTTTGGAATCGATGCATGATATGCGTATTTCTGTTGGTGTTAAAATGTAAGCTTGACATTAAACAACTATTCCAACTACTTTAAAAAGGTTTTTTTAGAGTGGTTTTTTATTTGATTACACACATGTGCACTATGTCTCTCGGTCTATTGCAGTCTTTCAGTGAATTGGTCTGTTTTCTTCGTCCAGGCTTGACTTAAATGGAACGCAACCACACGGAAACTTAGCAAATGGCGTCGCATATTTGCTCCACAAATATATTCCCGACTAAGCGGACTGTATGGCGTGTTTGTATGGAACTTTGTTTCGACTTACACTGTTGGTTTTCAGCTTTTAGCGACCGATTAATGTTTATTTAAGTTAATAACACGCCGCCTCTGTTTGTAGTTCGAGATTTTTGCTTGTCTTCAATTTCGGGAAGAAGTGCTCGAGTTTTCCAAACTTTACGTCTTTGCGTTACAGGAGGAGGTTGTTGATTTTATTTTCTTTGGTGACAGATTATTAACGGGTGGAAATGCAATCAAAAGTTATCCTTTTCACAACACTTCCTTGTTTACACGGTATAATAGTCTCGAAAGCTCCAAAATGATATCGGGCTCGAAGCAGAAGTGTAGCATATAAACCTTAAAAAGTGTGTAATTTTTTTTTTTTTTAAAATATAATGGAATGTTATTGAATAATTTGCCTCTTTTCAGGGGCCTTATTTTTGAATATATCGCGACAATATGGCGTGTGATATGCTTTGACGATCAATTGTCAAATGAAAGTCTTTTGAAATCCACACGACGAGTGATAAAATAATATATATCCCATTTTGTTGCTACTCCCGTCTATATAAAGCGTGATTTAAGATGTATTTTAACTGTTTTTAGAACGAAAAACACTTGTTTTATTTACGCGAGTGAAAATAACGAAGGCCCCAGGACCGAAGAATATCGAATATCTAATTATATATCTCATTTAAGTCAACGAGTGAAATAACACATGATAAAAAATCGGTCAAGTGCGAGTCGGACTCGCGCACTGAGGGTTCCGTGCCAACTTTCACTTAATTAGGAAATCCACTTACTTCCACTTAGCTAAAATACCACAATAGTTTGTTGACAGCAAATATAACTTTGTTTTTCATATTGTTTGTATGAAGAACAAAGTTATGTTTGCAGTTGTTGAAAATGTGCTATATCTAAAAAGTACATGTTCGATCCCGTTCAAATTAATTTTCATTGAAAGTATTAGTTAAGATCTACATCATATATTTTTTTCAAAATTCATACTCGCTTAATTTAGAAGTTAGAGAGGGGGGACGCCTATTTTATCACTTTGGAAGCGTCTATTTATCAAACGTTAGACAGAATGGTTTTCTGTGTCATTTTAAAAGACCTATTCACACTCATAGGTTTAAAAAAAACGGTTTTAGTTTCATGTATGGGACCCCCCCCCCCCTTAAATTTCAGTTTTTAATTTATTTTTTGTATAAGAATCGAAAAGCGGTTAACAGGATACATCTTTGTACCGAATTTAACAGTGTAATTCTTATAGTTACAGAATAAAGTGTATGTGACATTCGGACGGACACACAGACAGACAGACAGACTTGACGAAACTATAAGGGTACCGTTTTTTGCCATTCGGCTACGGAACCCTAAAACATTTGGTAATTAAACGACTATCAACAAATTGTATTATGTAGGTATATTAAACTTCAAACACTTACCTAACAAACTTACTCCTAACTCACGGTGATAAGGTATAATCGTCAATTTGAGCATATTTGTGCTTAATTGTACGGATAACATCACGTCAAGGTAAACTCTACGGTATCTTATGCAGTTGTATTACGGGCTAGTTTGCAACAAAAGTGGGTAACCTGATGTGCTAGCGACCTGTAGTACTAATAACGTAAGTGCACGCTCCACCTCCAACTTGACCTAAGTTTGGATTGCGATTTGATTACGGCTCAAATTCAATTAAACTTACGCGAACTCGGGTTAGCAGAGCAGTGATTAGTCTAGATGTTTGTGTCGGTTGCAATGAGTGATCGTTGTGGTTAACGTACTCAATATCTAATGTAATAACAACAATCTTTTAGTCTATCAACCAGTACAAGATATACTGAAAAAAATTGCCACTTTTTCTGATAACTGAGCGAATGCATAACTTTAAAACCAGCCAAGTGCGAGTCGGACTCGCGCACTTGATCTATTAAGGCTTCCAAACACGTGTGCAAAATTTCGTAAGTGTATGTATGTGTTACTCAATACCAACATCATACCGTTATTTTATCTTTGCTCGTTACCGAATCGTTACTTTTAACCGTTATCGTTTTTCTGAACTGGCAACACTTTTTCCCACCAATATGCCCCACCACGCATCCGCTGGATGGGGAGCGGTGCTGTAGACGGAACGCTGGGCACTCGGACATTCGATCAACGACAGTCGACTTAAGTAGTGGTTTAGCAAAACCTATGTCCGTCTAGAGACCCATGTTTTAGTGATATTGTTATAAAACTATGTTAAATCATAAGTTCTGAATAAAGCTTTGTTGTTGAAAATCAGTGAAGTTTTCCCGAAATCCCGGTCACATAAGCATAATTTGTATGTTTGTCCACGGATTTCTCGAAAACGATAATCTATAGTGAGATGATTGTTTTTTAGTTCAATCAGGTACATGTACTTTTACTTAGGGTACAGTGTATCTTTCATCAAAATTGGCCCAGTATTCTCAAAAAATACTAGCTATTCATGACTAGTTATTACTAATCATTAAATAAAAAAAAATATTTATAAATAAACCGCCTTCATGAAACTGACTTAAAAGCTTAAAATATCGCATTCGTCCTCTATTTAGGAGAACCAAATTATTTTGGAGTCGTTGCATAATGTGTGTATTATTGGTGTAGGTAGGTCAGCTTGACATCATGCACCGACTCCAAAATTATTTGTTTCTCCTAAAAAGAGGACGAATGCGTAAATTATAAGCTTTGTTGTCAGTTTTTTTGAGTCGATTTAATTTTTAAATTGTTTTTATTGTCTTGAATCAGATTTGATGCATGGCCTTCATTGATTCAAGAGCCTCAATAAGGCCTAATTTCTTTATAGAAGGTATTGGTAAAACGCGTTACCAGCTGTTGAATATTTACTATTGTGTGTGTTGTGCAGAAAAATACCTTAACCAATGGGTCAACCTCTAGTAACGCCATTTACAATTATTAGACAAACGGAGTTTACAATGCCACCCAACAAGTTGCAACGTCAGTGTAACGGAGCACACCGCCTTTGTACCGTACTTATACTCTGATTTTTAATTATAATAATAATAATAATAAATATCCTTTGGACATTCCCACACATCGCCATCTAGTCCCAAAGTAAGCTACTCAAAGCTTGTGTTATGGGTGCCAGACAACGGATATAATACTTAAATACTATTTTTTTGTAAATACATACATGATATACATAGAAAACACCCAGACCAATACAAACAGACATGTTCATGCACACAAATGTTTGTATTGTGCGGGGATCGAACCCGCACCCGCTGCATAGTAGGCAATTTCTCGACCTCTACACCAGACGGGTCGTCAAAATAAATTAGATAGACCAAAATGACAGCTCCAATCGCACTTTTTATTTTTTAAATGTTTCAAGCGTAGTGCAATAGTGATGTACCAATTGAATCGTGTGCGATTAATTGAACTTGTGATCCGAGTGTTCAATAATGTGATTTTACTAATTTGGAGAAATAATGCACGTAAAACGTTGCTATATATGGCTGTAAATAGACGTAATAAATATATTTGCTTCTAATGAGTAAACAGTTTAACCCTGTTTACTTGCAATGACAATATTTTTCTATGATTTGTACGTATTTTGTTTTTTTTTTTACTTTCATTCAATGATTTAGAAATAATGATGATAATTGTAGGAAACATAACTTTAAACAGGTTTTATTTATAGCTAATATAGTCAACATAATTTTAAGCTACTACTATTTAATAATAGTAGACTCAATAGTCTAATATTATTAAATAGTAGTAGCTTAAATAAAATCGAAAAATTCAATTGTATTCAATAATACAATTGAATTTTTCGGTTATTTAGGAACAACACTGTTTTTAAATTACGAAAAAGTGGTCACCCACCAAATGTCATTTTGGTCTATCTAATTAAAAATCAGAGTATAGTTCAGTTGACGTATGAGTTTACACAAAACTACCCGTAGTTAGCTGTATTTAGCCACTATGCTGGCTCTGGTTAAGTGTCAGTGCGTAGTAGTTCAGAGCTAAAACTGCAATGTTGTAGCTTAAACTTAATGTTTCTAAGTTGGTAGAAAAACATTTTACTCACAGGCTCAGGTTATGCCGTAGAGAGGAAAGGACTCAGGTACACCTTTTGAGCCATTTTGCATAGAGTTCTAGTGGTCACTTTTACCAGTGTCTAACATGGGATTTATTTCAACTCCAATTCCAAGGGTTTAAAAAAAAGTCCTATCTTAAATCTGAAACAATTTACGCATACGAGTAAAATGACATTAATAGAAATTAAAATAGAAATTGAAGCACTCAAAAGACGAACAGCACCGTATCCACTCAAGGCATTTAGTGTTAAGCGCATACCTGACCGCCTCGGATTGAGATCAACTCGGGACCCACTTTCGACCAGCAGCGCATGAGTTGTTACGGCTCGTATGATGTTCGTTGATTATCCGTACTACCTGTCAAACGTCCTGTTTTTCCTTCAAGTGTGTGTTTACACCGAGTGTCTAGCAAGGATTCCCGCTGAAAATCAGTGCCGTGGCATGCTTACCATCTGTTGTCACGACATATACTGAGCGGGGGGACCTTTATAGCACACTTGGGCGCTTTGTTTTTGTTTCATATGCTTATTGTAGTTTTTTTTTATGGTAGTGTAATTTATTTATATGTGTGTGTGTGGAATAAATATTAATTCTATTCTACTCTGTCATTTACAAGAAGAACTGTCAGAAGTTGTGCAAACGCGATCCGTCGAGGCGTCTGCTATTTGCCGATCAGACACCGTTGCGTTGCTGTAACGTTCTCTTTTCGTAACGTGTCTCCGTATAGTTCATGTTTGTTTGCTGTAAATAAGATTTTGTCATTTTACGAGTGGATAAAAATGCTTCAACCTTTAGCCTGGATGACAGTCAGTTGCATTTATCAAAATTATATCAATTTATCACACACACATTCACAAAGCAACTTTAAAGAAGCAACGCAATGATGCACATGCTGTAGGCTAAATAAATAAATATCCTTTGGACATTCCCACACATCGCAATCTAGTCCCAAAGTAAGCTACTCAAAGCTTGTGTTATGGGTGCCAGACAACGGATATAATACTTAAATACTTTTTGTTTGTAAATACATACATGATATACATAGAAAACACCCAGACCAATACAAACAGACATGTTCATGCACACAAATGTTTGTATTGTGCGGGGATCGAACCCGCACCCGCTGTTTAGAAGGCGATTTCTCCACCACTACACCAGACGGGTCGTCAGGATGTAGTATAGCAATTCGCAACATCAAAATCTGCCATTAAGCGAAAACGTACGTTAGTTAAACATAATCCGTTTTACATAAACGAATATTCGCTGTTAGTTACTGCAGTTTGCGGTCCTAGCTCTAAATCAGGCATTTCCAGATATAAATTAAACATGTGCGATTTGCCGGCGATGCTTAGCGGTTATTACCATGTTTGTCGGGCATGTGCTAGTTTTGTCACTTTTAATTGGCAAAACCGTTTGCGTCGAACTGTCGACACAAATTATGTTGAAAGCGTTTTAAATCTTAATGTCTAAACACAGTATGCCGAAGTTACGCGACCAAAGTTCCGAGGCTGATTTTACGTTCCGACGTATTCGGCTGATATGAGACACCATCAGCGCCAAACCTACTAAAAATGAGTGCTCTTTGTGTTTAACTTAACACACTATGCCAAAGTTCCGCGGCTAATTTTACGACTTTTCAGCTTAATGTGTCGTCTGTAATTCAAATAGCATCAAATAACGCTTTCGTTGTCTATTTGGGAGGAACAAGTTCCTTTGAAGTCGGTGCATGGTGTCAAGCTTACGTACACCAATATTCTACCTTGACACCATTCTACCTTTACACATCAAGCACCGAGTCCAAAAGAATTTTTTTCTCCTAAATAGAAGACGAAAGCATTATTGAAAGCTTTTTAGTACTTAGTCAGTTTTTTTGAAAGCGATAATGTTTTTTTTTTATTATTTTTTGGTATTAACATCTCAAAAACTTGACGACCTCCGTGATGTAGTGGCTAAGCACGCTGGTTTCAAGGCGTCACCGCTCCGAGGTCCCGGGTTCGATTCCCGGTCGGGAGAATATAGAAAAAAAACTATATTGTCTCGGGTCTGGGTGTTGTGGTACCACTATTGTGTCTGATTTCCATAACACAAGTGCATGAGCTGCTTACTTTGGGATCAGAGCAATGCATGTGATTGGTGTCCAATATTGAAAAAAAAATCTCAAAAACTACTAGACGGACTTTTATGCAACGTACACTGTGCCCTTAGTTGAAACAACTTATTGAAATAAAAAACAATCATCGCTCTGACTTTTCCTATTCGAGAAATCATAAGACAAACATACATACACACACGCACTCACGAAATTTGTGCACGTGTCAGAAAGACATACTAGATAAACACAAAAAATATCCAATTCCAACGATATCACATACATACAGGTTGAATTGGTTACCTCCTTTTGTACTCGGTAAAAAACAAAAAACAACTATTCACAACACTAGGTACTATGTTCCAATAACGAATGCGCTTTCATTCCAAGTTTTGATTTGATACGCCCTGATTGGCTGTTTCAAACTAGCTGCGAGTTTGGGGCACGGGTAATTTGCGATTTGGCACCGACGCGCTATGTTTGACTACGTTCGACATTAGTTTCACGATTGCTTTTTAATGACTCTATCAGCTGCTTACGGTTGTTTTATTTTACAAAATTGGTATAATTCGACGACGACCTATGTGGTCAAGTGGCTAGCACGCTGGTTTTAAGAGTCGCCATCTCGTTAGGTTCCGGGTTCGATTTTCGGTAGGGTCAATGAAGATATCATAATTTTCTATATTGTCTCGGGTCTGGGTGTTGTGGAACCACCGTTTTTTTTTCGATTTCCATAACACAAGTGCTTTAGCTACTTAGCTTGGGATCGGAGCAATGTATGTGATATTGTCAAATATTTATTTATTTGTTAGTAATCAAAAGTGAGAATTGTAATTATCTATCAGTGCCGATGGCATAATTTGACGATTAGTGCTTACTACACATACATCAACATTACCCAATGTTGTTATTTTTCTTTACAGTCGTTAACTTTTGATATTGACGATCGAATAAACATCGATGTTTGCGTAGAAAACATCGATGTGTTGACTTCGATACATCGTTATGTCAAATATTATTTAAAACGCTCTCTAGTGTGCATTTAATGAATTAGGTGGTTGAAGTCAGATCTATCGAGTTCAATAAAATGATTTTTTAAAATATTCTACTAGATGACACTGATCGACGAAATTGGAGGAAACCGTACCAATAGATATTTTATATTTCTTAAAGGATAAAAAAGGTGTTTTTTACTGTGTGCCCAAAAAATAATGGAAATGTATTTATTTTTTTAACTTTCGATTAAAAACATTTAATAAAATATTTATTTGATTTAGGGTCACTTGCAGCAAACGCTTAATCTCGAGTCAGCGTCATTTTGTCTCTATCATTTGTTCGGCGATGACAGAGACGGCATGACATTAAATCGAGATTGAGCGTTTGTTGCAAGTGGACCTTAAAGAGGCAGTTGTATTTGCGACCTAAAACATCGATATTTATCGAACATCGATAGATTTGCTCCGTTGTTAACTTCGATATCAATATCGATGATTTTCTAATACCGATCATCCCTACCTTTAGGATGTTGAAATTTATAAAATTATTTTGCTTTAAATTTCCGCGAAGCAACGCCGGCGCAGGCAACTAACAACACGAACCGTCACCGCGTTTAGTATTAGTTCAGGCAAATGCAGGATGCACCACCCGCCCTCCCTCAATACGCATGCGGCACAGTTGATGCAATTATTAGTACCCAACACCAACGTGCAAAAAACCTTTTGCTTCAACTTTTGCTTTTGCTTTTTCAACTTAATAATGGATTTCCGCAAAGTAACGCCTGATTCCATTCATTATCTTTAGGATGTAAAAACTTATGTTCTTCATTGCAACAGAATACTTGTTGAATTTCTCAAGTGGCTTAAAATCTGTTTCCATTTTACTTGAAGAACTGATTCAATCTCCAAGATGCTAGAAAGAAATGCAACAGCAATAGTTATCTCCTGCACATATTTCGTATTTTCTCGAAATGAAAACGCTTGCATATTTTTTATTCACAATTAACCTTTTTCTCGAATACAAATGCATCCCGGCCACAATACGAAACCAGTTACTTCTCATCTTCGCTGCGAAGTAATATAAAAACTTTTGTTGGTGCATTAGGGTTGTGGAACTTTGAAAATATAGTTGCAACAGTTGTACGAGTGGAATTCAATTTGCCGGCCGCGGTTGGAGCAGATTTTCATGAGTTTACCAAAGGTTAAAAAGCTTTGTAAATCCAAACAATTGGAAAACCTTATTTTAAGAGCCTGTTTCTTAAACACTTCGGAAGTCTATGGTATTGTAACAGCCAATTTACCAGGTTAGTTGCAAGTTTTATTAATTGAGTTACGCTATCTATAGTAATATTAGCCAGTTACGCTATCTATACTAATAAATGCCAGATAAGCTCAAGGGGTTGGTGTGTAAGGCTATAATAAAACCTGTCCTTATGTACGGCAGCGAAACCTGGACCCTCACTCAGCGGCAACTACAAACCATCCAAGTGGCCGAAATGAGATATTGCGGTGGATAGGCGGAGTGACAAGGCTCGACATGATACGCAATGAATACGTTCGCGAAAGCCTTGGTGTACGCGACATCGCTGACAAGCTGCAAGAGAGCCGAGAGAGCAAGAGAGAGGTGGTTCGCCCACATCTCGAGACGGACCCCTGACTGCACAGCCAACAAGGCCTTAAATATTAACATCCCCGGCCCCCAACGAAGAGGTAGACCGAAAACAAGGTGGTCCGATGTAGTAAAGCGAAACCTCGTTGCCTGCAACGTCACTACGAGCGAAACATCCGACAGGGAGAGGTCGAGAAGGAAGACGAGAAAGGCAAACCCCACCACCATGTGGGAATAGATAATGCCAGGAAGAGAGAGAGCTATCTATACTAATAATATAAAGCTAACTGGCTCAGTGGCGCAGCGGTTAGAAGGTCGCACTTAAAAGCGACGGCTCCCCAGAGGTCCCGGGTTCAATCCCGGGTCGGGCCAAAATATGTAACCTGGGTTTTTTCTGCTCGGAAATTCTCAGGGTAGCCCGGAGTTTGGAAGTTGGCGGTATTTCACCCCCGTGCCTTAGAAGAGAGCCGTTGGTCCTGCGCCTGATCTCTCTCCGATCGTGTCAGATCGCTGTTCCATCAGGCTATGAGAGTGAAAAGAATAGAGAGTGCACCTGTGTTTGCGCACACACTTGTGCACTATAATATGTCCCGTGCAGTCGGTTAGTAGTTTGTGACTGACCACCGTAGTCGAAATCGGCTAGGGGGACTATTATTAGAAAGCGAAAGAGTTTGTTTGTTTCCTTGAACGCGTTAAACTGAAGAAAAATTTTTGCTGGGCTAGATAGCTTATTAATCGAAGAAGGCTTTAGGATTAGTACATTTCGCTGCGATGGAGGGGAGTGAGCCAACTCAAAACGCGCAGACTAAGTTGCGCTAGTTATACATATAAGTGAGAAAAGCAAGTGGTATTAAAAGTATCTAATGTAAGTGGTAGCCAATAATGATGATAAACTATCGGAGAATTACTGACTAATTTTGAATGTTTTACGGTAAAAATTATAAAAAAACTGGACAGATTTGCGTTTATTTTTTTAACTATTTACATTATCATGTGTGCAATTACATAGTTATCACATACACAGTAGCAGAAGATGTTAACTACATTTCATTGCTATCAACATGGCTTGATTTATTCAGACAGTCAAGCACTAAAACCATGCACTTGAAAAAACTCACATCATTAGTGACTCAATTGTAAAAGATATATAGATATATATAGAGAGAGCGATTCCATTTTCATCGTGGTCTAACGAACTAATTCAAATGCTGCGCAGAAACCAGAAAACCAGTCACGACAACATCCTTCCGGTTTCCTTTCAGTTATTTAGACGTTTCTCCAGGAAAGGCGGGCTCAATTTATTTTCCCAAAAAAAGACAAAAAGACGCCTAGCGGCAGCCCTCTCAGAGACACGGCTTGTGTTGGACGGGAAACTGATATTAATTTCCAACGATTTCATTCCATCGCTTTGTGCTGTTTATTCGCTGTGTATTTTTTCATCGCTTACACAACAACAAGCATTGGATGTAATTGCTGTTTTATTGTGTCCGAATTGTAGTTAGTGACTTGAAAAATATTGCTTTTACTTTACCGCTAGATTATGCGGTAGAAAAGTGCTGGAAAAATCTAATAAAACATGAGATTTGTTATCTTAGTCGGTACGCATGGCGAAAGCTGTCAAGAAACCAAAAATTACGAACAAGCGGGACTCGAACCAGCAACTTTCTGGCTAACCAATCAATTTTTGGTTTCTTATTTCATCTTATCTTTGTATATATAAAATATGACACTGAGTTTTATAATCATTCGTTTATAAATTTGCAAGTTGTATTTATTCTATAATGAAAAACTTCTTGGCCCACTGCTGTTGTAAAACTGTTGGGGTAGACAGCGCAGACGTCTCGCGTAATGACATATTAACCACAAATTTCGCACGGTCGGACAGACAGCACGTTAGCTCAATTGGAAGAGCGTTTGGCCCGGTTAGCCAGAGAAAGGTTTTGGTTTCTTATTTCATCTTTATAAAAAGCTGTCATGTTTAGACGACTGTAAACAAATAGAAAATTGTAGCTAGATTATTCACATGATCAGTGTGCGAAAAATACTAACCTAAGTAGACACATACTATAAAGTGGATTGAAATTTCATAATTTAATTTTAGGTACCAAGGATGAATATCCTACCTAATATTAGGATATACCTAAAATTAGGAGCTTAATGAAGATAGAGAAGTTACTATAAACTACCGTCAAATGACTTTATTCAACACTAGCGGTCCCCCGCGACTTCGTCCGCGCGTTTTGAGTTTGCTCCCTCCCCTCCCGTCGCAGCGTCATGTTTTTTATCCTAAAGCCTTTCTCGATAAATAAGCTATCCAACACAGAAATATTTTTTCAAATCGGTCCAGCAGATCCAGAGATAAGCGCGATCAAACAAACAAACTCTTCAGCTTTATAATATATTAGCGAAAGCGCACGTTGTACTAAAGCTGCGAACATTATTTTGGTCCGGAGTTATGTTAAAACTGTGATAGCTCCTAAGATATTTATTGAAATCAAATGATATAAAGGGCAACTTGGTTCTAAATGAAATGCTCGTGATGATGAATGTATTTATTTTGATAAGAATAAATACCTGTGTGTATAATACACCTCTAAAAATAATGCATTATTTTTTTACAAATTTATTTACATAAAAAAGGTTGTAGTAAGTCAACCATAAAAGATAGACTTATGCTGTCGCGGACTTTATTATAGAACTCTTAATGCTGAACAATCCTGTCTTACATGATTTTTGTGTAACTTAAGCGGTTTCCGCAGCGTATGCAGCGGAAGCTCTCAAAAGAAATATATTTCTCCCGTTTTCGCAACATTTTTCAATTCTGCTGTGGTCTTATGAGTCGTATCTTTATGTTATTTAGCCTAAAGCCTTCCTCGATAAATGGACTATCCAACGTAAAAAAAAAATTTCAAATCGGGTTAGTAGTTTTTGAGATTAGCGCGTTCAAACAAACAAACAAACAAACTCTTCAGCTTTATAATATTAGTAAAGATAACAAACTATCTGCAAATATATTCCAAATCAAATTTTGAATCAAAAGCAACACAATATGAGTTAAGATCTAGCAGCAAATCAAACTTTACTAAAAGCCAAGCATTCCCATTGGAACCGTACCGATTTAAGACATTCTCGTCTCCTTTGTTAAGCTTGATGCTCAATGTGAATTCTGCACGATCGCTCGAATCGAAAGTTGCACTTCCATAGATGCAATAAATTGAGAACCAAGCCGCTTCCATCTCTATCCTCAGTTAGTTACTATTTCAAACAACAGAACGGTACTAATCGGGAGTGGTCTTATTGAATTGCTAGTATTAAGAGAAAATCGAATTTCTCAGCTGACTTGCATTACAAAATGAGATTTAAGAGAATATGCAAGATTTAAGATACCAAAAATTGCGCACGGGCACGACTCGAACCAGCCACTTTCTGGCTAACCTACCAGTACCTGACAGGTCAAGACAGCTAGAATGCCTAACATAAGAGAGCAATTCTGGTCAGTCTTGACCAGACTTTATCTGGGGGCACGGCAGTGCCCCCACCAAGTCGAGCAAAAAAGCGTCACGGCCGTACCATCCTTTTCTCGAAGCAATTCAGACCATTTTCGACCCCCTGTAACTTCGTTGTGGATAAAACTAGAAGACTGAAATTTTTAGTAACCATGTAGCATTGTAAAGACACGGTATATTTCATATTTCATTCAATTTGAACCAGTATTTTAAGAATTTTAACGGGTCAAATTTCTTAATTTTGTCACTCACTGTCTCACCGATCATCAAAATACGAAGGCACTTCTAGCAGACCTAGAAGCTTCAAATTTGGAATATAAGTAGTGTTTGGTGTATGAATCAAGGAAAAACTAAAAAATCTAGAAAAGACCGAAAAATAAATTAAGCCCACAGCCAAGTCTTCAGTAAAATTTTTCAATATTGGCTTTATTCGTAACGATGTTTTACCGCAGTTATTATTATTATTATTGCGTGCGAAGCCGCGGGTTTAAGCTAGTCCCATATAAATATAGGCACATGGTAGTGCCTCTGCCAAATCGAGCAAAAAATGGGTATTCCCGTCATGAAAACACGTGTAAATTAAATAATTTATGCAAAAAACGTACCTACGTGCGTATTCGTACTTATTACGAGTGCGTAAGGTTGTAAATTAATTATTATACCACGCGCTGCGATGCTAGCGAGAGAGCGCGGGCCGTTACTACGCGCTGCGCGGTGCTAGCGCGAGGGTGCGGGGCGGGGAGAGCGGCGAGGCGCGCGGAAAGGTGAATGTCGCCGAGCGAGCTGTCGCGGTGCTAGCGCGAGGCGAAAAGTTCATAAGTCAGAGAGAGGGCTTTAAGAAAATTCGTTGCTGGTAGATATACATAATATATACAATAAGTACAAGGTACCGAAAAGGAAAAAAGTAGAACTTCTACAAAATACAAAAAGAAATGAGATCCCATCAAAAACAATACTTGTCAAAAAAAACAAGTCTCGCAACTCAGTTGTTCTGCGGTAAAAAGTTGTGAGATCCGTGTAATACCAAATCGGTTATTAATTTATTCAGTCTCTACTTAAGCGACTTTCTGTCTCCATACGTCCAGTCTCTAGGACCACGATCGTGGTCCATAACAATTGAAAATCAATTGTGTCTGGAATCTCCGTACTCGAAGCATTAAGTTGTTATGTAATAATTAACAGAATTTTATAGTGACGCATATCAATATAAAAATTCTTTAATGTTTTATATAAATATATTGAGAATTTAAATATTGATATGCGTCACTATAAGATGCTGTAAATTATTACGTAACAACTTAATGCTTCGAGTACGGAGATTCCAGATACAACTGATTTTCAATTGTTATGGACCACGATCGTGGTCGTAGAGACTGGACGTATTAAGACAGAAAGTCGCTTAAGTAGAGACTGAATAAATTAATAACCGACTTGGTATTACATAGATCTCACAACTTTTTACCGCAGAACAAGTGAGTTGCGAGATTTGTTTTTTTTGACAAGTATTGTTTTTGATGGGATGTATTTATTAGCCTTGAGCGATGAAAAAGTACTGTAAGGGTTATTATTAATAAAAAAATAGGAATCAAGAAGATTAGATTTAGAAAAAATATTGTATAAAAATACATGGTTTCGGAGGTAGTCAAAGCAAAATTTATCTAAAGAACCTTTGACAACAATGTAAACCAGCTAATGACAATGACAAACGGTGTCATTGCATTACGCCGTAAGGACCGCTTCGACGAATATCCTAAGGCACAATTCACATCAAAAATCACCTTGAGTCCCGAGGGTACGTTGCCAGATAAGATAGCACTTTAAAGACAGAAACGTACAACTCAGATCTATACGGAGATTAATGGTAAACTGGCGACAAATTCGTGCGAATTTTACTGCTCTTGGTAGTGAACGGTTTTTAGTTTGTGTCAAATACATCCACTATTACATTACTACACTAAGAAACTGTGGTGCAAAGAGGTGTCCAGTAATTTTAAAAACATTTATTATTGCTTATGTTTATTATAGGTCGTACATAGCCCTGAGAATCAGTAAGCTCAACTGACAATGGTCAGGGCACATATCGCGAAGCACTGGGGCAGAAAAAATCTAGATTGTAGACCCTTCGATCTGAGACGCAGCGTTGGACGTTTACCGACAAGATGGACAGATGACCTTGTAAGGATCGCAGGATCACACCGGATGCAGACCGCTCAAAACCCATTGCTGTGGAAAACCGTTGGGGAGGCCTTTGTTCAGCAGTGGACGTCTTTTGGCTGCTAATGATGATGATTTCAATTAAAAAGTTTATAATCCAAGAGCTCTGACTGAAACATGATTGCTCTGTTGTGCTTGCCGGCGGCTTTGACGACATTTCGACAGTTTATTCACAACAGTCAGTGGCTGCCGTTACCTACGAACTAAACGAATATTATTAATACACATCCGATGTTTTTACATGCCAATTTATTCATTCATGTGTTCGTAATTCTAACGCAAAGTTTTCTGGAAATAGTAACTCATATGCACGGAAAGTTATTCGTGACTGCTGCATAAAATCGATACTTCGAACAATATTCAAATAAGTTACGTGATGTTTCATTTCCTGCATTCCTTATAGCTTTGGTGTTGGCACCAATGAACTTTTAACTTTAATTGAAAATAGTAATGTATTTCCAGATTTGCTAAATATTAATATTTTTTCCAACAAAAATTAAGTTTTATACAATGTGCTTAGGAAAATATCAACCAAAAATGTTTTACGTTACAATCGTTTTTAAACATATATAGGTATAATGTCATGAGTTAGTAGGTTTCAAAAAGCAATAATCACTAGATAATTCATAATCACGATCATAAACATTTATTTGTATCAAACATGGTATAGATCTTTGTTACATAATTTGATTTACATGTTAGGAATAGCATAAAAATATTAAAAAAGAAGAATACAATTCACATCCATTAATTTCAGTTGAAATGTCTCAATAAATTATTATTACAGCCTCAATCAGATTTTATATAACTTAAATGTACAATGAGAAAAAAAAGTCAATATTATAAGATTTGTTATGCCCAAGTTACCCAACAAATAAGACAGGTTCACTTTTTACATTCAAAGAAACCCCTAATTCTATAGAAATTATGATCATTGAGCCACCGGACCAAATCCTTCCTGAACATTGCCGCGTTTTGCATTTTATTTCTTTGGGTAGATGGTTATAAATTTTGACACACATAGCCGGGCAACTGCTACCATATTTAGCTGAGGGTTGTCGGAAACCATAAGCTTAGTTGGGTCTCGGCGTGCTCTTGGGTCCCGTCGCTAGTTTAAACAGATCTTTGTGTTTATGTACGAAATTTCAAATTTCGTATGTATAATATAGTGAAGGTAGAGGCAGTAAACTCAGAGGTTTAAAATGGGGTTTACTTGTATGGTCAGGCTCAATCCCACAGATAGCCCTAATGCATTTTTTTTTGTGCAATAAATGCTCTATCTCACGTCTGTAATATTACCCCACGTTACGATTGCAAAGGGCAGTATCGATTCAATGTAAGCGTGGCAAGATAAAATTGGGTTGTTTATTATCATAACCAATGGCATAGAAATCAGACAATTTGTTTAGGAAACGAAATTTTGACATCTATAACAGGTTTGATTTAGGGCTTCCGGCTAATTTTGGTGCCATCACAATCACATCACAATATTCTGTGGTATAGCCATATTACGTAGATAAAATACAATAACCAAATATCAGAATGGCGATTTTGTAAGTATATTATTTATTTCACATTATATAACATTTAACCATTAGTTGAGTTCACTATCGATAAGAGATTTTTACGATTGTGTGTTTTGAAGAAAAAATGCCTCAACCAAATGTCAGAATGGCGTTTTTAATGACCATTGATTAAGGTATTTTTCCTTCAAAAGATACACAGTTGAAAATATTTAAACACTGGTAACGACATTTTAACCATTAGTTGAGATAACTATCGATCACGAAATAAGCCCCGAGTGTTAACAAATTGCATGAGTTTTTTAACCTACACCATCCCACTGCTGGGCATAGGTCTCCCCCAAACTCCTCTATCATCAAACTCCTCCATATATGAGTATACGAGTAATTATTTACTACATAATAAAGGTAAGGAAATACTGCATTTTCACGCTAAGTGATTTCAAATCCAGTAAGTTGCTAGACGTTTCCAAGCTATGGCCTTTGTATGGTGGACTCCACCCAAGTTATTTTGGCTGTTTGCCAAATTACACATTATGACAGCCATTCCGATCTAACTGCTTTATAAAGTTGGTATGGATACTATATTACCATATTTTTTTACTGTTAAAAGTATTTTTTTGATGTGATATCTGAGTGAGGACAGACGTCCTAATATTATGAAGTTGAAATGTTCATTTGTTTTTTAGAACGTGCTAGAAACTAATGGAACGTTTTAAACCTTTTTGTTTTGGATAGCTTATTTATCGAGAAAAGCTTAAGGCTATAAAACATCACGCTGCGACTGAAGGGGCCAGAATAAACTCAAAACTCACGGACGCAGTCGCGAGAGAGCGCTAGTTAAGTAGTGTGATAATAAGTAGAAAGATTTATGAAGAAACGTTTTCCCACAGGTCAGGTCTACTCAAAAAATAATAAAGTCGATTATAGAACCTAGAAATAATCCGATTGGTATGTTTTTCCATAAAATATTAACTACTGAATGAAGTAATACTTCCCCCTAGCCGATTCCGACCCCGGTGGCCAGTCACAACGACTAACCGCCTGTGTGGGACATATTATAGTGCACTAGTGTATGTGTGCGCGCAAACTCAGGTGCACTCTCTATTCCTTCCACACTCCTAACCCGAAAGGGTAGCGATCTGAAACGGCAGCACAGTAATACCGCCAACTTCCAAACTCCGGGCTGCCTTGAGAAATTTTTAACAGAAAATCAGGAACATATTTTTGGCGCGCCCCGGGGTTCGAATCCACGTCCTCTGACGCTGTCGTCGCTTTGAATTGCGACCCTCTAACCGCCGCGCCACCGAGGCAGTCAAAGGCGAGGTATATAAAAAGTACGTATTATATAAAACTAACATTCTATGAACCATGACCAAGATTTTATGGCTTACGATTATCGTATTAGATACCTTCTTAAATTGGTTTGCACGGGATCGAACTAGAAGTTTTGGAGATATAGCACATTTTCAACAACTGCAAAAATAACTTTGTTCTTCATACAAACACTATGAAAAACAAAGTTATATCTGCTATCAACAAATATTGTAGTATTTTAGCTAAGTGGAAGTAAGTGGATTCCCTAATTCAGTTAAAGTTGGCACGGATCCCTTAGTGCGCGAGTCCGACTCGCATCAGTAACCACGTTCTAGTCTACAAGACCTTTAGTCCTAATTCAAGTTTCGCTCATATACCAAAACTGAAATGTCGGTGGCAGAGCGAGTCACATCAATCTACGTCAGTACTAATTAGCCTGGAATTTATTCGGCATAATGAGACAGCCTGTGGATAGCACAAAAGCCATAATAATACAATGTCCTGTTCTTTCAAATCTAGCTGTCTCTGTTTCGCAAGAAATCATGAACGTGAGAGTGAAAGGGGTAGATATACCCGAGAACGTAGCAATGTTTCAGTGTAGGCCTTTGGACTGAACGGCAGGCATTTGAGAGAAGACTAGGGTCATTTTAAAATTACTTTATAAAGTATCATTGAGACACTTAGAGGGTCAAGGCCATAGACGCAATAAAAGAAAGTACACGAAAGAAGTGTAAATCAATCAAGAACACATTTGCATCAGTTATACTCGAATGACGACCTTCGTGGTGAAGTGGCTAAGCACGCTGGGATTCAGGGCGTCGCCGCTCCGAGATCCCGGGTTCGATTCCCGGTCGGGTCGGTTTTTTAGGTCTTTAGTTATCACCGTTGTGTCTGATTTCCATAACACAAAAGCATTTAGCTACTTACTTTGGGTTCAGAGCAATGTGTGTAATTGGTGTCCAATATTTATTTTTATTTATTTATATACATTTATATGTACACAACGATGTGGTTTTTAGTTTCTAACACAGTTCAGCTGTAGCCGACGACCTCCGTGGTGTAGTTGCTAAGTACGCTGGTTTCAAGGCGTCGTCGCTCTGAGGTGCCGGGTTCGATTTCCGGTCGGTCAATATAGAAATCAAAATTTTCTATATTGTCTCGGGTCAGGGTATTGTGGTTCCACCATTGTGTCTGATTTCCATAACACAAGTGCAATAAGCTACTTACTTTGGGATCAGAGCAATGTATGTGATTGGTATCCAATATTTATTTATTTATAACCTGCCACTTAGGCGTGCAATAGTTACTATAACACTTCACAAGCACACATATCCTACGTCCACTCTCACCCGTGGCTCTCGTGTTGTGACCATAGACATCTGGAGACCATGTCACTGACGAAGCAACTCTTGTGGCTTGCCCCGAAACGGCGTGTACTTATCTATAGATACCACAAACACTACAGTTACACCTTCAAATGTCTTTCATATACACCTTTCATTATTTACCCGTGAAGAAGAAATGTCAACTCTTGAAAGCTAATAACATGAAAACAAAAACGATTTAAATAACTTTCTTTCTACATTATTCATTTACCAGTTTTAAAAATAAGTTGGTCATTAATGGCAACATGAAAGTAGAGCTCTCCAAATATTCGTTTTTCCACCCCACCGCGGGTACCAACAGCGATCTAACGCTTCAATATTACCGGGGCATCAATCATCAAGGCATACCCGAGGGGCTATTATCTAACTCGATCAGTTTTACATTGCAATCGTTAATGTCATCATGGAATGAAATTGTCCTGCCTTCGTCTCTGAGATATAATTGACCATGTTGTAGGCCCTGCTACGCGTCTTTCAACTCGCACTCCAGTATGGGTGTATTGATTCCACCAGATTCTTTTCCGCGGCTTCCACCCCTATGCTCCCACACCCACATTCCTTCTGCGTACCGCTAGGGATTGGAATTCGCTGCCGGCAGTACTACAATTTGGACTTTTCCAAGAAAATAGTGAATTAGCTATTACTAGGTAGTCATGGTCCATCATAGGCTGCATTGTCACTTAACTTCAGGTGCAATCGTGGCCAAATGTCTGGCTATCTAAATAAAATAAAAACCTCCGTTGAGAAAACGATTGAAGAAACCTTTAAAATATATATGGAAATTAATATTAATAATGCCCAACAAAATATATGTACCTACCTGGGTACATGTCATGACATGATGTGATATATATATTTTCCTAGTTGCTTTAAAGATTGCCTTTTTAAAAGGCCCGCTAATCCTTCACGCTGATGGCATTGCAAGTTTCTTACGACTAGAGACAAAGCGAATAATCTGCTCCAACACAAAGACATGCAAGTGCTCTACTACACATAGATTGCAATTGCAGACGCGATCGCCTTTACGTTACGTAATACCCATGCCGATCAATCGTGTGTCGAAGGTCGCTTTAATTAAAACCCACAGATAATCTTTGCTTTGTTTTTTACTTCACTATTCCGTGATTGATCGCTCGATTGATGACTATTGACAAGCCTTTTTGTTGGATTAGACAGGACATTAATTTGCGGGTTTGAAAGAAGGATCTTTTTGTAACGCTTATGTTACGCATGTATGGGATTTGCCATTGTTTTTTTCCGGAATAACGGTCTTTGGTTTATTCTACATATTTAAAATTCGCTTTCTTTGCGGCCATAAATCATTTATGCCCTAAGGAGTAAGACGTGCTTATCGATGACTGTGCATGTGCAGTTCAGCTCTATGCTTTGTCATAACACCTGTGAGTGTAAAAGAGAGATGAGCATGCGCTGTCGCAGTCCCACTTTTCACTGCCGCAGAGAAAGCGAGTATTCAATACTACTATAGTATAATTAGAACCCTAAAAATCAATCCGTAAAAAATGTGGCAGCACGAAACAGGAACTGTTACATTGAAACAGAATGAAACAGTGTTCCTAAGGTAATGCCGATTCCATCTTATACGGGCAGATTTGTGATGCCTCGAGCATTCAGTAGGTCATAGAAGGAATCCTACTGGCGTCGCTGCTGTCAGTCTGCAAGATACTAAATTAGAAGATCAATGTGCCGACCAGCTCCTTAAATATTCTGACGATAACTATTTTGGATTTTTGAAGTGAAACGGTACACGCTGATGAGATGTGAGGTTATGAATTTTTAAAAAGAAAAAAAATGTATTAAAAATCATATAACAATACGATGACATTTTGACGACCTCCGTGGTGGGTGGCGTCGCTGCTCTTAGGTCCCGGGTTCGATTCCCGGTCGGGTCAAATATATATCATAATTTTCTATATTGTCACGGGTCTGGGTGTTGTGGTATCTGCGTTGTGTCTGATTTTCATGACACAATTGCATTGGCTACTTACTTTAGGATCCAAACTAAAAAAAACTTAATACTTAAAATGCATAACATCATCATCATTATCAGCCAAAGGACGTCCACTGCTGAACATAGGCCTCCCCCACGGCTTTCCACAGCGACCGATCACTAGCGGTCTGCATCAAGTTTGATCCTGCGATCTTTATAAGGTCGTCTGTCCATCTTGTTGGTGGACGTCCCACGCTGCGTCTCTGGTCGAAGGGTCTCCAATCTAGAACTTTCCTGCCCCAACGGCCATCAGTTCTTCGCGCTATGTGCCCTGCCTATTGCCACTTGAGCTTACTGATTCTCAAGGCTATGTCCGTTACCTTAGTTTTTCTACGTATCTCCTCATTTCTGATTCGATCCCGTAGAGAAACACCCAACATAGCCCTTTCCATCGCTCGTTGTGTGCAAAATGTATAATATACCTTTACGAAAAAAAAACTTACAGAATGACACAATATTTATAGTAAACGAGAAGATTGATGGCCTGTTTTCATTAATTACTCGACACATGGCATGTTCCAAATATCTAGGCCACACGATGAGAAATAATGACGATATGGTTGGTTTGCCCTTCCTCAAACAACCAAGCAACTGCAAACACGTCAATAAAAGGAAAAACAAGTAAATATTCATCACCATCAATCTATAAAATCACTGAAAAGAGTAAAACAGCTTCATTTATTACCCTCCCGTCTCGGCTCGAATTGCGTTTTAATGTTCCATATCAGCTTAATACTTCGCTTGCGCTATACGTCAGCTCTCACCACTAGAGGGCGGCGTAAACAATAAAATCAACTTAAATCGTCCATTTTGTGGAGCCTGGTCCATTGCGGGGCCATATATTTCGATGGGGTCCGTAATGGGTGCCGATAAATAAAACATGGACGGCGGCACCCCATCGACAATGACAGATGGCATCTATAACCTCAGCGTTGAAACAAAGACTTGTTCAATTACTCTTTTTGGAGTTTCTTTGGCCGGATTGGTGTTGGTGTTTATTGCTGATGTAAGGAGCTTTTCTTAGTTTCGATTCGTGGAGCAAATTATCGCGACAAAAGGCAGGTGTTTTGCGGGATGCAAAGTTAACGTTTTCTACATGAATGTTTACGTTTTGTCGAAGTCGAAGAGATTTAGGCTCGCGTGTTAAAATGTGTTTATTTAACTTACGCAATAATAAAAATGTTTCTCGTTGTTAATCGTCCGTCTCTCTGACTCCGTTTTTTGTAATAATTTATTTATTTTATTAATTTAGGATAATAAAACAGAATAACAACATCAAAATTACAATATAAACTAAGGCTTTAATAATAGGCTCCCAAGCTAATTTCGCTACGGTGACCAGTCGCAACGACTGAACGACTACGCGGGACATATTATAGTGCACATGTGTGTGCGCAAACACAGGTGCACTCTCTATTCCTTTAACTCTCATAGCCCGGTGAGACAGCAATCTGACACGACCGGAGAGAGTTCTGGCGCAGGACCAACGGTTTTAGGTCCTTTCCCGACGCACGGGGGTGAAACACCGCCAACTTCCAAACTCCGGGCTACCTGCATTTCAGAAATACTCAGGTATGTATTTGTGGCCCGACCCGGGGATCAAACTCAGGACCTTTGGCGCAGCCATCGCTTTATAGTGCGACCCTCTTACCGTTGCGCCACCGAGGCAGTGCCAGTAGGCGGAAACTAAAGCTATAATATTAAGCTAGATGCTATTCTTAAAAATGTGTCCACAGCTTGGTTAGCTATATTAAATTATACTTTTTCCTCCTGAACAAACACTTCAAGTATTGCCTGTCTGAAACGGGGCAAGTCATCGTTGAATATGTCTATGTTCATGTAATTTTCTGTTAGTAGTTCATTGTTTAGGCGATACATCCTGATAATCGGACTTAAGAAAGATATGTTGTTTTTGCAGACTTGTAGCTTGATAGTTTTAAGAAAAGGCTCACAATGCCTCGGGATTATATTCAAATCAATGCTCGAAAGGATATAGTAATAAAAGATTATCCAAAAATAACTAACAGGAAATGCATGTTTTAAGTTACACATCCGAAATCCATCTGCATTTTTATTAATTTTTCATCAGTCCATAGGTCATCAATAACAATTTTGACGTCCGATTCGCACTACCAGTGAGTGTAATTAAAAACGGAAATAAACGAGAAAGAGTCTCCACTTAATTCTGGAGGCCTACTCTGTAAGACATTGCAATTTCAACCGTAGCCAAATAGAATACGGTTTATATGCATAGGTTATTCTTATAACTGCCTCAAGGGCGCAGCGGTAAGAGGGTCGCACTTTAAAGTGACGGCTGCGCCAGATGTCCCGGGTTTGATACCCGGGTTGGGCCAAAAATATTGTACCTAGGTTTTTCTGTCTAGAAATTCCTAGGGTAGCCCGGAGTTTGGAAGTTGGCGGTGTTTCACCTCCTCGGAAAAGCACGTTAAGCCATTGTTCCTGCACCTAATCTATCTCCGGTCGTGTCAGATTGCTGTCCCATCGGGCTATGAGGGTGAAAGGAATAGAGAGTGCACGTGTGTTTGCGCACACACTTGTGCACTATAATATGTCCCGCGCAGTCGGCTGGTCGTTGTGACTGACCATCGTAGTCGAAATTGGCTAGGGGGACTACTACTATACTTATATTATGACAATGCGTGTGAACGGAGTGGCTTTCTTCATCTGAAATCATTGGAAATTACTGAATAGAAGCTCTTTTGTCACCTCTTCCCACGGGACGCATCAACGAAAAACAAGGATCGATAAATGTGCCTTGTACAAATAACACAAAAAAACTTACAAATAATAACTGTAAATAAATATCACAGCTATTAGGCTGTAAAGTTGAAGTGCAATATATATACAAACAATTATACCAACACCCAAATTAAATATCTTTGAGTATTATATACAAGGTGTATAAAAAAAACGGGAAATAAATGAAGAAAGCTCAGAACTCAGAAGAAAACTCAGAATCATTAACAACTTTCTCCTAGAATAACTTCACATACTATAACGGTTACGTAAACCTTCTAACTTTTATGGAGAGTAGATATTGTTCGACCCATATTTCTATGAAAATGTTGTTGACTTGCTGATTCTGAGCTCCCTTTATTCTTTATCCATTGTATTGAAATACTTTGTAAAGGGCACAAAATTTTTAACAAATTAAAAAAAAAATTACCCACCCAACCATAGTATCTGAAACTCAAAACAACATATTAACGGTTTCATTAGTAACACTAGCCCAGAATTGGCGACCCCGTCAAGTTATTCTCTTTTAATTTCAACTAGGGATGTCTGTCCTCTAACCTTTTTATCCGTTGACCGAAATTAAATATTTAAATTTCTTTGGAATTTTATCAAAAACCAAAACATATTCTTTGATATGTACACAATCGCTATATTATTATACTCGTAGTATTGAAAAGGAAACAATCGTATGCTTATATTGTGAAGAAGTAAAGAATGCCTTGTTTAAGTACAATTGCGTCCTTTACTTTTTGAAAATTTTACACTCATAATCATCATAATCTGCTTAAGATGTTGGTGGATGCCTTTCGCTGCGATTTCGGTAGAATGGCCTTCAATCTAACTATACTGCCCCAAAGGCAATTTCATTTCATTTCATTTATTTAACAGTAAACATACTGACTTACACCCAAAGCGTCAGTATGCTAGTCACACAGTGAAAGTGGTCAAACGGACATTACAATAAAATAAAACAAATAAGCTACATCAGGATTACAATAACATAATTATGTCATCAATAATTAAATGTCAGAAAAAATACACATTATAGTCAGTCAGAATTATTAAACGTAATCAAATTCTTACGTCAGTTCCGTAATACTACTGCGAAAACACTCAGAACACAAACTTTCTATTTAAAAAACAGCATTGTGCATGAATTGACCTAAGCTGTCTGCAAATATGTCAATATCATAGTCGTTGTCGAGTATATCTCCTATAAGGCGTAGAGTCTGAACGCTTGGGAGCATTCGCGGCGTACTTTGTGCGCGCTGCGGGCCAACTCAACGCAATAAGTTCCTCGCGCTATGCCCATTGCCATTTGAAGTTGATAATTCAAAAAAAATATGGGTACCTGATACGCAGAGCTATGTCACCGAAATTTAGACCATCATTCTCCATAATTCATTGCGGTATTTTAAACTTGATATCGATATTTTATTCATATGTAGAATAATTCGTCGACAGTCACATTATCGATGGATTGGCAGCTCTTATAAAACGAGCCATCGCTCGCTGAATCTACTGTTTAAAACTTGTAATTTGAATTTTTTACCCAAACGTGGGGGAGAAAATTGAGGGTTCCAATTCGGCTTCAGAACGGTTAGTGACTATTTTGAAAATTATGACAAAAAGTTTTCAAGCGGAAATTGGAAAAACGATTATAATTTTCTTAGGTTTAAATTATAAAATTCATTTTACCTATATTACATACAGCGACTTCTGGCATATTATTTAAAAAAAAAACAATATTCTTCGTATTGTATACTAACAATAGTTTTGTATTTAGTACTAAAGATATTGATTTGCGTAAGTTTGAGGTGGAGTAGGTACGGTTCGTTTTTAGGGTTTCGTAGCCGAATGGTAAAAAACGGAACCCTTATAGTTTCGTCAAGTCTGTCTGTCTGTCTGTCTGTCTGTCCGTCCGTATGTCACAGCCATTTTATTCTGTAACTATGAGCATTATAGAATTGAAATTTGGTAGGAAGATGTATCCTGCTAACCGCTAACCGATTCTAATACAAAAAATAAAAAATAATGACATTTAAGGGGGGGCTCCCATACATGAAACTAAAACCAAATTATTATTTTTTTAGTCAAACCTATGCGTGTGGGGTGTCTATGGATAGGTCTTTTAAAATGACAAAGAGGTTCTTAAAACTATTTTCTTTTAAAGTCTAACGTTTCATAGCTAGACGGTTCCAAAGTGGTAAAATGGGCGTCCCCCCCATCTAACTTCTAAACCAAGCAAGTGTAAATTTTGAAAAAAATATATAATGTAGATCTTAACAAATACTTTCAACGAAAATTGGTTCGGATGGGATCGAACTAGGAGTTTTTAAGATATAGCACATTTTCAACAACCGCAAACATAACTTTGTACTTCATACAAACTCTATGAAAAACAAAATTATATTTGCAGTCAACAAAATATTGTGGTATTTTACTAAGTAGAAGTAAGTGGATTCCTTAATTCAGTTAAAGTTGGCACGGAACCCTCAGTGCGCGAGTCCGACTCGCACTTGGCCGGTTTTTATAAAGAAAATACAAGCATAAGTTGTAGAGTACGAGTATAATCCGTCAAAATACAAACATACGTACCTCACAAAGTACATAATCCGTATACTGGCAACAACTGCGAGTAACATCAACGCCGAGAATCTATTCATTTGCGGTCCTCATTATCCATGCTAATTAATAAAACAATTGACAAATGAAATGATTTGTGCGCAAAGCGTGTTCAAAGCATGCAACAAAATTATGCATGAGGTGAATAGGAGAAGGGTGTGAATAATTTTGAAAGCGACTTCTATGATTATTTTAATGCACACATATATTTATTGATAATAATTGTAGCACATAATCATCATCATCATTATCAGCCAAAGGACGTCACTGCTGGACATAGGCCCCCCCACGGCTTTCCACAGCGACCGATCACTGGCGGTCTGCATCCAATTTGATCCTGCGATCTTTAAAAGTTCGTCTTCCCATATTGTCGGTAACCGTCCTACGCCGGATCTTTGGTCGACGGGTCTCTAACCTGGATCTTTTCTGCCCCCAACGGCCATTAGTTGTTCGCGCTATGTGCCCTGCCCATGGCCACTTAAGCTTACTGATTCTCAAAGCTATGTCCGGTACCTTAGTTCTTCTACGTATCTCCTCATTTCTGATTCGATCCCGTAGAGAAACACCCAGCAAAGCTCTCTCCATTGCTCCTTGTGTGATTGCAGCATGAATTCAAAAAATATATTAACGTACTTTGTAGCTATAAGTACTCGTATCTGGCAACACAAAAAAAACATGATAAATTCTTTGAGTAGGATGCATGTAATCGGGATAAATCATACTATTTTTTTTAATTCTTCACAAGCAATTCCACCTCGTGTCTTCATTAATATTTTTAATGATATTTATATAAATGTATCTGTAGCCTCTGAAAAAAAAACTGAAAAATTTTCAAAGATCTGAGGTGGAATTGTGTAAAGCTATCTTATTCATTTGATAGTTCAAAACGTACGGTATGATCTGTCAAACGGCAAAGAACCAAACGTTTGACAGATCATACAGTACGTTTTGAATTGTCAAATGAATACGATTGCTTTACACAATTCTACCTCAGTTGTAAAGCAAATGTGCATTTTCATGAATAGAAAAACACTAAGCTTTTCACATCTCATGAGCATCTCGAGAGAAACGTATAGATGAGCTAAGTTTAGGCATATATATTTTTGATTCTTCCTAAACAGATGTGTTATTTTGAGCTTTTTAGTCCATTTTGGAGGCTGTTATTTTTTATTTTATTTCATGAATTTTAGTTATTATTCAAAAACTACTGGACTAGACCAAGACTGGATATCAGCGTAATCAAACATTATCAAATTGTAACGATATTTTAATGAATTGATCACCTCCTTTTTGGAGTCGGAAACATTCTGATATAGATGAAAACATACAGGGATTGGTGGAGGTACAGCTTAAATAATGTTATTTTATCTGCCCAACGAACCCTAACCGTAGTCGCATAATAATAGCAAAACCACGGCCCTGATACATCGGCGGGTTCCGGGCTAGTTGTAAATTAGTTAATTACACAGTGATTGTGGGGTAACAATGGCATGATAATTAGATGTTTCGGACGAATTGCTTCGTAAGCAAATGTTATGTTTAGGTATGCGCACCTAACAAGGGTTTGACGGTGAAACAGACAGGGGAAATGCTAGTTACAAACGCGCTCAATATTGTTTTTATTGATATTCTTCTTTGGAAGTTATCCATTTGGCCTCAATAACTTATATACCTATATACTCTTAGATACAAGTAATTGCAATTAAATTGAGAAGTTTTTAGATATAGAACTATATTTTTAGTAATCGACTTAAAAAAAATGAGGTTTACAGTTCGATCTGTTTGTTTGTATGTTTGTCCGGAAACATCTCGTGTTCTGATGGACTGATTTTGATGCGGGTTTCACAAAAGTAGTTGTTACACTGGGAGTACGATTTAAGTAACTATTTTAGTTAATACATACATTGTTGAGTAATCAATATCCAAAAACGACAAAAAAATATTTCAAAAAAATTTAACCGCCTTCAAAAACAAACACGAAAAAGACGAAGGAAGTCCTTTTAGTGTTTGTTTTTGAAGGAGGTTCAATTTTATGAAAAAAAACATCGATTAATTCTTTTTTTCAGTACTAAATGGCCTCTGATTGACATTAAAAGCGTTCCTGAAAACAAAAAAGACCAAACGTTTTCAATATATTTCAGATCTACAGTATAAACAAGGTTGTTACAAAAAGTCCATATAAATAGAAACTTGCCGCAAAAATTCGCTCTCAAAAACTAATGAACTGAACGTGTAAGTAAATATGAGCAACAATAACAGTAATTGCCAAGGGGTGGGTATATTTTTGGAGGCAAATGGACCGAGTTTGGCTACAACATTAACAAATTTAATACTGGGCTATTTAAATTTCTATATAGTTCGGAATTACAATGACCACGGAAGGCAGGGCTGCTAAAAGTTTGGGTGATGATCCATTATTAATGATTTTGAGAATCCGTTTTAATGGCTGCTTTATAATGGCACCATTGCTTTCTAATGTCACTATTATAACGGACTTGAATGGGTTTTTTTGGGCGTAGGTTTGCTGTTGACTCTAATCTAGATAGAGTTGAAGGTGAAGCAAAGTCTACTTATTAGAAGAAGCCTGTTCACTCTGACTTTCAACTCAGTACAAGCACTTTCACGTAACAATACTCGTAGGTTTAAAAATGAGTGTCAATACGTAAATACTTCATGATTTGGCTGTATGTCTTCACATTTGATTGCCGGTGTGGTATAAAACATGAAAAAATAAATTGACATTGTTTTGTAAATACATTTATTATATGTCAACATTTCGTTTTAGGTATATGGATAAAAAAAATTTTTGGTGTGTATGGTAATATGGTATGAAATAGGTTTGTACCTGAGTTTTTCTGTTCAGAAATGCTCAGGGTAGCCCGGAGTTTGGAAGTTGGCGGTGTTTCATCTCCGTGCCTCGAAAAGCACGTAAAGCCGTTGGTCCTGCGCCTGATCTCTCTCCGTTCATGTCAGATTGCTGTTTCATCGGGTTATGAGAGTGAAAGAAATAGAGAGAGCACCTGTGTTTGCGCACACACTTGTGCACTATAATGTCCCGCGCAGTCGGTTAGTCGTTGTGACTGGCCACCGTAGTCGAAATCGGCTAGGGGGACTATTATTATTATTTTTATGTTAGTGTCTCTTGTCTCTAGCCAGGCAAAAAAATATTTTTTATCTGCCTTGATAGAATAAAAGACTCACGGGCCTAGGCCAAGTGAGTCCCATTTCATGAGATTGATGGGGTTGTGTTATCGTCCTGTCAACATTTCCTGACGATACGGCATGTATTTAGAATTGATTTAAATGTTAACGGGTGAGTCAAAATTAAAATCCTTTTGTGTCGGTCATGATTCAAAATAGCGTCCGTGCTTTAAACACACTACTCGATTCACATATTGAATAATCTACTATCAATCAATGCGTAGCATTTGCGTAAACTTCAGAATCAAATATAAATGTATTTTCTATTCAAACTGTACTTTAAGTATTTATTAATTAAGTTTTTCTGGTAGCCCTACCAACTAACTTGATGTTAACAACATCACGTCAAGGTAAACACGGCGGTATCTTACTCATTTGTATTAAGGGCTATATTTCTATAAAAATGTATATTCTGATGTAATCTGTACTCAAGTAAATATATCGGTGGGTGGGTTACGAAGGTCATTCCGAAGGGAGTTTGTTTGTGTAATTATTTTAGGTTTCCTCTTGCGGTTACCTATTGAACGCTCCGCTCGTATTATAAGGCATGAGTTACTATCGTAATAAAATTATCTTCAATGGTTCGCGGGATATTGGGAAGGTGTGGAATCATTGACTTCAAAAATATGTAATAAACAAAGCAAATGTTGAATTTTCTGATTTATCAAAAACCACAAGTTTTTAGATATAAATATAGAAATTATTAATTATGTTTTCAATGGTTCACAATATTTTTAACACTCACAGTGTCATCGTCACACGTATCCTTAGGAGACCACATATTTTGCAAGGTCGGACCGACAGCACGGTAGCTCAATTGGTAGAGCGTTTAGCCCGGTTAGCCATGAAGTTTCTGGTTCGAGTCCCCCCCGTGCGCAGTTTTTGGTTTCTTATTTTATCTTTATGTATATGTTTTTAATTAATTACATAGATAGAACAAATGCAGTTTTCGTCAACCTATGAGTGTTATGCATATTTAAGAATCCAGTGTCAAGAGAATTCCTTTTCATATTTATTGTGTTTGTTATGCAATAAGGTTTGGCGCAACTGAGTTAGAAAGACAAAGGGAAGTGCTTACTACTGACCGAGTGTTAGGGTCGGAGACCAAGGTCTAATATAGTCGAATTAGATTTAGGTCTGACATATCGCGGTCTTGACAAGCCGATTTGGGATGATATGTAGTGACAGCTATTAGATCATAGATGTCGCTACAAGGGATATCTTTCTCTCCACCGTTTTATGTGTGTTAATTCGTATTACACAGAAAAGCAAATGCATATACAACTTACAAAACACATAACTTTAAGTAGTATCATGTCCAACAAATGCAATGTCCAGCTAAAGCCATAGAAGGTTTGCATTTGCAGACTTGTTTAACTTTGTTCGACACATACAAGCAGAGTTTCCAATCGCCTGTTGTCATCCAAGAAACTTTGGCGATTGGATCGGTTACGTATGTGCAGGTCACAACGTAACGTGTAGGCAGTATTTCCAAAATACAGGAAGGGTACATACAAAAGCAGAAAAGCTATTAATAAGCCTGTAAGTGATCTTATGTAACTCAGTGAATGTCATCTATATGTGTATAAAAAAAGTCGTGTTAGTTACACTATTTATAACTCAAGAACGGCTGAACTGATTTGGCTGAAAATGGGGGGGGGGGCTTGCTGGGGATGCGGGTGAAACCAAATTGACTGGGTCAGCTAGTATTTTAATAAAACATACAATTTTACTAGACCCAATGACTAATTATATGGGTAAGTAACAAGCATGATTCGTATGTGCTTTGGAGATGATACGTCTATCTATACTAAGACAAAACTTTAAAAAAAAGTAAAAACCGACTTCAAAACCAAAATGCACTAAAAAGTCTTAAATAAACTCTTCACCAAACAATTTGTTTTTGGAGTCGGTGCTGTGATTGTTGATGCTTGATGGTCAAAGTGATGGCACCGACTCCAAAAAGAAATTGTTTGCCTAAAACGGATTCCTTTCATTTCAATGGTGAAGAGTTTATTTAAGACTTTTTAGGGCATTTTGGTTTTGAAGTCGGTTTTTACTTTTTTTTAAAGTTTATTTTATTTCTTCATTTTTAGTGATTAGATAAGAGCGGGGGGGGGGGGGAGTTGCACTTTATGTTAAAATTTTTAAGAAGCTAATAAATTACCTATCATAAGTTCCGTCATTATAATTACTGAACTCCTAAGCGTTAAGGAGTCCCACCATCAGCTCAGCCCCACAAAATATTGACTATCAGACGTAACAACACGTCAACATTAAGATTCTAGTAAAGAAACACTATACGTGCCTTTAACTTCGATTCGGTCTACAAACGACTGAGATATGAGGTAACATACATACAAAAAAATATATATAAAATTACTTTTTTTTTAAGTTTATTTTATTTCTTCATTTTTAGTGATTACATAAGAGGGGGGAGGGGGGAGTTGCACCTTATGATTATATTTTTTAAGAAGCTAATAAATTACCTATCATAAGTTCCGTCATTATAATTACTGAACTCCTAAGCGTTAAGGAGTTCCACCATCAGCTCAGCCCCACAAGATGTTGACTATCAGACGTAACAACACGTCAACATTAAGATTCTAGTATAGATACACTATACGTGCCTTTAAAATTTGAGGGTTTCCCTCGATTACACCAAGATTCCATCATCAGATCCCAAAATGGAAAAAATGGGACCAACTAGAAGGTACACCCTCTAAGTAGGTGAAATATTTTTTTTGATTCGGTCGACAAATGACTGAGGTATAAGGTAACATACATACAAAAAAAATAAAAAACATACAGTCGAATTGATAACCTCCTCCTTATTTGAAGTCGGTTAAAAATAAAAGTCAAGTTCACGTTCGCAATTTCCATCACTCTATTCAGCTACATTGTGGGGGCCAACTACCAACAAAATTTATATATAAGTTACATAGGTATCCACATACACAAGAAGTATTGCCTGAATCGGAGAAATAAAAGGTCAAGATCACATTTTACCGTCCTTCCCATCACTCTGGCTACATGTTGGGCGCCAACTCGCAAACAACTGGTCCAAGTTGCCTTATTAGTTCCACGATGGCCACGCAGCTTACTGTCCATGTGATGAACAAACAACTTGGACAATGTTTTTGTTGGTACTGAAAATTGCAGGCCGCTGTGCGGTAAAATTGGAAAAGTTTTTTTATCAACATCAAACAATGGTGGTAATCAATTCAATGTGTATATGATATGGTCAGTTTGATTATATTTGAAAAATTTGATCTTGGATTTAATCATCGTTCTGTCTTAGTCAGTTTATTTGACGTTGATAGAGATATAATGAAGATTTAGCCCAAAATTAGAGTAATTCTGGGTTAAACTTTAGGCTTCCAAAAATGTGTGCTAAATTTCGTAAGTGTATGTATTTTAGTATATTTGTATGTTTGTCCACGGATTTCTCGAAAACGAGATGAATCGTTTTTAGTTCAGTCAGGGTACAGTGATATTAGGTACAGTGATAATGTGATATTGGTAAATAACTAGAAATCATTAAATAAAAATGTAATAAAAAAATAAAACCGCCTTTCAAAAAATGACTTTAAAGCTCAAAATAACGCATTTGCCTTGCATTTGGGTACGTATTATAATACCGAAAGTTTATAATACCTACAAATGAAATACCTACGCTTGAAACGTCGAAAATCAAAATACCGAACGAATGAAATACCTATACCTGATATACCGAAGCTCAATATGCCGAATTTCAAATAACCGAACGTTCAAACTCCCGAAAGTTCGAAATCCCGAAAGTTTGAAATACCGAAGGTTCATATCCCGAATGTTTAAAATCCCGAAGATTAATATACCTACAGTTAGTATACCGAAGTTCAAAATCCCGAAAGTAAGATTAACTTTGCGGTAGGCATGCAGCATGCAAGCAATCAAACAGGCATGCATGTAGCAAGCAGGCATGCAGCATGCAAGCAATCAAGCAGGCATGCAGCATGCAAGCAATCAAGCAGGCATGCATGCAGCATGCAGCATGCAAGCAATCAAGCAAGCAGGCATGCATGCATGTAGCAAGCAGGCATGCATCATGCAAGCAATCAAACAGGCATGCATGTAGCGGCATGCATAGGTTTTGCTCTTCTCCGGCGCTGCGGGAAGTGCAGCCCTTTCGCCCTAGCGTAGCGAATCTCAGGCTCCCGTGTGAGCCGGAGCGGCTGAGGCTGGTCGCCGAAGGCGACCAGCAAGCCGAAGCTGCGGAGGCGAGCGAGGCGAGATTTGCTACAGCGCGCGAGGGCTGCTCTCCCTCCGCGCCTCCGGCTTTTGAATTACACTCTAGAATCGGGCAGACTAGTACCACGGCGAAGGACCACGGCGATTCGGAGTCAATCATAATTTGTTTTTATTAATGAACCTCAATCTCAATGGTGTACAATTTATTTGGCGTTTCGTTCATAGGTCTTGTAAAATTCGGTATTTTTAATCTTCGGGTTTTAAATTTATCAGTATATTAAACTTTCGGTCATATAAACAGTCGGTATATTGAACTTTCGGTCATATAAACAGTCGGTATTTTAAAATTCGGCATTTGAGTATTCGGCATTCCAATCATAGGTCTTATAAGATTCAGTATTTTGAATTTTCGGGATTTCAAACTTTCGGTATTTAGAACTTTCGATCATATAAACATTCGGCATTCTACAATTCGGCCTTCCGTTCGTAGGGCTTACGAAATTCGGTATTCTAAAATTCGGTATTGTAATACGTACCCCTTGCATTTGCATCTCAAGCTTAAGTTCATTAATAGTCGAGGCAAATCATGCACCAACTTTAATTGAACTTGTTCATTTCATTTTTGAACTGTTATTGCTATTTACATAGGCATTATACTATGCCTATGTAAATAGCAATAACAGTTATAAATTTGCTACACAAACCGACTCTACATGAAGAAATCGCAATTTTATTTCCAAGAGGGCGTATGTTTTCCTTCATAAATAGAGATGGTTAAAACAATTTCAGCCCGACGTTGTCGGTGTGATACCTCTTCGGCTAATGCAAAGGGTAAACGCGCGGGCACCAGACCTCGCCTGATTGGATTTGCGGCGAATTGCGTCTGGATCAGAAGACGTCCCCACCCTGTAATCCTGATGCCTTTAAAGTTAACAGACATGCAATTTAGGAGGGGAGTGATGCGTTCGAGAGAGAAGAAAGTTGTACACGCTACCTATATACACTGCAGTGAGTCCGGAAAAAATATGAAAGAACTAATACCGGAAACTTGCGCTTCTGCATTCAAAAAACTTACCTACCCGTATGATTTTACTTTGGAAAAGATTTATGAAGTGAAAACTTCTTTAGCGGTGTTGAGCACTTTTGTGTGATGGGTAAAAAACTGCGAAACTCGCGTCAGGACACGTGGGCTGATCGAAAAACCGTAAGATAGTTGGAGAGTAGCGTTGTAACATCGAAATCGATTAATCGAAAAATCGATTGTTTTTTTTCGATTGTCGATATTTTTAATCGATTGTAAGGGTTTCGATTAAATAAAAGAAACGATTTTATAAGAAAATGGTTTCAAAAAAAAATTAAAAGAATTAGAAAATAAAAAGTCATCGAAATTATGGATGTAAGTGGATTTTTCTGACAGATAAACTTTTAAATGTAATATAAATTGTAATGTTTGTGTACGATAACGCAATAAATAAATATTGTATTCTATCACATAAATGATAGCACTTTTATATTGATAATAAAAACAATTCATTCAAAATTATTCCCTAACTATTCCAGAAAATCAAAAATGTACAACGTTAATATTCAAGTTTTCACTTCTGCCGAAGTGCAACCCGTTTTTTTTTGCAACTTCTACTGCAGAACCCAGACCTCACCCAAGGTTTTCCACAACGACACGATCACTAGCGGTCTGCATCCAGTTTGTTTCTGCGATCTTTACAAGGTCGTGTGTCAATTTTGTTGGTAGACGTCCTACGCTACGCCTTTGGTCGAAGGGTCTCCAATCTAAAACTTTTCTGCCACAACGACCGTCAGTTCTTCGCGATGTCTGCCCTGCCCATTGCCACTTGAGCCTACTGATTCTCAGGGCTCTGTTTTAGTTTCATGTATGGTAGCCCCACCATTTTTTGTACAAGAATCGTAAAGCGGTTAACAGGATACACCTTCCTACCAAATTTCAACGTGTGATGCTTATAGCTACGGAATAAAGGGGCTGTGACATACGGACGGACAGACAGATTGACAGACAGACAGACAGATAGACAGACTTGACGAAACTATAAGGGTTCCGTTTTTTTACTATAAGGTTTCCATTCGGCTACGGAACCCTAAAAACAAAACTCCGACGACTTACTCCGGTATAAAATTAGATGGCTAAGCACAGCAACAAATGTTCAGTGCCTTTACAACCACCTATTTCAGATTCATAGAACGCGGAATTTCTGAAATGACATCTGTACAGGCAGATGACATCTGTTTATTCTGAAACTATATACTATGAGGGGCAGTGATCATTCTGGGATGAGATCTCAATTTATGCTAACGAAGTTAGACCACAGGCGGTCTCGACTACGAACAACTTCGATTTGCTGCTATTCTTTCGTCGAGATGGTCTCTCTTGAATTTGTGTTTCCGAGCTTAATTTATGACGGCAAAATTAAATGTCTTAAACTTGTTAAAAAGTAGTTTAAAGTTTTAATTTGAGTAGCTGCAAAATTAAGATCTTGGAACAGACATTTTGAAATTGAGTTTATATTCATAAAATCAAAGATTAAGTATTGATGGTGCAAACTTTGATTGATGACAAAAAAAAAACTATCTGGTAGGAAAATGGTAGGTAGTTTGGTTCGTAAATTGTTACAAACCAACACCTTTGACTGACATGCCTTATTAATTTAGGCGTTCGCGTTTACCTCCTCATCGATTTGAGATTTGTCTGTCAACTATTTACACAAGTTTTCTATGTGAACATGTGAATCACACATTTTGCTTTAGGTATATTTAAATCAGGACATAGATATCTTATCTAACCAAGCCACGAATTCGTCTTAACAAATACTTAAGACCCATTACAGCAAACAAGAACATGCTAATGTATCACTCAGATCTACATTACGGGACTGTTAACTAGAATAAAAGGTTTTATCCATCCAGTGTTGCTAGCGCCTCATTTTGCATATTTATAGGCATCGGAATAGGAATGAGACTAGATCTTCGTGATTGCATTTCTCTTAAGCAACTTTTTCTTCTGTTTTTCTAATAGAACCCATTTCTCTGTATTACACTTTACCGCCCTTCAAGCCGGTTAGTAGCTCGACTAGTGATGTATTGTGATGAATGATGTATGATAGATAACCAGTGATCGTATAATCGGATGCATATTTACCTAAAATTCTTTTTTGGCTACAATATTATGGAGGTTACTTCTATTTTTTTATTAGGGGATTTCAAAAAAATCAGGTCTGCAAAATTAGTCTGTAACATGGGGAAGAACGACTTCTTTAGCATCATCATCATTATCAGCCAGAGGCCTCCCCCACGGCTTTCCACAGCGACCGATCACTAGCGGTCTGCATCCAGTTTGATCCTGCGATCTTTATAAGGTCGTCTGTCCATCTTGTTGGTGGACGTCCCACGCTGCGTCTCTGGTCGAAGGGCCTCCAATCTAGAACTTTCTTGCCCCAACGGCCATCAGTTCTTCGCGCTATGTGTCCTGCCCATTGCCACTTGAGCTTACTGATTCTCAAGGCATGTCATCTTTAGTATGTTTTTTTTTAATCACGACTCAGGGATTACATTATTAATGTATAGGTACTTGAAGTTAATAGTTCTTCATTAATATATAAGTAAAAGAAAAGTAGACAAGTATACTATACACACACAGTAGTACCTCCACCCAATTTGGTTCTATAATAAAAACACTAGATTTGTCGATTCAGTGCATAAAAGTGCATTCCATATAAGCCAACACCTCAACTTTAAGTAAATAATATGCGTCCGACTATCCGATTACAAATGATAACTTACTTACTTTACATATCATACAGGTCAGTCAGTTTCAAACATATTCACTCGACGTAATGCAATTGCAGTGATCTTATCACTAAAAGTGGTCTCTTTTAGACAACTTGTGGTAAAGTTACAATTCAGTCATTTGAAACGGTAGCTATTTTTCGTCGCACTGTCATAAATAGTTAGCGATGAAACTACGCGACCAAGCACGTATTTGGTTTGTGGCGAACCGGTTCGATCCCGGTGTACATGTTTCATAAAAAAATTGCACTCCGGGAGTGCCGGCAGAAGTGAAAACTTGAATATCAACGTTGTGCATTTTTGATTTTTTGGAATAGTTAGGGAATAATTTTGAATGAATTGCTCTTATTATCAATATACAAGTACTATCATTTTTGTGATAGAATACAATAATAATAATAATAATAATATAATATTTTTATAGAATACAATATTTATTTATTGCGCTATCGTACACAAACATTACAATTTATATTATATTAAATTACATTAAAAAGTTTATCTCTCAGAAAAATCAACTTACATCCATAATTTCGCCAACCGTCTTACGGTTTTTCGATCAGCCCACGTGTCCTGACGCGAGTTTCACATTTTTCCCCCATCCCACAAAAGTGCTCAACGCCGCTAAAGAAGTTTTCACTTTATTAATACGTTATAAAGTGACCTAGCTGTCACCAATGATATTCGTCAAGTCGTGCGCCAATGATATGCGTTAAGCTTAGGCACATACGTTTCATCTGTGACCATATTTATATCTGTAAACGTTCAGATTAAATCCGTTACGTAGTAAAAGGGAATCAAGCTGTCTGCTGGGAATCTCTAGCGTTCACTGATTGGGTTTTAAATCACAGTTATACTTAGTTACTAGCTCATGAACCGCTAAGCACAATCTGAGCTGTAGCTATATGTAAGTTTCACGATATTCTCAAGACATTTTGATACGTATCGAGTTAGAAAGACGTCGTTACCACGGGGAAAGAAATTGATATTTAATTTTGTTTCGAATAGCAAAGTGGGATGCAGGGAGAGCTTGTCCCCAAGGCAAAGAGTTACAGATTTAATAAAAATGTTGATAAGAATTTTCACTTTTCGAAAATCTAATAATCTTTCATGCTCAAGCGATGGCTTAATGACTGAGTTAAAGTCGCGGCGCTTTCGCTTCAGTGCTCTGAAGAGTTATTAGGTAACTCGTCGCACTCGAATCGCACTGCTATTGTTAAAGCCATGAAATTACTATTCCTACTGGAAGAACAATCCTTTTAAATTATGTCAAACGAAGCCGATTTACGAAGGCAGTAACTAACTTAAAAAAGTAAAAGTAGTAACTTAGAGTGAGATTACCTTCCGTCCAGGTTTTTAATACCAATATTTTTAGGTTATACACTTATAAGTTTTATTAAACAGTCGACACAAAATATCGAACATGCAGCCCAAGTGTAAAACCAAAAATATTTTTTACACAAAATATTCGTAAATAAATGATGTGTTATTCTGTCATAAAATAAAAAAAACCACGAGCCCTCATGAACCTCCGAACTGTTGGACAGCCACCAAAAAACGGTTCTCCTACATCGTATCTCGCATTTCTTTTTATCACACAGTTTGCTGCCAGTGCCATCTCGCTCTAGTCGTTCTATTCCGATAGGGATAGAAATTGTATGGTTTAGACAACTTGCTCAGAAATGGCTTAGTGGGACCTACGAGAATATTTTTAAAGCTTTAGATCAGGGATGCACAGACCGCGGCCCGCGGGCCGCTTGCGGCCCGCCGGTCGAATACTGGTGGCCCGCCGACAGCAAAAATAATACTCTCGTACATTCGAAAAATATTGAATTCTATTCCAGAATAAAACCAAAAAAAATATGTTCGAAAAGTAATTTGAATCTCGCGCGCGCGCTCTTAAGTGCACGAATTCCCGATTGCTCGCGTAGGTAGATACACGAAGCTTCCAGAGTCGGTTTCGAGATTTCTCCAGACAGTTTTCGACTCTATACGCGCGGTATAAAAGCCACGCTAACCGCAGCGACCCATAGTTCGGTTTTAATTTGAGTGAAGTGTCAATAGTTCTAGTGTAGATTTTAACTCGACTAGCCGGTGTCATATATTTTGATCCACATTCAACGTAGATTTCCCGTCAAGTGCCGTGTATAATTGTGTTGTGAAATCGTAAGTAAAACTCTGTTATTAATAAGTGTTTCCCTACCTATTTAAATCAATTATTTTTGCTAATTTAAAAAAGGATGGGTAATTTAAGTAGGTACTGTAATTGTTTTTAGGTGCTGTGTTAATCCTAGCCAGGATTAGAACGCAACATGGACAAGCCAGGACCTAGTAAAAAAGTAAGGTTAAAGATGAAAATCGGCAGTTTCAAGAAATTTGGACTGAGAAATACTTTTTTGTATGGTCGCATAATAAAGTCGTTTGTTTAATTTGCAAGAATTCTGTTGCGATTGCAAAGGAATATAATGTAAAAAGGCACTATGAAACGCAGCATCCTACTTTTACCAAGTTTACAGGCGAATTAAGAAAGCAAAAAATGTTGTCTTTAAAACGGGAGCTTATTGGTCAGCAAGCTATGTTTACAAAACCCATCCAAGATTCAGAAACAGCTACAGAAGTTAGTTATGAAATTTCTCGAATGATAGCAAAGCGCAGTCGCCCCTTCAATGATGGGGATTTTGTAAAAGAATGCATAGAAATTGCCGCTAAGAAAATGTGTCCAGAAGCAGCAAAAAAGTTTGAGAAAATTCAACTGAATCGTATGACTATCCAAAGACGTATTATGTCTTTGTCAGGTAATATTGCGGAACAATTAAATGAAAAAACTAAGATCATTGAATTTTTTTCATTAGCACTCGACGAATCCACTGATATTACTTCCACAGCTCAACTTCTCATATTCATACGAGGTGTTACTCAAGATTTTGAAGTCTTAGAAGAGTTGTTAGGAATGTGTTCATTGAATGGTCAAACCAGAGGAGTTGATATACTCAATGTACCTTTGGATGAGTGTTCAAAAACTGATTTGGACTTATCAAAATTATCGGGAGTTGCCACTGACGGTGCTCCTTCGTGGTGTCAATTCTGGGCTAGTTACTTTGCTGAAAAAGCATCTGCAAGAAAAAAACATAAACGCTGAAGATCTCATGCAGTTTCACTGCATTATACACCAAGAAGCCCTCTGTTCTAAAAAAATTGAATTTCAAAATGTCATGAAAGTGGTAGTTTCGACTGTAAATTTCATAAAATCACGAGGACTCAATCACAGGCAATTCAAACAATTCCTTGATGACATCGAAAGCGAATATGGAGATTTACTGTATTATACAGAAGTAAGGTGGCTAAGTCGTGGATTGACCCTGGAACGATTTCTAAATTTAATAGAAGAAATTGGAATATTTCTGGCGGAAAAGCAAAAGGATGTCCCGGAACTTAAAAATCCTGATTGGTTGTGTGATTTGGCTTTTTTAGTTGACATTACAAATCATTTGAATGTCTTGAACACACGGCTTCAAGGCAAAAATCAACTGATATCCCAGCTCTACGCTCACGTATCATCCTTTCAATGCAAGCTGACACTTTTCAGATCGCAATTGAATTCTGGAAATTACAATCATTTTCCGAATTATAAGAAAATGGCTGAAAAATTCAACAAAACTGCGATTAATTTCAGTTATGTAGAAAAGCTAGATATTTTGATTCAATCTTTTCAAGAAAGATTTTCGGAGTTTAAAAAAGTGAAACCTCTGTTGGACATATTCAGCAATCCTTTCACGATTTCAGTTGGAAATGCGCCAGAGTCAATGCAGTTAGAAATTATCGACATTCAAAACGACCAAGATTTACGCAACAAATTCAACGAAGGAGACTTGCTGAACTTTTACCGCTGCATTGATAAAAATACGTACAAAGAGTTGCGCATAAACGCTCTGAAATGTGCCAGCTTATTTGGTTCTACCTATATATGTGAACAAACCTTTTCAATACTAAATAATAATAAAACAAAAAATCGAAACCGCCTTGCAAATGAAAGTTTGGAAGCAGTTTTACGTGTTGCTACAAGTAAATTTGAGCCAAATATAAAAAAGATTGTAAGCACTATGCAGTGCCACGCTTCAAATTAATAAATTCTTTTTCAATTTTAATACATAATTATCAATTCTTTATTGTCTTTAATTACCTATACTTCTGGCGGCCCGCCATCAGTTCATAATTTGCCCGAGTGGCCCCTAGTCTTAATAAGTCTGTGCATCCCTGCTTTAGATAATGCTGATATAAAATCTGGTCATAAAGTCTTTACTTAACAGTGTGGTCAACTTGACTTATCAGTGTGGTGCAGTCAATCAAGACGTGATAGTGCTTTCTTTTGCTTGCCGCGGATTGAAATTGCAATGCTATTGCTTTCAAGTTCCGTAGTAGACACTTGATGCCCGTTACACTTGATGGTTTCGCGAGTTTATTCCAGTACAAAAATGAACGGAATCTTCTTGCAATATAAACGTGGAAGTTTTTATATTAGTACGTGATTATCATGCCGAGTGGTTAAATACTGCAAGTGCCATTTCCACTTCCTTTTTTCTCGTCTTTCTTGAAATAAACTTGTGTCATAAAAAATAGGCACAGTTACTTTTATGCGCCATGGGCATACTCTTGATAAAAGAAATTGCAAATGTTCCGCCACTGATTCTACTTTCAGCATTTTCAAGTGGTTGACTAGTATAAAGTATTATAAAGTATTATTGGACACCAATCACATACATTGCTCTGATCCCAAAGTAAGTAGCTAATGCACTTGTGTTATGGTAATCAAACACAACGGTGGTACCAAAACACCCAGACCCGAGACGATATAGAAAATTTTGATTTCTATATTGACCCGACCGGGAATCGAACCCAGGACCTCGGAGCTGCGACGCCTTGAATCCAGCGTGCTTAGCCACGTGGTGTAGTGACACCACGGAGATCGTCAAAAGGAGTAAAAAGTAGAGAATGCCATAAGGAATTAAGTTCGCCAATTTTACAACTGCAATGCAATAAAGTTTAAATAAATAAATGAAACTCTTGTTTCTGTAACAGCATTTTCCTGTAATGGTTGATGCTGATCAACATATTAAATTACATTTAAATGTATTAAATTACTCACTCAATATAAAATCACTTTTGATGTACCCATTTGTATAACTAACTACATGAGAAATAAATAAATATACGCCAGACGACATACCAATTGTCGTGGTTCTGAAGTAAGGAATTTACTTCCTTGTGTTACGAATACCAGACAACGATTATGACGGTGGCGTCTCCCATAAATACTCAAATCCTTATTAAACATCCATGACTCATGTACAAATGCTCGTGCTCATCTCGCAAACAATAATTTGCCCCTTGCGGGATTCGAACCCGCGACGGCCGGCATAGCAGTCAGGAGCTCTAACCAATACACCAAACGCGTCTTCAATGGTTACAACCAATACCCCAAGGTTTTGCAGAAATAGTCTTATTCAGAGCAACAGGCAAGTACAACTCAAGATTCATACATATATATGTATATTATGTATGTATTTACAAACAAAAAGTATTTAAGTATTATATCCGTTGTCTGGCACCCATAACACAAGCTTTGAGTAGCTTACTTTGGGGCTAGATGGCGATGTGTGGGAATGTCCAAAGATATTTATTTATTATTTATTTATTTATAGATATCTTTCATAAGAAGTTGACACGATTCGTCTTCTTGAAACCGAGTTTGAAGTGTGTTAAGATTATTGTTATTATTAAATGGATGCTATCTTTCTTTAGATACAGTGCGGTCTCCAGCGCGTTTGATACTACATTTTCGTTGAAAGCTAGCCCATATTACACTAAATGAGATACCGCAGTGGTTACCCTGACGTTGTTGTTGTGCATGTGTGTATTTTCCTGTAGCATGTTTGTTTATATTTTTTCTTTCGATTATCCATTCGACTTATCTTGTAAAGTCTAGCTGTGGAAACGCCTAAAGTTTGTAGAAAATCTACCCACAGAACAGTACCAATCAGGCGAACAGCAACGTCTCCGATGAGAACGGCACCGGATAGCGAACGCTTCGCCTCGGATCGGGTTTGCTAAGTAAAATTATTATCCCTAGGGGATAGTACTTCTATGGTTTGCTACAATTTATGACAGTTCTTCTCGTGAATGACAGCCCGTTTGACAGGGTGAACGGATGGTAGATAGACAAGCGGGCGCCGCAAGCGCGTACAACGCATGCAGCGCTGGTCTAGAGTGGGTACCGAGTTGGTCTCGATCCGAGGTCACCACCACGTTACGAAGTTGATAGATGTGCTGTTATTGATGTATGGAGATTCATACAAAAAATACTGAACGCCTCGAGTTAATACGGTGCTGTCACAGTGACGGGTTGTATTGCTAGAATGCTAATAATTTCTGGGGGCACGGCAGTGCCCCCACGAAATCAATGATGCATATCAATTTTAATATTGATATGCATCACTATAAGATGTTGTTAATTATTACGTAACAACTTAATGCTTCGAGTACGGAGATTCCAGACACAATTGATTTTCAATTGTAATGGACCACGATCGTGGTCTCGGAGACTGGACGTATTAAGACAGAAAGTCGCTTAAGTAGAGACTGAATAAATTAATAACCGACTTGGTATTACATGGATCTCACAACTTTTTACCGCAGAACAACTGAGTTGCGAGACTTGTTTTTTTGACAAGTATTGTTTTTGATGGGATTAATATTTTCACCATACGAATTATTATAAAGCTGTTGTTTCCTTAACAATGAAAAAAAACCGTAGCCTAAGGCGTCCAGAGGCAAGATGGATGGATAACTTTGCTACGATCGTTTTTTTATTACTTTTCTATGTATGAAAACTATGTTTAGGATGACCGTCTTACAGCTAATAATAAGATTGATATCGATAAAATGTATTGAATAACCACTGAATCATTATATCTTCAAAAGATAGTGCATTTTATGGATATACAGAATGTTATTTTGGTCAGCGACGAGCGAGTCAGGGGTGGTGTACAAACAATACTGATGCCAAAAAAATATGTTTTCAAACCCACAAAATCATTTTTTATTGTGATACAAGCCAACTTACAAGCTACGGCGCAGTATTTTATCAATACGCGAAGGCTACGCGCGAGCGTGCGAGTTTCCCCATACGTTTTTTAATGTAGTGAAGAGGTTTTCTTTAATAAAACTTGCAAATAATTTATGAAAAATATGTTTTTGGCATAAACATAACTCATAATTAACATCCCTGAGTCGGATGACACTGACCAAAACAAAAACCTGTAGATAATCTTCAATAATAATTTTGTTTACGAAGAAATAATGCCTCTTCACAGTTAAGCATCTCCCAGCACAATTTAAACTTAAAGCTTATTCAATCATAATCACTGCAAATCTATTCCCGCTGTTATTAAGCAACAGTTGGAGCAAACTAAGTCTGGATTCACGTCTAGTTGTCTACGTGACCAGCCTCAGAGAACGGGACTTATATTGAATTTGTTCATATCACGATACAAATTGAGCACTTGGAATAAGGTTTTAAATTGTTTTAAACGTTTTAAGCTTTTATTTTATTCGGGATTTTATGATAGATAATTAAAAAATCATGCAAGCGGGACTTAGCACATGATGATTTAACCTAGGATTGCGCTAATCCTGAATTAAGTCATATTTCTGTCTAGGTCCCCCTGACCTAGACAGAAATTCTCATGCAATTCGTATACGAAAACAGGTTCACCGATCGAATTTTCCTTTTCGAAAAAAAAATAGTTTTTGATTTCTCAGGGTCACGATTTCTATGTATTTGGATTTTGTTTGTGCGATAGTATTTTTACGTGTATATATTCTATTTGTTTCTTTAGGTAAAACGGTTAAACTCGCAATCAAAAAAGTTCAATTGCCGCGAGAGTCGGCCTCCTGGGGGCCAATTCTCGTGCAATCGAACTTTTTTCGTTTGGTAATTCGATTGCGAGTTTAACCGTTTAACCTAAAAAAACAATTGAAATATCTACACGTTTTTAAACTAGCGCACGAACAAAATCTAAATACATATCATACTAAAACTAGCGCTCGAACAAAATCTAAATACATACACATACACTTAATACATCGATGAACCTTTTTTCGTATACGAAATGCACCTCTGACCTCCTGTGTTTTTAGACGATGACAGAGGCAGAATAAAGATTTAACAGGATTCGCGTAACCCTGGGTTAAATTATCATGCGCAAGTCCACCTTAAACGATTTAACTCTACTTCTTAACAGTAATCTAATAAGATGTTACACCTCTTTATTGCACATATAAAATAGGTCAGTTATATTGTTTTAAGGAACAAGTACAATTTAGGTCTCTTATTTAATGTATAGGTATATATCTTATTTCTAGAGCTTTGTTCCACTGCACTGCACTTTTTCAGTTTATTTACTCTTAAAAAACAAATCATTGCCTCAAAATTCCGTGTTATCGGTACGAAACTTACTGCAAAGAGGCCAACATAAAAAGGTGAATGAATTCCTACCAAAATGGCATTTTGATATGCAAAATTCGGCGTTTCTTAAACGATATGGCCTACTTAAAGTGTGCCATTCCAAACTTATTTCTTGTACCGAATTTGTTTGCCGCAACAAATATCACGTCCATGAAAGCGCCTCCGTCACGGAATGCAGCGGGACAGCCGCAAAGGTGCGGTAACAATCGGCACTAGCATATTATCAAAATAATGTCTAAAAAATATAAACAAAAAACAGCGTGTGGCATGTATTAGGAGCACTTTTTTTAAATGTTTTTACAGAGCATACGTAGGTTCTTTGACCTGGTCATACTGCTCTCAAATACTTAAACTCAGAGATATAGTAATCCATATATATAATCCCGTAAAACAATGTATGTCAAAATCGCTAACTCGTTGTAGTAAATGACATGATGAAGTTCTATGACTGGATACATTTGTTTTCAATATCCTTCCTTTGGACATCCTTTGGACATTCCCACACATCGCCATCTAGCCCCAAAGTAAGCTACACAAAGCTTGTGTTATGGGTGCCAGACAACGGATATAATACTTAAATACTTTTTTTTTGTAAATACATACATGATATACATAGAAAACACCCAGACCAATACAAACAGACATGTTCATGCACACAAATGTTTGTATTGTGCGGGGATCGAACCCGCACCCGCTGCGTAGTAGGCGATTTCTCGACCACTACACCAGACGGGTCGTCATTACAATACATTGCTGGTTCGATTTACTACGTAAGAAAATAATATCAATAAATTTAAAAGATTGAAGGGTTAATATTTTTAAATTTTATTCATAAAACAGGCCATACCCTGCATAAGATAAGGCTAATAATAAAGATAATGTATTTGAAAGATAACTATTTGAGAGTTACGCATAAGCGACACTTGTAGCCAACCAGCGCGGCGCATAGGATGCTTTCATCGACGAACCACTATTGAAAGTATTGACGCCACTATGTCAGCAGCGTGACATACATCAACAGAATACCAACGGCAAGTCAAGGGCATAGTGACAGAATATTTAAGGCAGCCAAATTATTTTTGTCGACGGTAAATTATATTATGGTCGGTTTAGAATAATTTAACACTCACGGTGTCATATTTTGTATTCATAAAGATGAAATAAGAAACCCAAAATTTGCACACGGGCGGGACTTGAACCAGCAACTTTCTTGCTAACCGGGGCAAATGCTCTACCAATTGAGCTACCGTGCTGTCTGTCCGACCCTGCGAAATTTGTGGTTTCTTATGGATACGCCATTATGCGTAGCGTATGAATACAAAATATGACACTGTGAGTGTTAAAATCATTCTAAACCATTAGATAGCGAAGCGTCATCAATTTCCAAGTTGAATTTATTCTGTAAGGAATAACTAATTGGCCCACTGTTGCATAAACAGACGGGTAGATGGCGCTAAACGTCACGCGTAATGACGTTTCCAGTTTGGCGTTTGGCCCGGTTAGCCAGATAGTTACTGGTTCAAGTCCCGCCCGTGTGCAAATTTTTGGTTACTTATTTCATCTTAATGTATATTATGTTCTGTTTTACATTTATATTAAAAAATGCTTATTATCTCTCGTGCTCTATATGTGTTTTATATTTTTTTAGTATCCCTTCCAAAATACAGCACTGTACCGTCACGGAATTCCACTGCAGCTTCAGCCTAAGCAGCAAACGTCGCGCGAAATCAACCGACGTCGCTTGGAATCGGTTAGTCCAATATGAGCGGTCGGAGCGGGCTTGATTTATGTGTTCGAAGGAGCTGGCTGCAATCCAACCGGCTAACTGCACCCCGACACGGAAAACGCAACCATGTCGGTGAAGAGGTAATGAATGGGGCAGGATGAAGCGGTTACCTCGATTCAATTATGCGGCGTATTTGAAAGGAGATGGAACTGTTATCTCCAGAAACGAATTACTAAGGCTATGTACACTTCATGGGAACGTTTTTACAGTCACAACACACATAGCTAACCTTTTGACAAAGGTTTTATACAATGTCTTAATTTTACACTTGATCAAACGAAAAATTGATTTTTGCTGCCAAGATTTTAACGAATACACAAAGAAACTTAATTGAACTTGCCCTGTACACGAGTAAAAATCTTTACGTGTCCAGATGAAGAAATTATAAGTGATTATATTTTTAAGTTTTATCAACTGAACACACGTGTGTCCAGACTCTAGTGTTTCTTGAAAAACCCACTTGAGGAGCCAAATATATTTTATTTTCCACTTCCTTATCTATATATTTTTCATCTAGTATTCGCACATTTCATTTAATCTAGTCTATAATTAGCACATTGTATAACAGCCCAGATTGGAGACCCTTCGACCAGAGACGCAGCGTGGGACGTCCACCAACAAGATGGACAGACGACCTTATAAAGATCGCAGGCTCAAACTGGATGCAGACCGCTAGTGATCGGTCGCTGTGGAAAGCCGTGGGGGAGGCATATGTTCAGCAGTGGACGTCCTTTGGCTGATAATGATGATGATGATGATAATACCCCAGGGTAGGATGCGGTGTAACCTGGGGTACCTGAAACATATTGCCATAATAGACACTTTATGAGGCAGTTACACTATTATTTACCAAACTTACCATGGACAGTCGGATCACTAAGCAAGAATTGTTCTTACCCGCTTCGGAACGGAGGACGTGTATAGATTTGGGGTGAGAGGAAGTTTGTGTGTTTGTATGCGCAAACGAATGTTTCCATGTATCTCCAGAACGGCTTGACCGATTGACATGCAGTATTCTGCAATGGATACAATCCACAATATAATAAATTACTAAATTTATTAAATTGTATTAGATTTTTAAATATGGACTGAAATGCATACCGCAAACAGTGAGCCAAATAAATATACCCAACTTTAAAAAAAATAGTCTACTATAGTCAGACGGCTATCAAAGAAATAATGGTCTAGTCCGATTGGAAAAAAATATGTTTAATTTTTTAAATCAGTCACAGCTGCATATAAAATGTTTTCAAGTAAGAATTCCAATAAAGGAGAGCGTTATAAAATCAGTAAAAGACGATCTCCGCAACTTCCTATAACTTGGACCACGTCCCAATTTGGCGACCTTATAACGAGATACCTAAGCCTTGCAGCTCTAGGAGCAACTATTTATTGTTTTCAGTTGTTGCTAATGACGCGGCTGGCTTTCGGGATGCTCGCTCTAACTGAACAACGTTGGAGCAGTTATCTCTTGGCTTCTATGTGGCTTTTTAACCGAATTTAAAAAAGGAAGAGGTTATCAATTGGACTGTATGTTTTTTTGTGGCTGTGCTACCTCATATTACAGTCAATTGTAGACCGATTTGAAAAAAAACCGGCCAAGTGCGAGTCAGACTCGCGCACTGAGGGTTCCGTGCCAACGTTAACTGAATTAGGCAATCCACTTACTTCCACTTAGTAAAATCCCACAATATTTTTTGACTGTAATATAACTTTGTTTTTCATAGTGTTTGTATGAAGAACAAAGTTATGTTTGCGGTTGTTGAAAATGTGCTTTATCTCAAAAACTTCTCGTTCGATTCCGTCCGAACCAATTTTTTTTGAAAGTATTTGTTATGATCTACATTATACTTTTCTTTTTCAAAATTTACACTCGCTTAGTTTAGATGTTAGATGGGGGGACGCCCATTTTTACACTTTGGAAGCGTCTAGCTAATAAACGTTAGACTTTAAAAGAAAATGGTTTTAGGTACCTCTATGTCATTTTAAAAGACCTATCCAAAGACACCCCACATGCATAGGTTTGACTAAAAAAAAATATTTCCGTTTTAGTTTCATGTATGGAAGCCCCCCCATAAATATCATTATTTTTTGTATGAGAATCGTAAAGCGGTTAACAGGATACATCTCCCTACCAAATTTCAACAGTGTGATGCTTATAGTTACAGAATAAATTGGCTGTGACATACGGACGGACAGACAGACAGACAGACAGACTTGACGAAACTATAAGGGTTCCGTTTTTTGCCATTCAGCTACGGAACCCTAAAAAACGCCTTTTTAGAGGTTATGCCTTCTATCGAGATCTGAGGTGGAGTTGTGAAAAGCAATCGTATTCCTTTGACAGTTCATAACGTACGGTACGATCTGTCAAACGCTTTGTTCTTTGCCGTTTAAGTTGAAATTCATAAAATTATTTTGCTTTAAATTTCCGCGAAGCGACGCCGGTGCAGGCAACTAACTACACGAACACACACGAACCGTCACCGCGTTTAGTATTAGTTCAGGCAAATGCAGGATGCACCACCCGCCCTCCCTCAATACGCATGCGGCACAGCTGTTGCAATTAATAGTACCCAACACCAACGTGCAAAAAACCTCGACGCGTTTCGCCACTACACGTGGCATCCTCAGGAGATGTTGTCGCCTCGGCGGAGCACGGACGACTGAACTGTGTCGACTGGCGAACAGGCCTTTTATACTTTCCGTCCACTAATGAGGTGACGTAATCGTTGTCACGGAAATTTGAAAATGAAGTTAATCGGTTGGTAATTGACGGTTATTATTGATAGATTGTTGATTTGAAAATATATTTAGAAGTGGAGAGGCGGTATAACTGACCTGTTCGTTCAACAATGTAAGCGTATTATCTTTATTATGTTTTATTATTTCTAATTGTTCCAAAACGGATAGTTTAAAGCCTTTTTCACAAGTATGAAGGACAGAAAATGTATGATTATCAGGAATACTATGTCCCTGAATCTAAAAGATGTTTGGCGAAATGAGACCTCTCAGGATGGTTGTTTCGGTAAGCGGAAATATGTTCTTTATAACGTGTGTTGAAGCTACGGCCGGTCTGACCTATATAAATGGCGTTACATGCACTACAGTTAAGCCTATAAACACCAGATTTTTGGTGTTTATCAAGCTTATCTTTTCCGTTACAAACTAATCTTAAAGAATTATTAGTTTTAAAAGCTACGCGGATATTTTGACGTTTTAATGTTTTAGAAATACGTTCCGACACCTCTCCTAAATAAATCAAACTAGAATTATACCTGTCTACCCTTTCTTCAGGAACAGAGTATAATAAACTAGTTATGATTTTGTTAGTCTTGTTTTTTATTAAGTTGTCAATAATGCATCTCTTGTATCCGTTTGATATGGCGATATGATACAAAACATTAAGTTCTTTATGGTAATTGTCTTTACTAAGTGGTACAATAAAAAGACGATGAATATATGAATTGAACGCGGCCATCTTATGTTGCCACGGATGACAAGATGATGCATGAATGACAGTGTCAGTATGTGTTGGTTTTCGATATATTTGAAATTCATGTTTACCCTGCACCCTTGTTATAGTTAAATCTAAAAAGTTAATACTGTCGTTTTGTTCTATTTCTAATTTAAATTTAATTTTAGGATGGATGTTGTTTATTTTAGAGAGAAAAATATCTAACTGTCTATTAGTTCCGGTCCAACAAATCAAAATATCGTCAACGTATCTATAATAATAAAGTATTTTTCTTTCTTGAATTAAGTATTTATTTTCAAAATAATCCATAAAAATATCTGCCATTAATGGACTTAAAGGAGAACCCATTGCTAAGCCCTCCTTTTGTCTGTAATATAGATTGTTGAACCGGAAATAATTTTGTTTCATGCATAATA